>BSQW01000004.1:45296592-45796141 GCA_030161315.1 Eutrema japonicum | reverse complement strand
CATAAATTGATATATAGACATTATATATATTTATATATATATATATAGATAGATATAATGAATGAAGATGTACATATGAAGAGGTATAATGAATTAAAACATAGTCATACTATGCTACATTCGATTTAACAAAAACCTAAAACCTACGTGAAGCTAACAAAACCATATAACGAAGAGGTATAATCGAACTAACAAAAATGTAACATCGAATTAAGAAAAACCTAAAACTACATATAGAATTAACGAAAGCCTAATAGAGAACTTCCACCATGAAAATTAAAATAGACAATCTACGTGAAGGTAACAAAACCAATTTCACAATTGTTGAGCGGACCTTCTCTGAGTTCATCCCAATCAATACAAAAAAACCTATAACCTACAATCGAATTAACGAAAGGCAGATAGAGAATCACCATCATAAAAGCCAAATAGACAGGCTATATAAAGCTAAAAAAATCACGGAACAGGGAGACATTACACATCCATAGAGAACAACAAAATCTCGCGGCGAACTTGGTGTAAGAACAGAATATTCGAGGGCGTCGGAGGACATACCTTGGCGTTTAAGGGACTCAGTGATGGTGTGACCAATACTTGATTATCCAACCACGGGACTCCATTCTTCTTCTTCTTCTTCTTCTTCTTCTTCTTCTTCTTCTGGACTCCATTCTTCTTCTTCTTCTTCACGAAAGCAACTTGGGAACATATTCGAGAACCGGGTCAGATAGTGTGGTGGCGTAGTCTGGTTTGGTTCTCTCAATCGATCCCTCGCTATGGTTTTATTACTTGGTCAGTGCTGCGAGATAAACTATCGACCGGAGATAATATGCGACAGTGGGGACATGCCCAGCCTTGTCTCCTATGCGGGGAATTAAATGAGACGAGAGATCATTTATTCTTAACTTGTCCGTACTCGTACACAATCTGGAACTGGATGTGTTCGACCCTTCTTCAAGGACGCACGAACCCATACTGGGCTATCACCGCGCAAGAACAGTGTTGAGAAGCAAAAAAAACAAGATGGACTTCACTCTGACCCGACTAGTATTCCAAGTCTCAATATACCGAATTTGGCAAGAACGAAATGGCTGTTGATAAGCTCAAATTAATACCCTATAAGTACTAAAGCTTTGTCGATTGTAATACTTAGGGGTCGAATCCACAGAGACTCAAGAAATCACACAATAGATTGTATAGATGAAAATTAAGCTAAGTGATCAATGGAATTGAAAGCAAATACGTAAATTAAACAAGTTGTGATTCGATTGGGAGAAAGATAGGTTCAGGGTGTTTATCAAGAAATCAATGAATGCAGATAAACTAACAAATCATGGTTCATGTTACGCACAGTTCTTGAACTCAAATCACTAAAGTATAATTAACCAACTGTCGTTGCGATAATTATCTAAGTCTAAATCCTAGAACTCCAAATCTTTTTGCGAATCCTAAAGTCTAAACCAGCTTTAAGTTCAAGTTTGATTTGTTCACAAAACAACTAAACCAAATCTCTTTGCGAATACTTATTTTGCTCACCCTAAGTTCTATCAGGTTTCTCAATTGCACTGTCGTGCCTAATCGATTAACCTAAGATCTAAGTTCCAGGTGATCAATCTAGAATTAGCTTTGAGAACAGCCTAAGGCAAATAACTAATTCAGATTATGAACCCTAATCAACAAATCAACCTAGCATTCAAAGAAATCCCTTATCATGAGAACCCTAAACCTAACAGGAGATCTACTCAGACATGGAGATTGCAACAATAAACATGACTGAATAAATATTTGAATAAATAATAAAGAAGAGAGTAAAACAAGGGTTCGAAATCTTCTCTCGGACGAACAGAGTTTCAGACTTGTCTCCCTCCAAAAACTCTCTCACAAAACCAAAGTAAAATAAAGCGTAGCCATCAAAGTGGCTGAAAAACCTAATAAATAACATAAGCCACGTTCTGGGGCTTCTTGTAAATAATAAAGTCTTCTAGGGAAATTTACAGTTTCTCAAATCTTAGAAAAGTCGCGATCCTTCTGTTTCTTAGACGGGTATCAATACTCAGGCATCAAATCGGTGTCTCAGCTACAAGATCTCTGCTTGGCTCCAAAAAGCTCCAAAATGTTTCAATATCTACAAGAATGCTCCAAACGTACCTAAAACCTGAAAAGGCTCTAAAAGACTCCAAAATACTAGAAAGACTCTATAAAAAGGACCTATATCATGGCTAAAAACGGGTAAAAGCCATGATATATCAACTCCCCCAGACTTAGCTTTTGCTTGCCCTCAAGGAAACAGAAAACCAAACCAGAGAAAGAGGTTTGAAAACACGGAGACTCACCTGTTCCTGAACCATCGCAATGACCCTTTTCCTAAGCTTCCCAGATATCACCTAACCAGCTCCAGATCTAACCATCATGTACTTCTCCGTAGACATTTACAGCTTCCCAGACTCCACACATTATCTCACAGCATTATCCATCCAAGCCCTCATTGCCAGTTTCATCGCTGCAGCCAATGTTCAAGAACCTTCTAGATTCTTTCCCATACAATATCATGACAAAAGAACCACCCAATTTTCACACTTTTTGGTATTGTTTTCCTCTCCCCCAGACTTATTTCACATCACGTTTTCTTGCATATACAAATTAAGGTTTGAGACGCGAGTATTGATGGTGTTTGCCACCAAATCCCCGGTTCTCCCCTCTCTACGTATCAAAGGTGTAGGCGAATAATGGTATCACATGAAATTTTCCTAACCTCGCTTTCAACCTTTGTGTGATCATTTCTTCCAAGTAGAATAATGAGATCGCTAGAAATTTTCCTAACCCTCTACTCAGAAGAAAATTATATCATCTTTTTATGCTTTTATTTATAACAAGGGAGAGGAATACCATTACTTTCTACACATGAGTTCCTTTGTCAGATAAGAATGACGAATCAAGCCCTGTAAACATCAACTGCATCGATGAAGTGCAAAAATTTGGCTCAGGCTTTAGAAGAACTCTGCTGGAGACATGGGTGTTTTCTAGTCAACTGGTCAGTCTTTGGATTTTTCATTAGTCTATCTAGAACTGATCCTGTAACACTGGTCACTCAAAAGCAAAATCATAACAATAGATTCAAGCACATGATCATAATCTCCAACAGGTTTTGACTCGATAAAACAATTTTTTTTTTATGACTCTAAGAAAAACAAACACGCTATCAGCAACTACCTCCCCCAGACTTAAACAACACTGTCCCCAATGTTATCTAGTCTAGAGTCTGTAAAAGAAACCAAAATAGCTGAGTGTAGTCGTGAAAATCAGAGAACTTACATGCGCGTTGGGTATCGACCGATACCATTACTAGTGTCGATCGATACAAGGACCATTGGTTGATACAACGTCTGTTTTTCCTAGTGTCGATCGATACCAGTGATGGTATCGGTTGACACATACCCTTTTCATCTGATTCACTCAAAAACACAAGACACAAAACACAAAAACGAAAAATACAAAAAAATAAAAGACTTATGTACATACTCACCAGTGGATTGCCTCCCACCAAGCGCTTGTTTTACGTCACGAGCTTGACTTTGCGGACGATCAGTCATGATAAGAATGAGAGCTTGCTCCAAAACAAGCTCCACACCTTGATATCTCCAGCGTCAGAGTTCTGCTCAACATGCTCTCCACAACCCCATTTCCTTTCTCTTTCAGCTCCGAAGTAAGAATAACTCTAGCCTTAGAGAATGGTTTTGAGGTTCCTCACCTTATACTCAATCGAATCTGCATCACACTTCTGAGGGAGTAAGGTCACATGGGTAGCACTCTAGGCTCTTTTGCTTTTCACCTTCTTCTTTGCCTTAGCCGTTTTGATGTCTCTCTTTGTGATGATAGAAGGACCATCTAAAACGTCTATGGCATTTGGCTCATCATAAGGCTCTTCCAAGAGATCAACCATCAACGTCTCTCCTGTAACAACGGTGATGCAAGAGATATGTTTGGGAGCTCTTCCAGAAGGGATGGATTTATAGGAGACCTCCTTGTCAATGTATGAGAACGAGATTCTCTTACTAGGTGTATCTATAATTGCATCAACTGTAGCCATGAACGGTCTTCCTAGAATCAAAGGTGTACTAGATCTTGCACTCATCTCCACAACCTGAAAATCAGTAGGAATCAGACAGTCTCCTACTTTAACCATCAAATCAGGGATTGTACCGTATAGAACTGAGGTGGAAGAGTTCGCGAATACAAGAGACATCTTAGGAGATCTTATATCAGCAATTCCCAACCTCTCTGCAATTTCCCTTGACATGACATTGACGCTAGACCCTGAATCAACGAGAGATTCGTTGAATTCAACTCCAGAGATAGAGCATGGAACTGCAAATTTTCCTGGGTCTTCCCTCTTAGTCAACTGCTTCATTGGTGGTAGTGTGCTTCTTGCTTTGATGAAGAGTGCCTCGATCTCTTCTAGAGTTTCTCTGCAATCTCGGAAGTAACCAAGCAAAGGGCGGTTTTCCGAAGCTTCTTCAAAAGACATCGTATGGGGAATCCTCCTTACCATCTTCTCAAAAGCGAGCAACTTCTCTGCAGTGATGGGTTTTCTGAGATGTCTAGGTGGTAAAGGATATGGCACCTTAGGCTTGTTAACACGTTCCTCGACAACCTTCGGTGTTTTCACAATTTTTAGCTCAGTCTGCGAGGGGTGTCGATCGACACAAGACTCTTGTGTCGTCTTTTCGGGTTGGTGTCGATCGACACAAGTAGTGGTGTCGACCTCAGAGTGGGTATCGATCGACACATGAATGATATCGATCGATACTCGGTGCTTTGACACGTCTCGAGAAAGTATTTGGACTGGTGTCGATCGATACTCGGTGGTGTCGGTCGATACCCTGGGATTTTCTGAATCCTCATCGTCATCTTCTACAGTGTCTTCGAAATTTTCTGCACTTCTTAAGGTGATTGCATTGACGTATTCATTTTGTGAATGAACCACCTTTCCCTTGACAGCTGCTGCAGTCTGAGCTATTTGAGTTTCCAGCATCTTCTGATAAGTGCTGAAAGACTCAATTTTCCCATTCAGATCTGTGTACATAGCATCCATCTTCCCATTGAAGTCCACTGTCATCTTCTGCTGTCCCTGAAGAATATGTTCAAGCATAGACTCAACCTTGCTCTCTGGGGTTTTAGCAGGTAGAGGTTCATAAGAAGAATTCCCATAGGTGCGGGTGTACCCTCCTTGCTGAGCATTGTTGGTGAAGTTTCGATTGTTGTTTTGCTGGTATTGATTTCTCTGATCTTGAAAACCAGAACCACCAATGTAGTTAACACCTTCCACTTCATCCTCATTGAAGTTCTCAACCTTATCAGCAAAATGAATAGGCTTCATCGTCTTTCCCATCAAGAGATTGTGCACTGAATCCAACTTAGCTTGAACCTCAGCAATCTGCGATCCATCCATGCTCCCAATCTGCTTCCTTCGCTCGAAGTCTGCATTCTTGGTACTATTGCTAGATGCCAAGTTCTCAATAAGCACATAAGCATCGTCAGGATACCTGGTGTTGAATTTCCCATTACTCGTAGCATCTAAGGTCATATGATACCTCCAATCAATCCCTCTGAAGAAGATACCCAACAACTGAACCTTAGTGAACCCGTGATGTGGACAGTCCCTCTGATATGACCTGAATCTGATCCAAGCAGCCTTAAACGCTTCAGTCGCTCCCTAAGAAAACTGGGAGATCTTATTCCTAAGCTCCTCGGATCATGCATCATCATAGAAGTTGTTCAAGAAGGCATTCTTAGTCTCCTCCCAAGTAGTCAATGATCCAGGAGGCAAATGCTTCAGCTAATAAGCTGCATCTCCACCAAGAGAGTATGGGAAGAGCTTACAGAAGAGGAAATCATTGGACACTCCATGGTATTTGATGCTGGTAACCAAGTCCTCAACCCTCTCTATGTGATCCATGGGGTGTTCATGAGAAAGACCATGAAAAGGGTGCTGACCCACAAGAGTGAAATATGCAGGTTTCAGCTCAAAATCATTCCTCTGAAAAGTAGGAGGGCGAATCGCTGATCGATTAGCATAGAACTGATCACGCCTATTGTACTCACCGATCGTTCTACCACGATCAACCACATCATTCCCAACATTCACAGCAACTGCAGCGACAATGATGTTTCCAGCTTCGTCAAGTCGCTGCCCTCTCTCATTGCACAATTGACCCTCTTGGTTTCTCAAATCTCCAGCATCATCACGAATCAATACCACTGGATTATTCATCTCTGCTGGCTTCTTTGCTTTCCTATTTGCACGTTCCAAATTTGCTAGCTCCTTGTTGGAAATATCAACTAGCTGAGTGCTCTTGTTCCTCCTGGTTTCGCGAGTGGGCGTACACCTGAAACACACTAGGCAAGGCACGTAAGTGTTGGGCCCAAATTCCACACTCAAAACCCAACCTGATTAAATAGGCCTAGAATCAAGCCCAGCTCACGGTAAGGCCTCATAGCGCAAGCCCGCGAACTGGGAAGGAGCCGAGTGCGCAAAGAAAGGGGAGGTCGTTAGGAGAAGGAGTTCGCAGCTAGCAAGTCAAAGACATTAATCCGAAACCCCATGATCAAACTCGATAATAAAGTCCTAGATTGTAAAATTAAGTCTAAATTGAATGCGTATATTTTAGAACTAAGCGGTTACATTCTTGAGAGAGCGTGTATAAGTTTAGAAGATAGACTACATTGTAAAGGGACCGAATTCTTGGCTAATAATAACAATACAATTTTTCTCTCATTTTGAATTCTCTAAAGTTCTTACGACCTGAAAAGCCAATGATTGAGGTTGTGAGATTCTGCTCTCACAATTTGGCGCCGTCTGTGGGGAAGAGCAAAACAACTTCCTCTTTGTAACCTACAAAACCAACCACTCAAAAGAAGATAATGGCAGACACAACAAGTGCGGTAATCACTGTGAGAGCAGAATCTCACAACCTCAATCCTTTGCTTGATTTAGGTTGAATATGTTTAGAAGGACTTAGAATTGCTTAGAGAAAAATGAGAGAAATGTGTATATTATTTCCAAGAATTTGATATATCCTACAATGAAGTTCACCTTCGAACTTATACAAGTTTAAAAATACAAACGTCTCAATCTCATTCAAAACGTGGAATTGAATTTGTGATCTTTGATTAAATGCTCAGCTTGATTTTGGGGAGAACTCATTTAATGTATTTGACCGCTTGCTGCGAGCTCCCTTTCCCAACGATCTCCCCCTTTCCTGCGTACTCGACTCTTTCCCAGCTCGCGGGCTTGCTCTACGAGGCCTTTCAGTGAGATGGGCTTGATTCTTGGCCTACTTAATCAAGCTGGACTTTGAGTGTGAAATTTGGGCCCAACAGTTGCCCCCAGTATCTTTAATGATTTATCATTGAGGATGCGGAACTGTGATCTCGGGATTTAATTGATCCTCCAGCTGGAACGGTCTCGCAGTCTCGGGCTTCTAATTGATTTCCAGCTTGCTCGCAGGGCGAGTTTATAGGGATCATGTAGCGTCTGCGCGACTTTTAAGGGATATGACGTGACGAGTGGGCGAGTGGGTATAAATGAGCGGTTCTCGTTGCTTCAACTTTCCACGCCGCCTCAGCTCCCACTTACCGAGGTAATGATGTCTTTTTACTTTTTCCCTTCTCCTTTTATTTTATTATTTTTACTTCATTAATTGAATTGTCTTCACCTTATTCTTACTTTTACCCGAGATATTCTTCTCTGTGAAAGTTTAGCCTCCATCATTTCCGGTCGAATTTCCTTCTTTTTCAAACTCGATTTTCTTTGCTCTTTTCTGCAATGGCTTCTACTTCTCAGCTGGATGCTCCTCCTCCCCTTGCCGAGCGATTTGATTCTCATTCGAAGAGCACGATTTCGGCTGCTGAGCTTGCGAATATCTCCTCCTTATGCGGACTCGATATCGGCAATATGCTCATCCCGCCGGCTGATAGCTCCCCGGAGAGTCCTCCGGAGGGTTATGCATGTGGTTATGTCGCGTTCTTCCTGAGATGTCGCCTTACTTTTCCCATCCCAGAAACTATCTCTAACATCATCAGTGACCTCGGACTTGCCCTCCCGCAGCTTATGCCCAGTGCGGTGATGTCCCTTGTCGCACTCTGGGTGCGTTCTAGGGAGTCTGGGATTGTTTTTGATACTGAGGTCTTTCGCCAGCTCTTCAATGTCAAGGAGAATTCTCATCTTCGCGGGACCTACTATTTTCCGGTGAAGGTCAATCGGTCCGTTTTTAGATTCAATGTGAGGGATGACAAATGGTGGGAGCAATGGTTATATTTCAAAATTTCCAGCAGATCCGTTGAGGGCGAGTCGGTGCTTAGACATTCCTGGGCTCAGATTACTGGTCAGCGCGATCCCTCGGATGCTGATCCGAACATCCCTTAAGGGGAATTCTTAATTGCTGTTTTTCTTCTATTCTAATATGGTGACCCTTTTTCTTTTGTGCAGAGTCAATTGATTCTTCAAAGACAGTATCAGCTGAGGTCCAACGGCTTGTCGACCTTGTCAAGGGTGAGAGTTCCGACTGAAAGGGTTTCTCCCTTGATATAATTCAGTAAGCTCGTGAACGCCGATCTCCCGGGCTATCCGTTGCATCTGTTTGCCGACTTATAGGTTTGGGGGGATTTATATTTTATCTTTTTTAGATTAAGAATTGTTTCTTTATTTAGACCCACTTTGCTTGATTATGCAGATTCTCCGCCTCCATCTCCACTACTTCAAATTCAAGCTCCGGCTCCCGCTCCATCCATTATCCCGAGACTCGAGGCTGTTTCTAAAGATCTAGCCCGTGTTGAGGTTGGTCCCCCGGCTGGCTCTCAGGTGCCATATACTGCCCTTGCTACCTCCCAGGTTGATCTTACTCATAGCGAGAGCTCCACCGAATCCAGCAAAATGGTTCCTCCTAAGAAACCGCAGCGCCTTTCTTACAGGGAGAGAATGCGATTGCGCCCTGTCCCGACGCCAGCCAGTGCTCTTGATAAGAGGGTCAAAGAGGCTCTTGGTAAGTCCGTCCGTGCTGAGGCCCCGCAACGAAAAGAGGTTGAAAAAGATGGTCATTGCGAGCCTGAAGCTGATCATGGTGGTGGTGGCATTCTGCCAACGGGTGATGAAGCCGAGGTTACCCAACATGATGTTCGAGCTAGGGGTCCTCAAAGGTCAGCTTCCAGGGTGTCTTCTAAAGAGCTGAGTCATTCTGCCGAGCGTCAATCTCGCTCCAAACGATCTCGTGGCGACGGGTTTGATGGCGAGGAGACATCAGGGAGGCATGTGGCACCTCGTTCTCCGGGTAGTGGAGGTATTTCTCTGAATGCCTTCAGGTTCGATTTTGACGGACCTGAGGCAATCGTTGAGAACAACTCCCAGCTTGCGAATCTCTTTAGGCGTGTTAGGCATTCGTCCTACTTCTTGCCGTCTCTTAGGAACATGAAGAAGCCTGAGGGCTATATTCCGTTCGCAAGTGCAATGGGCCAAGTAGTTTTAACTATCTTTAGTTTCCATTACTTTGGTCTTTCTGCTGAATTTTCATATTCTTTTCTCAGGCCGTTTCCACCGCCAACGAGCTGATTACCTCTTTTGAGCAAGATCTCCGTTCTGCTGCCCAGCCCGAGGAGGTGGAGAGGGCAGCTAGGACCATTGCCGACCTTGTCTCTGAAATGGACGAGCTGATGAGGAGAATAACTCGGAACGAGGAGAAGGTGGCTGCGGTTACTCTTTTGGAAGGCCAGGTTAAAGACCAAGCTGTTTTGGCCAAGAGATGGGAGGATTCCGCTCGGGAGGCTCAAGCTCGGGTTTCTGTGTTGGAGAAATTAAGTGAGGATTTGAAGGTGGATCTCCGTGTTGCTGAGGGGCGAGCTGGAGCTGCCGATGTTGGTTTACGTTCAGCCAGTGAAAATATAGTGGATTTAAGGGTCCAGGTTGAGAAGGTTACTGAGGACTCAAAAAAACTTGCCAAGAGGCAAAAAGAGATGGTGAAGAAGGCTGAAAAGGCCGCGAGGAGGAGATATCTAAGCAGTATCATGCCATTCTTTTGAGGATAAAGGATAAATGGGAGAAGATGATATATCATGGTTTTTACCCCTTTTAGACCATTATATAGGTCCTATTTATGGAATCTTTCTAGTATTTTGGAGTCTTTTCGAGTCTTTTACAGGTTTAGGTACGTTTGGAGCTTAATTGGAGATATTGAAGCATTCTGGAGCATTTTGGAGCATTTGGAGATGCAGAGTCATGCAGAGACGTCCGAAATTTGGTGGAACCAATGGTGTTGATAAGCTGGCGAAAAATTAGAGATGAGGGCGGAGGTGATAGTTCCAACAAATCGAAGTTGGTTTTATCCGTAAACAAAAATAGTTTATTATTATTATTACTAGGTGTGATCCGCGCTACGCGCGGGTGTATTAACTCTATTTTTTTCTTTTTAAAAATTTAAATTTTTTTTTTTAGTTTTTAGTTTTGTTTTTGTTTGTTGTTGTTTTATTTAACATATTAATTTGTTTTTTCAAATGTCAAGTATTAAAGAAAAAGAGATATGTTTTTTAAAGAAAAAAATTATAATATACACACATAATAAGAAGTTTTTGGTACGGGCGAAACCCAGTAGAGTAAAAGATTTAACAATCCCTCGACTTAAATTAAATTTCCATTTTTCCACAATTTAAAAAAAAAACGTTTTCCCCAACTTTTTTTGTTGGGATTGCAACAGTTCTCCGGTCGTCAAGATTTCTTAACGACTCAATGCTCATATATGACACTTCCAATTAGCTAGATGGTGGTGATTTAATTGATCATGTGGTGTTTATTGGTTCTGAATAGGGATGTTAAAAATGAGTTTTTACCCGATGGGTACCCGAAATCATGAATATATTTTGATCCCATTATCCTATTTCTTTTACTAAAAGAAAGCGGGTTTAAAACGGGTGGGTACCCTAAATTTAATTTACCCTGTCGTGTTTTACCCTATCGGGTTTAGGGTACCCGTGGTTTTTAAGCAAAAACCAAAGGATACCGTTTTATAAGCAAACGACACTCATCTACGTCATCGTTTAGGGTTTTCGAGTTTCAGAATTCCGACATAAACATTAACAATTTAGAATCAATTTTGACTTGTTGAAACACAATTAGGAGTTTTGACTTGTGGGTTTGGCAGCAAATAGTGAATTAGGTAGGAATCTT
Organism: Eutrema japonicum; assembly: GCA_030161315.1. NCBI lineage: Eukaryota > Viridiplantae > Streptophyta > Magnoliopsida > Brassicales > Brassicaceae > Eutrema > Eutrema japonicum. The sequence goes on along the minus strand of BSQW01000004.1, from coordinate 45,784,932 downwards.
CATCACCGGCGGAGTTACATGTTCTCTACTTTTTCTGTCTTTTTGTTTTCTATATGTGGTCCCTCAGTGGACTTTGCCAGTTTTTGAATTCGTAATTAGGTTTTCTGGGTGTGTTCAAAATCATCTCCTCTATATTCGTAGTTTCCCAACACTATGATTTCTATCTCTCGATATTTAGAATTGGCAAATTCTGCATTTGTTGTGATTTTTCTGGTTTTTTTTTCTTTCTATTTGACTGATTTGCATCTATAAATTTTTTAAGTTCGTTATGTATTGATTATGCATTATTACGGCTGTATTTGGACGTTTTGTTTTTTCATGAATTTTATGGAGCAATTGATATTCGCATATTTTAACTCTTTTTGTCATGCATATCATCTAGTTTTTGTGCCTTATTTTGTAGTTTCATAGAGTTTTTCCTTAGTTTTGCATTCATAAGTAGAAGTTAATAGATTTTAGATAGGTCCTAGAGAGTTTTGGTACAATTGGAGTGTTTCAGGTGCTTATTGGAGTCTAGGGGAAAATCACGGACTAGGAGGAACGTACCCGTAGAACGGAGAAGGCAAACGAAAAAAGAAGAAAAATCCGCAGAGGCAATATCGGCCGGAGGCATCGGCCGCAGGAGACCGATGCAGGACGAAGGAACAACGGCAGGAGTCCATCGGTCGGCATCCCACCGATGCATCCGACCGATGGAAATTATGGAAATCCGAGGATCATATCGGTGCGATGCATCGACCGCAGAAGACCGATGCAGTCCGATGGAAGCTCACAGCATCGACGTCAAGAAGTCCATCGGTCGCCTCCCACCGATACACCCGACCGATGCGAAGTTCTGGAAATCCGAGAGTTCCATCGGTGCGATGTATCGGTCGCAGGAGACCGATATGACCCGCTGAAAAACTCAACCCGATGGGTTGACCCGACCCGACCTGTATTTACTTAAGCAAATTAAGCCTAATTAGGCATTAACTCTTGTTTTAGACTTAAGCAAAAACGATTTTAGGGCTTTGAAGGAGATTGTAAGAGATTCTTGAGTGATTTATGCAAGTTCTTGTTGGATTATTTCTTCCATCTATTTTTTTATCATCTTTTATGATTCTAAACACTTCCTTTATGGGATTTGTGGAGAAAACCATGTGTTGTGAGTAGTTTTCTAGGGTTCTTGGGTGAAGTAGATTTAGGTGATTTTAGTGTGAATCAATGATGTTAGGGCTTTGATTATTAATGATCCTTCCTTGTTTAGTGTGTTTAATGCTAAATCATCCATGATCAAGTTGATTTAGATCATAGGGAATTTCTCGCCCGGAAGGTGTTCGATGAAATTCCCCAATGAACTAATCAAGGGATATTTCATTCTTAGCCTATGGAAATAGTTGTCTAAGGTGTTTATTGATTAAATGATCTTGTTTCTAATGCTTGAAAGTTATTAAATCACAAATGGGAATTTGTTCTTGATTTAGTAATTTGCAAAGGGATTAATTCCAAGGAATTGGATTAATCTTGTTAAATGATCATAGTCTAAGGATTAGCATTGCTTGAGTTTGTTGACATCATTGTGAACCACTAAAGTTACCAACAATCACATACTTCACCCTTGGATTCGTTTTTAGAATTTTCTTTAAACCGTAATTTACATTCTCGTTTAAGTTTCTATCTTTGCTTTAGTTGGAAATAGTTTGGTTTTAATATCTTTTAGGTTGCTACAAAACCAATTCTTGAACTGCTTAGATTAATAAGTTTTATGTATTCTTGGTTTTTAATCCCAACCCATTATGGTTCGATATCTCAAACACTACAATGACATGAGTAGGATTTGAGTAATTGATAGCGAAAATCTTACTATCAATTTGGCGCCGTTGCCATTGTGGTTTAGCATTGATCATTAGGATTTGGATTTTTCTTGAGACTAGAGCATTTTTATTTTCTTTTGTTGTTAATCTTTTTTCTCTTTTCTTGTGCTCTTGATCTCTTAGGTAACTAGGAGTAAAGGAGACATGCAAGGAGAGAAGGAGTAAGAGGACACAACCGTCAAGCTAGTGACGTTAAACGCGCAATTGGGGACTCCCCCAATCCTATCCATCGTCAATGCTAGAGACATAAAACAAGCAATCCTATCCTTTACTTCTTGTTTTTATGCTTTTTATTGTTTGATAAATTTTGTTTTCATGTTTTTGTAGGAGCAATAAGGGTGAATAAATGGGACGGATGGAATGGTCCAAGTCCGTGAGTTTCAACGCACAAAGCTTCCTCCTCGTGAATCCACTCCACTCCAAGGTACCACTAACTTATCCCTTTGTATATACCATTTCGTTTTTGTTTTTGTTTATGTTTGTTTTACTCTCTCTTTGGCTCAATTCACACCGAGACGGTGTGATTTAAGTCCGCGGGAGAGGTTCTTGTGTTTTGACATTGTTTATTTTGTCTTATTTTCATTTTCTTGAGTCATTGCATTGTATATTTTCAATTGCATAAAAAAAAACGAAAAACAAAAAAATCATCATGTAGTTTGCATTAGTCCATGTGCATTCTAGACTTGACTTGATCACTCATTTCTAGATCATATTGGTTGCATTCATGTGCATGGGAGTTCATGAAACATGTATGATAAGCTTTCATTGTGATGCCCTCGATAATGGTTTTATATTGCTTAAACGATTTCAAAAGACTTGTAAACTTCGTGCTTTGATCTCTCCACTCGAAACTTGTTGTCTTGTTGATGTTTGCTTGAATTGAAACCAACTCCTTAACTATTGGACTTAATTGAATTTAATTCTCTCACTTATGGGCTTGTGTATGCTTAACCATGGTCACCTAAAAACATCCAAGTCATCTTTGCATTAATTTCTACCACTCTTGTTGACTTGGGTGGCCATTTCCATTTACAAATGGTTTCCCCACCTTTAAACCCAACCATTTCTTTCCATCCTTGATGATTTTGTGAGTGAGGCCTCTTTTCTTGATAGTACTACACTTGTAAAATCTTGTAAGTATCGAGAACGACAAAGGATAGCTTCCATTAGCTAGGTTTGTTGTTCTTGGGAAATTGGCTAGTGATTAGGAAGGAGATTGGGAATGGTGTTAAGAGTTGTCAATGTTTGGGGATTGGAAAAGAAAAAGCAAAAAAAAAAAAGAAGGAAAGATCATGGTTTAAGAAAGTGTGTTCCTAGAAAAAAGAAGTATAATAAAAGTTCGATTCTTTTGTGATGAGAAAAGAAACTCCCCCTAGAGATGAAAGAAAAGAAAAGATAAGTGAAAAAGAAAGGGAAAGGAGTAGTGATGAAAAGATAAGAAAAAGAATCGAAAGAGCAAATAGAAATTTTCAAGGAACGATTTGAGAAGAGAAATGATCAAAAGGATAGAGATTTAGTTTGGCAAAGAGCAAAAAGAAAAAAAAAAAAAACACTTGGGTAGAAATAGTGAATTGGATACTCAAAGCTTAGGGAAGGGTAGAACAATGGAAGTGAATACTTTGTATGCGTAAATTGTTCCGATCTTCCTTGCTTTTGCGAAGTGTTTGTACTCCGTTTTTCATAGAGTTAACCACCAAATTGATCTCTTGTTTTTATTGATAAATCTTTCTCTTGTTCAACCGATTGGTCTATAGATCACTTGCCCATTTGTGAGACCGCACTTTGAAACGATTAATTGAATGTGAGAGTTGGTTGATATGACGGTAATCGGATGCTTGACTTTGAGTGTAGAGAAAAATATTTGGACTCGCGATAAGCCTAGAGAAGTTAGAGTGGATTAAGAAGTTTGTTCTTGCAACATGTTATCATTTCCTAAGGACATCATGGTGAATGCTTTGCTAGCTTCTTTTGATTTGAGCTCCCGCCTTCAATCATTTTCTTCAACTTGTTTATGTTTGTTTGCTTGAGGACAAGCAAAAGGCAAGTCCGGGGGAATTGATATTCGCATATTTTAACTCTTTTTGTCATGCATATCATCTAGTTTTTGTGCCTTATTTTGTAGTTTCATAGAGTTTTTCCTTAGTTTTGCATTCATAACTAGAAGTTAATAGATTTTAGATAGGTCCTAGAGAGTTTTGGTACAATTGGAGTGTTTCAGGTGGTTATTGGAGTCTAGGGGAAAATCACGGACTAGGAGGAACGTACCCGTAGAACGGAGAAGGCAAACGAAAAAAGAAGAAAAATCCGCAGAGGCAATATCGGCCGGAGGCATCGGCCGCAGGAGACCGATGCAGGACGAAGGAACAACGGCAGGAGTCCATCGGTCGGCATCCCACCGATGCATCCGACCGATGGAAATTCTGGAAATCCGAGGATCATATCGGTGCGATGCATCGACCGCAGGAGACCGATGCAGTCCGATGGAAGCTCACAGCATCGACGTCAAGAAGTCCATCGGTCGCCTCCCACCGATACACCCGACCGATGCGAAGTTCTGGAAATCCGAGAGTTCCATCGGTGCGATGTATCGGTCGCAGGAGACCGATATGACCCGCTGAAAAACTCAACCCGATGGGTTGACCCGACCTGACCTGTATTTACTTAAGCAAATTAAGCCTAATTAGGCATTAACTCTTGTTTTAGACTTAAGCAAAAACGATTTTAGGGCTTTGAAGGAGATTGTAAGAGATTCTTGAGTGATTTATGCAAGTTCTTGTTGGATTATTTCTTCCATCTATTTTTTTATCATCTTTTATGATTCTCAACACTTCCTTTATGGGATTTGTGGAGAAAACCATGTGTTGTGAGTAGTTTTCTAGGGTTCTTGGGTGAAGTAGATTTAGGTGATTTTAGTGTGAATCAATGATGTTAGGGCTTTGATTATTAATGATCCTTCCTTGTTTAGTGTGTTTAATGCTAAATCATCCATGATCAAGTTGATTTAGATCATAGGGAATTTCTCGCCCGGAAGGTGTTCGATGAAATTCCCCAATGAACTAATCAAGGGATATTTCATTCTTAGCCTATGGAAATAGTTGTCTAAGGTGTTTATTGATTAAATGATCTTGTTTCTAATGCTTGAAAGTTATTAAATCACAAATGGGAATTTGTTCTTGATTTAGTAATTTGCAAAGGGATTAATTCCAAGGAATTGGATTAATCTTGTTAAATGATCATAGTCTAAGGATTAGCATTGCTTGAGTTTGTTGACATCATTGTGAACCACTAAAGTTACCAACAATCACATACTTCACCCTTGGATTCGTTTTTAGAATTTTCTTTAAACCGTAATTTACATTCTCGTTTAAGTTTCTATCTTTGCTTTAGTTGGAAATAGTTTGGTTTTAATATCTTTTAGGTTGCTACAAAACCAATTCTTGAACTGCTTAGATTAAGAAGTTTTATGTATTCTTGGTTTTTAATCCCAACCCATTATGGTTCGATATCTCAAACACTACAATGACATGAGTAGGATTTGAGTAATTGATAGCGAAAATCTTACTATCAGCAATCAAATTACTTTCAGAACATTATGATATCAGAGGAAATAATAAAATTTTATTTTTAAAAAATTTGAATATTTAAAGCCCAAATAGGATACTGGAGATTTAAAAGACCTCAAAACCAAAAAGGGCCCAAATAGCAAATGTCAAATAATGAATTGCAATTCGTAAATATCTGAATTGCAACATAAAAGAAGTTTCAGATCTCGTCTATGTAAACTCGGTAACCCCGATTTGGCTCACCGAACCGGTATAGGTACTTAAGTTGTTGAAAAAAAAAGTAAAAGAAAAACATTAGGGTACCCGTGGGTAAACCTTAAACCCGTAGGTTTTTTGTGTTACATTGTGAGGGTAATAAAAACCGACCGTGTATTTTCGATTATGGCTCATTTTGGGCGGGGTCATTTCGGGCTCGGATCGAGTAGTCTTATTTTACCCAATACAACATCCCTAGTTTTGAAGTCACTTCCTAAGAACTCTTCGCTTCCTCTCCTTCTAAGATAATTAGATTTGTTGTGAGAACGTTTTGTCTCTTTATTCTTTCTTTAGAAGTTAATTAGATTTCTTACAATTAGGTTTCTAAATTTTTGTTAGAAAAAAATTAGATAATGTTTTTTTTTTACAAAAATGGTCTAACTTAATTGGATTTGGAAATAAAGTAAAAGTCCCAAGTAATAAAGTAATGTCAATGAGACATCGTCTTCCTCTTCATCAAGTTAATCGCCAACTTCCGATCTGGTTTTAGAAAATCTCAGCGACGCTTCCGATGTATAACCAAATCGTTTCGAACGCCGAATCATACGCTTTCCCAACGTTTCCAAACATCACTTTTTCGAAATCGAGATTCCCGTGCGATTCCCGGCGATTTTGAACCCGCTTCCGATTCCGGAGCTGTAATCGTCACTTCACCGGCGGTTCCGTGAAACGTGCTATTTCTTGTTTTTTTTTAATTATTCTATGTTTGTTGATTTTGTTGATTATTTTGTTAATTTCAATTTTAGTACGTCTGAACTTAGTTTCATTTGTTTCCATGGGTTAGCATTTATGTTTTGAAACTTTATTTTCTATCGTCGTTCATTGATCATTTGGTTCAATCCGAATTGAAAGTCAAAGCTGTTTAAGATCAAATGATTTAGTAAGAGGAAAAACGAATGATTGACTAAAGAATGATTGAAGTTTGTTCTCTTAAGTATGATTTTCCATCATGGAACGAACGAATGATTGTAGTTGCGTTAAGAGCTGTTCTTTTGCCATTTGGTTTTTTGTTGTTTTGGTTTAGATTTTCTAGTGTTGTTTTTTTTATAGGTGGTTAATGGGATGAAACGTTTCTGAATGGAATCTTTATCGTATTTAATTCTCAATATATTGTGGGTATGGATCTGATTCTGAGAGTTAATGGTGTTTCAAACGTTTTTGATTCCTAAATTTTAAATGGGCTATTGTTGTCGTAGTTAAGTTTTACTATCGTTTTTTAATTTGTAAAAATCTGTTAATTTTTGTATGTGTTATTATTATAGGTTTTTGAAAAATTAAATAATATCTTTATAACTTTTCCTCTTCTCATGTATAGCTGGATGCTGAGGTGGCAGTATGAGAAGAGAGAAAAGGTTTCTTTATATATATAGATTATTATTATTTTTTATTATTAAGAGAATAAACAATTGTTGTTGTAGAAAAATGGTTGTTTAAGAACTATTTTTGTTTACCGTTGATAGTTTCAAATAATATATAGAAAACATCATTGATCATTTCATACATACTTTAGTTCAGTTTAAGTCATGTGGATTTTTCAGCTTTCAATTTTTTTGGTTTTTGAATAATAATATCTAAAGTAAAACATAATCTAATATGAATAATTTGGTATGATTTCGGTTAAATACGACAATTGAAGTAAAACATGGTCTTTTCAATTTCGACCTTGTAGGTTCAATAATCAAATTATTATTTTTTTCTAATAAATTTAGACTCTAATTCAATTTTCTTAGGTTGATTCAATATCGAACCCGGTAAAGGGCACACTTTTTCTGAATTTAGTAATATTTTAATTTCTTAAATTTTCTCAATTATTTTTTTATTTTTTTTAACATAAGGTGTATATTCTCCCGAATCAGCATATGTGTTAAGACCAATACAGATATCAGAATAGTCTTACTTGTACATTTTTTTATTACGTATATTTTGGTTAAAACAAAAAATTGGTCGTAGAATTGATATGATGTTAATATATAAATAGAAATGAGATATAAAATTGTTGCCATAGTTCACAAATATGAAGTCTCACTTAATTACTACTCCTAAGACTATGTAATTAAAGCTTTTACACACTGACAAATAACCTAATATGTTATTAAAATAACACAACAAATATCATACCACTACCTCGTAACTTTTAGTTATCTTTACCTAGATTTAGTATCGTAAGGGATTTAATAAAGCATCCAATTTTGTATATCTCATTGGTAAAGCATATGTATCATTCTCTTTTTTATAAGAACAAAAGTCCTCATAGCCCCAAAGATCAACAACAAACTGCATAATATCACAAACTCAATTCGTCTTGCCATGATATAAGAAGATAGAAACAAAACACAAAAGCAGTTTTCTGTATTCACAAAAGTTCATATGAAAAAGGAACTCAATAGAGTATCCAATGACCAAACCTCCAGAAAATCATACAGATCATGACTAAAGCCGTTTTTGTTATGACGGACATCACTTTTGTCTGAAACCAGTTCCAACATGTGATTGGAAGCTTACCAGATAAATTCTCAATTAACTCTCATGTGCAAAAATTAAGAGCAGAAGGCGACAAACTAATAAGAATTGTGGGGAAATACATGGTCTCATCCATACTCATCCCAAGAAAGAGACATTCTGAGCAATCTTGAAATAACATTTCTCATAGAACATTGCCAACTCACTCCAACATCCATACCCTCTAGTGAACCAAATCACAATAGGAGCATCTTTCTTGTTGTGTGACACAAAGAAGAATTAGAACATCCTAAACACACCAAGCGAACAAGTGAACAAACAAAGCAATCAAACATTTAATCCATTCCCACCATTTTGAGATTCCTATTAGGAACTGTCATCCAAAAATGTTCAAATCGACATAAAATACAACCTGGAAAAAGAGAACCGTTCAGAATTTACAAAATGAGATATGGAATTAAGAGAAATCTTGAAAAGTCTTAAAGATTCCTTAAACATATCCTCTGAAATTTATCACTATTGTCTTCAGCCTAGGTTGCTGAAATCGCAACTCCTAGACACCATACAAAATATATAAATTAATAATCTTTCAATATCATTTAACCTTTGTTCCCAAACAAATCCAAAGTTCCGTCTTCGACCTAAAACCCCAAAGATCCCATGAATCACCTTCCAAAGAATGAGTCACAAGTAATCAATCAATCGTGAATCTGCCAAAAATAATGAAAGATCGATTTCAAAACGAACCTGGTACTCATTCCCAAACTCCTTGTTGAATGCAGTTGAATGCTGCAACATCATTATGAATGCTCTTCCACCATTTCTCCATCAACTTGTTGAATGCAGAAAAATCACGGTTTAGGGTGAAAGAGTCGACGACGAACGAACAAAGAAAAAAAAGAAACGCAAAGAGTCAAAAACAGAACAACACAAACTTAAAACATGCAAACGTGATAAACAAGGAACTGATACCTCGATAGAGCAGGAACTATATACGCACCGGACAAATATCCCGAGAGCTAGTCCCACCTACACGGATAAAACAAAAAAAATTATTCGATCAATTAACGACGAAGCACAACCAAGAACGCAAAAACGATAACAGAAAATTGAGGACCACTATCACCCAAATAAAATAAAAAAACGAAAGCAACCGAAGAGTAACGATCAACACACAAAACCAATGTAAAAAATAATTTTCAAAAATCAAACCACCAATAACGAACTACACACACACACAAAAAAAAACACATCAGCGCACAAAAATATTTTGAAAAACATCATAACATAATCAATAACAAATAGATCACAAGACACCCTTACTAAGAACAATACAGAACAAATAACAGGTAGAAAGATATCGACCACTCACCCAATCCAAAAAGCAGACCCGTAAATACGACAACCACCTTCCCCTTAGTAAACACGAACCCTAACAAAAAAAAAACAATAATCCATATTAGTTATGCCAAAAAAAAATCAAAAAAGAAACAAAGAATCTAGAGACGATAACAAAAACAGCAAAAAATAGATCGTAGAACATATCAATTAAAAAACAAAACAAAAACAAAAAGATCACAAAACACCATAACTAAGAACAATAAAAACAAATAACAGGCAGATTGATATTGACGACTCACCCAAACCAAAAAAACAGACCCGTAAACACCACAACCACCTTTACCTTAGTAAACTTGAATCCTAACAAAACAAAATACAAAAAAATAAAACCCATATTAGTTACGCCAAAAAAAAATCAAAAAAGAAGCAAAGAAGAGACGATAAAAAAAACAGCAAAACTTGCGGCTGACGATTCGATCGCTAGGGTTTACACAACAAAACATAACTAAAATTGAAACGGGCCTAAACCCAATAAAATACCATCTGAGATTGAATGAGAGGCCTCAAAAGCCCAAAAATCGATAATTGGCAAATTTTGAAATCTTAAAAAACTTAATTTGAACCGAAAAAAGGTAATAACCGAGTTTTACGGTTTATGGTGAATGAGAGAGCTCTATTTCAAAAAATCACTTCGTTTATACTATATATGATCTGAGATTGAATGAAAGGCCTCAAAAGCCCAAAAATCGATAATTGGCAAATTTTGAAATCTTAAAAAACTTAATTTGAACCGAAAAATGTAATAACCGAATTTTACGGTTTATGGTGAATGAGATAGCTCTATTTCAAAAAATCACTTTGTTTATACTATATATGATTTCACTAAAATCCGAAAGCGAACCAAACCATCTAATAATAGATTATGTTTTATTACTGTAATAATTTATACATCGAAAATCCGAAAGAACCGAACCAAAATCTGAATTGAACACTTCTAGCTAGTTGCAGTGTTTTGTGTTTTAACAAAATTGGAATGAAGGAAAATCCAACCTTAAAGATATTCTCGGAGAAGATTTTTTTTAATTATTATAAAAAGCACATGTACGGAATATTCCATTTATTTTAATCTAAATATATGTACATATTCCACTTTTCTCATGTAGGTAAACCTAGCCAAAGAGGCTATATAAAAAACGGTGGGGAAGAGAAAAGCCGTAACTTATATTACAGCCTTTGTTGAAACTTGAAAAAATGACGATGATATCCGATCTTCCACCGGATTTGGTAGAGAATGTAGTATCTAGGGTTCCGTTGACATCTAAGAGAAGAGTGCGATTTACATGCAAACAGTGGAACGCTTTATCCAAAGATGCGAGCTTTGCAAAGAAGCACTTTGGTAAATCGGCAAGGCTGCTAATCATGAGGTCTGAGTTTAGGGTTTGGTTGATGAGCTTCAATTTCCATGGAAGCCACAACGGCGACGGCGACGAGGACCACTTGGTTGATCCATTAGTAAAGGAAGGTAAGCTTACTAGCCTAAATAATACAGATCAAGTCGAGATATCAAAAGTTGTTCACTGCAACGGGTTACTTTTATGCTTGACCAGAGACAAGAGTAGGCTCGTGGTTTGGAACCCGTTTTTGGGACAAACCAGGTGGATTGAACCCAGAATCGCTTACCACAAATTCGACATTATTGCTCTCGGATACGACATAAATAACAACCAAAAAATCTTGAGGGTTTTGAATGGTGACTGGGCATTTAGAAACCCCTCTTTTAGATACGAAATCTACGATTTGAGATATAACTCATGGAGGGTTCTTGATGTCACTCCTGACTTTGAGATAGATTATTGTCAACGCGGGTTGTCTTTGAAGGGAAGTACTTACTTTTTTGCTAAAGAAAAAATAGAAGTGGAATGGGTAGAGATAGAAGAGCAAGAAGATTTCTTGCTCCGTTTTGATTTTACAAGAGAGATATTTGGACCGCGTTTGCCTCTGCCATTTCACTCTTATGTCGAACAAACTGTGGCTCTATCTAGTGTTAGAGAAGAGCAGCTTGTGGTGTTATATCAGCGGGATACATATATTGTAGAGATATGGGTTACAAATAAAATGGAGCCCAATACAGTGTCATGGAGCAAGTTCTTATCAGTGGATATGGTACCACTCTCTGGTCCTTTTCTGTTTTTTCCTTACGCTGGGAGTTTCTTCATTGATGAGGAGCGAAAACTTGCAGTGGTTTTTGACAAAGACAAAGAGGATATCCACAACACAGCTTACGTGATTGGAGAGAACGGATACTACGAAGAATTGTATCTTGGAGAGGATGAATACCACGAAGAAGAGGTTGGAGATCCCACTAGTTTTCCACTCGTGTGCTCTTATTTTCCGACTTCGGTGAAGATCCAGCAATGTGCAGGAGGAGGCAAAAGGAAAGAAAGAGATTATTAGTATCATTTGGTTTTATTTTGTCATCTCCTTATTTAAACAAAAGATTAATTAATTTGTTTCTATTTGGTTAACAAAACAGTTTTTGCTGTCGAATAATTCTTCTTACTCTCTTTTTTCTTTCTTTCATCTCTTCATGCAAATCTTGTATGCTTCCAACCATGGGTAAAGGTAAGCCAAATCAAGGGAATTATAGAATATTTTTTTGGTTGTTTCTAATTGCCACCATGAAAATATGAAGGTTTTATTATTTTCTTTTAGTATTCCGGATCAAATATTGGGTAATGAATTGACATAGACACCTCCTACCAGTGGAAGAAACAGATTCTATTACTAAATTAAAACAAGCATTGCAGCTATGAGAATCTCAATCTACACACAAAATTCCTGAACTAATCACGAGAAAAGAAACAAGATTTTGACCTTTTCCGATGCTGCCATTATGTTTGACTTCAATTCCCTAAACCAAAAAAGAAAATAACTTTGAGAACAAAAACCAAAAAGAGATTAGCATCGAAGATGTTTATAGACACACAAACGTAAATCTACACTCTAGAGATTTCATCCGCAAGCTGGAGTGTGTGAGAGAGAGAGAGAGAGAGTGTCTGCACATCTGCACTTAGAGCTTGGAAGCGGAGCAAGAAGAGCTGCGACTAAAACCAAAAAAAAAAAAAAGCGACGTTAGGGCATTTGCATTGGGAGTGTCTCTATTAAACAAATAAAAAAAATTAAAAAACCAAGAGAGTGCACTTAGAGCTTGGAAGCGGAGCAAGAAGAGCTGCGACTAAAACCAAAAAAAAAAAAATAGCGACGTTAGGGCATTTGCATTGGGGGTGTCTCTATTAAACAAATAAAAAAAATTAAAAAACCAAGAGTGAGGGTTGAGGGTGTCTCACCAATGCAGATGGTCTTATGGTGCTTTGCTTCTTTATCTCAGGCTATTCTTCTTACTCCCGAACCTTTTTCTTAGTTGTATAGTTTCTACTATTTACCGAGTTATAACTCCCTCTTGGCCTCTTTCGATATTTGTGAAAGTACAAATAATTTTGATCATGTACCATATATGTGGGTTTGATCGATACAGAATCCTAGAATAGTGATTTCGCATAAATATGATCGATTTATACAATTGCAAAATTCAACCATACTGGCATCTTATAGATCCCAAACCGAACCGACGAGCCCATTCTTGTCTCGGCGTAAACCAAAGTAAAACGAATTTATAAGGGATTACAACTTCAGATCCCACTGACAAGTAAATACGATAATATAAGCCTGCAGACAAATTAACGGACTTTGGTTGCTAATACAGAAATTACACAACTTTGATACTTCCACATTGGATCTCTCAGTAATCTAACTCCAAAAATATCAAACTTTAATTATCGAGACGATATAAAGAAAGAAGAAGTTTCAAGTTTAGCCTAAGAGACGCTTGATGATGAAACAAGACCATTTACGCGTCTCCTTGTGCCAGAACAGGAAGAGTATCACATTGACATTATGAGTTTATGGTTTTCACATATCGTTCACCATTTTTGTTGTTGGCATCAAGCACATCCAAAGAGCTGTTCTATTGACTGCGAGGTGAACACGTTTGGAGCCGTTTGCTCAGGTTTCATCGCAGATACGTGAAGCTGATATTTGATGAACCTCTGCAATATAATTTAACTAGCGTTTGCATGGTTAAGGACAGAAATAATTCCGATTAGTCATGCTTTGATAAGATTATTGGAAAGCTATTTGAGACACTTAAAGATTATCTGAGAAAGGCTTGATTGAGTACCTTATCTTTGACCAAACCACCAGATGTAAAAAAGCCTGCACTCTCTAAAGCCTGTACAACTTTGGCCTGCATATTAGTGCTCAAAATGTGAGATTCAGGATCAGGACTAGTGATAGGTTACAAAAATTCACAAACGTCTCAAGCATTTAGTTGCACCAATGAACCCGGCCTCTTCATCTAATAATCTAAATATATGCGCTTGAAAAAACATCGGGAGGGATCGAAGTTACATTTGACTGAGTAGCAGAAGTAGAAGTTTCAGCGGATGGATTCCTACGTTTTGGCTGCCTTCTTTGATGTTCTGCTGGTGTTCTTATTGCCCTCCATGTGAAAATCACAGCAATTACAAGCCCCGCTATAAGCACCAATGGATCGTGAATCCTAATTACATAAAATAGAAATAGTTATAACAAATAAACAACAATTTACACCACCATATCCAATACTCAGTGGCCCATTCCTGGATTATGTATTCCTTTGGAGGTAAGTACAATGATTATGAGAATGTTGATGTTTTTTTAATTCAAAGTAAGTCTTACAACTCACAATTATTTTGTAGCTACTAGCGTTTGAGGCATTTCCTCAATTGGAAAAGCCTCAAACGCTATAAGCAGACTTGATGTGTCCGAGGATGTGCAAGTCGAAGTTCAAGAAAGGAGATATGAAAGGCTTTCCGATTTAGGCAATCAATGAAGAACTTGGTACTACTCAGGTAAGTTGTACCTTGCATCTAAACATTTATTTAAGTTAACAACATTTATTTGAGTTGGAAACATTTATTTGATTCCTTCACAGCATGACATTGACAGCCTCGTTTTAATCAGTCTGAGAGAGGAAAAGAATCTATTGCCTCAAATCTTAGAGGAAGACGACGATCGTGATGAAGATGATCTCGTGGTTGATAGTTGGACCAAGCGCCTGACCAAAGGTTACACTATCTTCTTTGAAGACTTGTTTGATAAAGACGTTGTTGCGCGTGCCAAAAAGGATAAGGAGATGGAACGAGTAGAGGCTCCACCGGTCCAAACACCTCCAACCGAATTGGTCGAGATCTTGAAGAGCATAAAAGAGATTCAGGAGAAGGTGAATGTATTTGATGCAAGATTGGCTGTGGTGGAAGCATCTATGGAAGAGTAGAGAGCAAGGAATGGATAGATGTTGGTTGTTTCTCTCCCTTTTGGTTGTTTGTTGAACTTATTTCTCAGTTATTTGTTGGGTTTGTTTGGACATAGAACTTGGTGTTGGTTTAAACTTTTGTGGTGGTTTGTAGATCTTATGTTGATATTCGTAAAACTATGTTGGTTTAAACTTTTGTGGTGGTTTGTAGATCTTATGTTGATATTCGTAAAACTATGTTGGTAATACTTGGTAAAAATATGTTGGTATAACTACGTACAACTACGTACAAACCTGTTGATAAGATAAGAAACATACAAGATTCTCATAAACAAAGCCATTGATAAGATTAGCTGAGCAACATAATATGTCTTATACAAAATATAAATGAAGTTTTGGGATTACATAATATGTCTTTTACAACATTTTAGATAGTAGGTCTTAAACAACTACATAAATCTCCTTTTGCATTTCTTCAATCTTCTTTTGCATTTCTTCAATCTTCTCGCTATGCTCTTCAACCTTCCGAATTAGCTTCGAAATCTCTTGCTCGACACCAAAAACCCACGGCTGGTGAAAGTGGAGTCCATCATCTTAGCAATGAACATTCAAATAGTTTTACTAGTTATCCTCGAAGAACATTCAAATAGTTTTACATAGTTTAACTAGTATTACCCATAAAAAACCTAGAAATGAAATTTTACCTTAAATTTGTTGCAGGATAAGTACCTACTGCCCGGTAAAGTGTCGAAATCATTCTGAAACTTTGGCTGTGTGGAGACATCTTGCTTGATTTGTCCACCACATGGGCATTTGGTTGGAATCCCATATTGGGATGTAAGTGCTTGATCAACCGAACGGCGACGGTGACGGCGAAGACGACGATTCCGCCATATTTATCCCTTCGCGGTTTCTTCTTGGATAGCACTCTCCTGAGATTTTAATTTCAAATCATTCCGACCCTAAAAAACAACGGGCTCGGACCTAGAAATATAAGCCTGAAAAAAATTGGGCCTTTTGGACTAAAGCCCATTCGGGCTAGTGTGTTTTTCGGGCTTGGCCCGACCGGACTCGGACTAGCCCGAAAAACCCGGAATTTTACATTTTAATTATTTAGAAATTTTATTTAAACATTTATCTTTCTAAAAATAATAATTTGACATATTTTTTATATATTTCGTGATCCATATACCATTATTATTCATCCATATTTACTTCATATTTTTAAAATCATTATGTATAGATTTTCAATGATATTTTTATATGATTTATACATGTCAAAACTTAATATTATTTTACTTTTTTTTTTTTATCTGTACCTCTTGATGGTGATGAAGATTTAGAAGACGATGAAGGAGATTCTAATATAAACTCTACTACCTAGATTTGAAGTGTTTTGATTTTATGTTTTATTTGGTAATACAATTTATTTGAATTTTATTTGTTTTTTTTGTCAAACTTTTGCTTTTAAATTTAATTGGATTTGATATAATACATTTCAATTTAGATTTATTTTGATAAATATTTTGTTTTAATTATTCATCTGAAAATTGTGAATTTTTGTGTTTGTAAAGAAAAGAACGAAAAAACCCGAAAAACCCGAAAAGCCCTAGAATCCTGTCCGGGCCGGGCTTAGGAATATAGGCCCGATTTTTTTCGGGCCGGGCTCAAATATATGCTGGCTTTACGGGTTTCGGGCCGGGTCGGGCTAGCCCGATTGACATCCCTAAAAATGACTAAGTTACAAAAAACCAGACCAAAATCATAATATTTACAGTTTTTACCTCGTGTGACCCGATTTGATCCGCGAGACGCAGGTTTGACCCGATTCGGTTTTTTTTCCTTTCAAAATTCATAAATTGAATCAAAAATTCTAACTTTCCCCCAAGAATTCCCAAAACCGCAAAACTCGGGAAAACTGAGGAATTCTCTCCAAATCCCTTCCCCTCCCCGCATTCCCCTCCTTCACTCAGACAATGGTGGAAACACGAAGGTCCAAGAGAAGAAACCCTGATAGCGGCGCAAAGGAGGCGAAAGTGATGGAGAATCCGAAGAAGGTTTATGCGAAGAAAAAGAAGAATCCCGGTGAAGAAAAGAGGGTGGCGAAGAAGTTAAAGATCGGCCCAAAAGAAGTAGGGGATTCGCATGCGGCGGAGACGGTGGTTCCGACGGCGGTGGAAGGTTCATCTTCGGTTCCGGAGACGGTGGTCGAAGCTTCTACTTCGAAAGTGAAGGTTTATGCGAAGAAGAAGAAGAAAAATATTTTATTTTTAAAAAATCTGAAATTTTTTTTCCAATGTAATCTACTTATTTAATTCATTTTTTCTCCTACTATATCTATATCCAAACACGAATTTCTGATGTAATTTAACATTATGCATACATGACAACTTTTCCTTTAATTGATTTTCTCATATATATATATATATATATATATATATATATTTTTTTTCATAATCTCCACTTTTATTCACGTTACCAAATAAATATAATTTTGTTCTCTAAATAATGACTTCCCTTAAGTGAAAACAATAGCTAGCTAAATTAAAAATCTGTTGAACTTTTAATTTTGTATTCATAAAATTACACACTAAATCTTTTTACTTAATACTTTAGATAATAATAAGTGCAAAAATAATTTCACATTTCATTTTTTTCCAAAATTAAATATGATTTTGAATTGAAATTTCAAAACATTAGAAATATATAAACAATCATTTTTTCCTACTTTTCATTATTATTAAAAATATAATAATATAAAATGATGTAATTTATCAGGGTAACATTTATGTCCATGGAAAAATACAATTTAGTCTATTCCTATTTTGAATAAATAGTATTTCCTTTATTTTATTCATATTGCCAAACAGAATATATGGTATATGACCCAAATAAAAAATGAATTTTATAAGAACATCTTCCCTTAATTAGATATTACCTTAAATAATAATGTTTATAAATAAATTAAGTCATTAAATGTATTGATACTCCCTCCATTTCTTTTTAAGTGTCGTGTAAGGTTTTTTCACGCATATTAATAAAATAATACAATTCTTTGTTTTGCCCCTTATTAATGCACTATATAATGTGTTCACGTTCATTAATGAGATGAAAAATAGGGATAAAAGTGAAAAATTTATTAAAAATCTGCATTGAAAATGTAAAACGACACTTAAAATGAAACAAAATTAAAATCCTAAACTGACAATTAAAAAGAAACAGAGGGAGTATTAATTACGCTGCCATTAATTTTGGGTAAAATATAAAGATACCCGAATCGATGAATTAATCATATATTTCAAAAATATGGATACTCAAATATATTATGTCCCAATATATTAACTAACCATATATATATTCAGATATTGATGTCCACCAAATATAAAATGGAAAATCAAGTTTTGGCATTAACTATTAACAACTAAATCACTTGTATAATAGTATATTCTGGATTAAATAAATTCTGGTTTTGGAAAATTTCAATCGAATGTAGTGGAATACATGTATTCAAAAAAAAAATTCATTTCACGATCAATATTTTACAATTTATAAAGATTATAATTGATTACAATCATCTAAACTTTCTAATAACAAATAAATATAATAAAAATTCATAAATGATTGATTTTGTAAGCAAAATGATCAATTATATTAATTACGTCCGGGTGATCCCTGATGCCATCTGTACATTCTAATTTTTATTGTAATTAATGACATACAATATTTCTTTATCATTAAATAAACCGTATTTAATATTAAATTCTATTAAGATGATTGGTCACACAAAATATTGGTACAATATACTCCGAAAATCTTCTCATATTCTCTTCCCCAAAATCGAGAAACATGAATACTCCCTCTGTTTTTTTTTATAATGGGTTTCAGACATTTTGTTTTGTTTTTTTATAAGAGCTTCTCACATTTTCATGCAAAATTTAATTAATTATACTCATTAATAGTCTTGGTACTATCATAAAACATTAATACTCCTCTATCTAATTGGATAACTAAATGCTGTTATGGTAATGTTTAATGTTTCAAGAAAAAAAAAGAGATTTTCTTAATTCTTGTGATTTTAGAGAAAACCCCTTATATAAAAAAACAGAGGGAGTACAAAAAATCGAATCAGTTATACATTCATACCATAAATACATTACACACATAAAAACTCTTGAGAAGAACTAATTATTAAAATTTTCAATTTAAATATTATCAACCCAAGGTAATTAAATTCATTAGCAACAAAAAACGACATCTATATACTAATTCTATCAAATATTTTCAAATCCTATTAAACTATTAAAATTCATAATAATTTATTATTCTGAATATAATTTCCTAATAAATAGCACTTACCACCGGCAAATTTTTACTTGCATAAACGATATGAAAAATATAAAAGAAAATTATTAACTCACATAATCATTTTTTGGAAAGTAGTTAATAGCGTCAATTAGTATCATATAATTTGGAAAATATTTATTTAGCATCTTCCCAAAAAAAATTCAAAAGTACCTTAATTTTTTTTAGGCATCACCTAAAAGTTGACATATTTATCAAATATTTCCATAATTTCAAAATTAACATTTGTCCAAAAGTTATGTATTGACACCATAAATACATTATACACATAACTCTTGTGAAGTAGAATAAATATTTAATTAATTAATTTTTCAACATAAATATTAATATCAAACCATGGTAATTAAATTCATCAGCAACAAAAGATTGACATCTATAATATTTAATTTAGAGAATATCCTATAAAATATATATTTCCAATGTGATCAATTTGATTCCAAAAATTTAGCAACAAACTAAATAATATAGAAAATTTCACAGCAAGCTAAACACAAAATATCACTTTTAAAAATCCTAAATCATCACTCTTTTTTCATATATTTAAGATCATGTCATTCCATCAAACGAGACATTCATTTTTTCCTTCCAGCTTTTATATGTATATTTTGTTTTTTCTTTAACATTTTTGTTTACCTCATACATATGTCGTTTATAATTTGATGTGGTTTTTGTTTGTGTTTGTAAGGATATGACGACTCAGCGGAGACGAAATCGATACAGAAACCTAGAGCGAAGACGACAGTGAGTATAATTATTCCCAATATTGTCCTCTTTTTATTCATCTTAGATTTCGTCAAATTTCGTATATAGTTTTATCTTTATTAATCTGATATTATGGGTCTCTTTACAGTTTGTTCGGTCATTGACGTCGCTAATGCTTGCTGGGTAACTACTGAAGACTGCCATGGCGGTCGTCGAGGAAGCGAAACAGATCACGGCAACAAAATGTCAGGCAAAAATTCTGATTTGTTTTAAAAAGATTTATATGGAGTAATTAAAATCAAAAAATTTATTATTGTTTTATTTTTTAAAAAAATCAGACGGTAGCGTGAGAGTTTACCATAGGAAACACATGCGAGGCAAATCGGAGATGTAATAGTCCAATACATTAACACAAAGGATATCGAGTAAGAATATTTATGGAATTTCAACTATATTTTCCCTAAGAGCATGTGCATTGGGGTGTCTCAATAAGACACCCACCTCTTGCTTACATGTCACGTTTTGATAGATCCAACCTTTTTAAAAAAAAATTAATTATTTAACTAAAAAAAATAATATTTTTATTTTGAGACACACTTGAGGATGTCTGATATTCCCATATTTTAGATTTTCTATGCATTCATTTATCTTAGATTTCATCTCGTACACATATAGTTGTATAACATTTCTTATTGGTTTTGTCCCATTTAGAGTTTAGAGCTCTAATGTTATGTCCTAGAGAGTCTTGCATGTTTTGGAGTCCTTTCTAGGTACTTTGGAGGCTTCCGGACACTTTGGAGGAGTTTGCACTTAGCTCGGGATCTTGAAGCGACAGTTAGAAGCATGAAAGCTCGGAAATATTTCTCCTCATTAATTTCCCTCGATACCGGCCTGGCACGAAGAAATCCTCTTGGCCGGTATGCGATTTTAGCCGAGACAGGGACTTGCCGGCCGCTCGTCCCGGCCCCATTTCCCCCGACGCCAAGCATTTTCTCCCTCGGAGTTTTCCCTCAGCACCAGCCCGGCACGCGATAGTTCCCTCACCCGACATAGGATTTTCCCTCATGCAGGAGATTTGCCGGCTCCGAGTACTGGCTTTGATTGGCCCGGTATTCCCCCTCAAACCTTCCTCAATCTTCTTCGATGATTGCATGTACCGGCCCGGCTCCAAGAAGTCCCCTCACCCGGCATAAGGATTTTCCCTCAGGTAGGAAGATTGCCGGCTCCGTGTACCGGCTCCACCTTGGCCGGCATCATCCCTTCGACGAAGACATTCCATACCGGCTCCGTCTACGGGCTCCATTTTGGCCGGTATGATATTGATATTTACAGGATGGTGAGATTTGGACATTCACTGCTAGAGCAACAGTGTTAAAGGTCCCTCTCTCCTTCTTTGAATCTCTCGTTTGGACCTTTCGCACTTACTATGTCATCGTATACACTCCCGAAGCCTCCCGGTGTGAGCTTTTAGCCTCTTGTTTGCTCCTTATTCACATCCAAACCTGAGAATGTCAGACAAATGTAATGATCCTTGATGTTTCAGGTTTTTTCGGCAATGCTTAGTCTCAGACGAGTGAAATATGGATGATGTTTTGCAGCCATCGTCGACATTTTACTTAATTATTTATTTATAAGTGTTTATAAATTTATAAACTTATAAGGGTTTATAAATTTATTTTAAAACTAGATTTATAGAGTTATATGTTTCTCTCACTCAATCAATTAGAGTTTGACAGCTCCTGCTCTTCTACTTCTTGTTGGAAATGATGTATTTTTATCCAAAAAAACATATCTGTTTAAACTATTCATATATAAAGAAAACTATTTGTTTAGCTATTCATTATTATAAGGATTTATAAATTTTTTTGATGTTCTTTTTTAAAGTTTGCAGAGAGAAATGAGCTCAATTACTTATATGTGTTTATGGATCACAAACAACAAAGTTTTATTTATAAGATTTTATACAGTTTTTAAAGACATTATTGTTACTACTTTTTACAATACAAAGCTTTATAATAGACTTTTTAAACGTTTTAAGTTGGTCATATAAGTGATAGATTTTTGGTGAAACTCACACACCGACATCTTGTTATATCTTTATAAAAATATATAAATCATATATAAATCCATAAAAACCATAAAAACTTTGACGTCCAAGAATTTACCTCATGCATTTAGCAAATACATGCCTTAACCACTCGGCCAAAGTATTTACAAAGCTTTACTCGAGACTTATAACCACGGTCACGCACTCACCTTTGATTTCCTTCGGATTTGGTTCGATCATTCTGACACCTCTTTGCTGCTTTCGGATCGATCGGTCGATCTATTACTCTCGGAAAAAAACGAAAAACTCTCTCGGCTAGAAATCCTTCCCTCGGTTAGAATTGAATTCCCCTCGGCTAAACTGTTTTTCTCTCGGATAACTTCTCTCGATTTTTCTCACTGATCTTTCTGAGTACTTGGTCGCGCAAAAAAGAAATAATGAGACCAAAGGTCTTCTTTTTATAGACGAGACTCGTTTTTCCCCAAGAAATAATCGTACCCACGGTTTATTTGATCAACCAAATCAGTAACTGCTTCCGTGCATTTCTTTTCCCCCGAGAAACCGCTCATAACTTCCCACGGTTACATTTCTGCGTTTCCTCGGCTAAAACTGCCCACACGTGACTAATTTCGTCGGCTAAAACCGCTCCCGCGAGTTTTCTTGATCGACCAGATCATTAACCGTTCCCGCGCACTTTTCCTCAAGCGCTTAGGTCAGATAAACGTTCCCGCGGATCGATCAACTTTCCCCCGATAACTGCCCACCAACCCGGTCTGAAGCCGACACGGGCTGTCTGGTTCCGACCAGCCTTGTCCGAATTCCGACCTCATCCCGAAAAACTTGGACAGCTGATTTTAGCTGGCTAAACTTCCAAAAATCCCGGCCAACTGATTTTAGCTCGGTAAAATTTAACCAGCTCGGCAAAAGTCCATTCCAGCTAGGCAATCACCCGATCTGCCTATTTTCCCTGACTAAATTCAGTTTTCCCCCGAACACTTACTTTTCTTTCCAATTCTTCTCGGCAAGACTCATTCCGCCTTAGCCAATTTCCCCCGTTTGGCAGAATTGCGAAACACGAGTGTTACAGAAAGCTCATGCATTTAATAGACACACACCTTAACCACTCAGCCAAAGGGACATATTGGAAAATCATTCTAGTATAAATCATATAAATCAGCTTCGGTTTTATACACATTCTTATAAAGTTTTTTAAAACCATATAAAACTATTATTGTTACTAGTTCTTACAAAGCTTTATAATGAATTTTTTAAACGTTATAAATTGGTCACATAACTAATGGATTGTTGGTGGCACTCCCACTTAGACATCTTGTTAAATTTTTTTAAAACCATATAAACCATATGAATTTTTGGTGAAACTCCAACGAAACTTCTTTTAAAATCTTAATAAAACCATATAAAACTATTATTGTTACTAGTTCTTACAAAGCTTTATAATGAATTTTTTAAACGTTATAAATTGGTCACATAACTAATGGATTGTTGGTGGCACTCCCACTTAGACATCTTGTTAATTGTTTTTAAAACCATATAAACCATATGAATTTTTGGTGAAACTCCAACGAAACTTCTTTTAAAATCTTAATAAAACCATATAAATCATTTTAAAACTATATAAAACCATATAAATTTGTGCCGTGAATTGTACATTGAACCACCAATTTATATGGTTTATAAAGTTTTTTAAAACCATATAAAACTATTATTGTTACTAGTTCTTACAAAGCTTTATAATGAATTTTTTAAACGTTATAAATTGGTCACATAACTAATGGATTGTTGGTGGCACTCCCACTTAGACATATTGTTAAAGTTTTTTAAAACCATATAAACCATATGAATTTTTGGTGAAACTCCAACGAAACTTCTTTTAAAATCTTAATAAAACCATATAAATCATTTTAAAACTATATAAAACCATATAAATTTGTGCCGTGAATTGTACATTGAACCACCATGACCAGAAAAACTATATGAAGAAAAAGACCATTTGCAAGAATGGTTTATATGGTTTAAAAACTAGCATATAAAACCATATAAATCTTTTCAAAACAATTTAGTTTGTAAACATGATAAGAACAACAAACATCAAACTCCATCAAATGCTTTATACGTGTTTATCTTGAGCACTAATATATGGTTTTAAAATGCTTGATAAATACTCGGCCGAAGCTACATTATTGGATATTGGGTGTTATAATTGAATTTATATTGTTTTATATGCTAGTTTTAAAACCATATAAATCATTTTAAAAATATATAAAACCATATAAATTCTTTCAAAACAGTTTAGTTTGTAATTTATAAAACCTTGTAAACCTGATAAGAACAACAAACAACAAACTTCATCATATAAATGTTTGATAAATACTCGGCCGAAGCTACATTATTGGATATTGGGTGTTATAATTGAATTTATATGGTTTTATATGCTAGTTTTAAAACCATATAAATTATTTTAAAACTATATAAAACCATATAAATTCGCCGTCTCCAGGATCTTCAGTCTTTTCACCATCTCCAAGATCTCCAGTCTTTCCACAATCTCCAGGATCTCCAGTCTTTTCACCATCTCCAAGATCTTCAGTCTTTCCACCATCACTAAAGCCATTATGATAGTGATCTTTCTCGGCCTGCAAAAGAATGAATGATATAAGATTATCAATAATAATCCTAAGAATCAATCAAAATTTCAGATATTTGTACTTAATAGCTTTCTTTCACTTACTTCCTCTTCTTTTCCACCCCCTTCTGTGTTAACACCCAAAGCCTTCTTGATTATCTCCACGTTTTTCTTCAAACCTCCAACTATCTTTAGTAGCATGTCAATTTTTTGGCTGTCAGAGAGAGAAGGTGGAGGAGAAGGCGGATTGTTTGGCTGATTGTTTCTGCTATGCAGATTTCCAATTTCATATGATGCAACAAATACATCTACCCATTCCTGGAGCCAGTCGTTTCTCTTCATTCGATATCCTTGCTTTACTAGTTCAATAACCCCTTCAAAGTCTTTGTCATCAGGATTTGTTGGTGGAACCAAATGTATGTATTCATTTGGGTCTCCAACGATAGGTTTGACCAAAACCTGCGAAGATAAAACAAAGGCAGAGGCCATTTATAGACCAGAAACCATTTATAAGGGCTTTTAAACAAATCAGAACACCAAAAACTATTCATTTATAAGGGCTTTTAAACAAATTAGAAAACCAGAAACCATTCATTTATAAGTGCTTTTAAACAAATCAGAAAACCAAAAACCACTCACGTTTTTTTTTTGTCTGAAGAGATGAGAAAGAAATCGACTAGAGCGTGTGTTTGTTACTCAGGGTTAAGTTTGTCTTTCACTTTAGCATAGGGTGTATTTTTGAAAATACACAACGTCTAATGGTAGTATTGAATTGTGGTGTCTCCAAAGTTGTATTTTTGAGATTATCCCATCTAATATTTAGCACTTATGAGTGACATATTAAAACAAAACTTCTATGGAGCATCAAATTCGTGAAATATATGCACAATACAACACATATGTGCAAATTTAAAATTTCAAATGTAAATTTGGTAAACCATGAATATAACCTAAAGTTATATGTAAATATTTCTATTACAAAGCATGTTTTGAGGTTTACAACCTACTTTGCTTTACATGTTTTTAATTTGATTCAATTTTACGAAATTTAATTTTAATACTTCGCAAATCGTCTATATTTAATTTATGTATAAGAAATTTTTACCAAAATAATTTTTTACAATTTTTAAATTTAAATTTACTAATTAAATCTGTATCAGACTTTTCGAAGAATTCTGATATTTTTTTAGGTATATGCATAATTAACTAACCTTATTTAATTTGATTCAATTTTATGAAATATTAATTTCTATACATCAAAATCGTCTATATTTAATTATTGTAGAAAAAAGTTTTAACAAAATTTGTTTTTTTAATTTTTAAATTTAAATTTACTATTTTAATCTGTATTACACTTCTCGAATACGTCTGAGAGAAGTCTGGTAAGAGAAATCAATCAGACTTCTCTTAGAGTCTAATTGCCAGACCTTTATAGAAGTCTGACATGTCGCAAATGTTAAAATGGTAATAGCGGTTTTGCGTTTTTTGTTTGGTCATAAGGGGGTAACTGTAATTTTCCACCCCTGAAAGTGTAGCGCAACATTTGATTGAAACGATGGTGTAGTTTTGTCAAAAAACCGAAATTTTGGTGTAAAAACAGCAATTTGCCCAAAAGATAATGACGTCATTTGTGTTCCCTCTTAGGGCGTAAAGAAGCTGCTCTCCTACTAGATGAGCATTTTCTTTCGAAGAGAAAGAGGACGCGAGAAGAGAAGCAAGGCAAGGTTTTTCCGTAAGTTTACTTTTCTAATCATCAGCAATTTCTCTTTTGCTTGCCTTCTGGAAGAAATCTTTTTCTCTTTGCTTGGATTGGGATTTATCAGAGTTTGTTTGTTGTCAGCATTTTGAAATTTTCTTTGTTTCTCTTTTTGGCTTGAGTTGTTTCTACTATTATCAAAGTTTATTATGAGCGTTTTGGAAGTTTGATTGATTTATCTTTTGTTTGACTTTGGGTCTTTTGACCCACTATCAGAGACGATGGGTGATGAGGAGCAGGAGATTAGAGGGCATGCTAACCATGCCAAACTCAGGCTCAGCCTTAGAGACGCCATGGATAGGCACTATCTCCTTGCCAAATGCTATGTAAGCCATTTATTCCATTTTCTATTGATCTTTGTGTTAGTGTGGTGTAGAAACTCTTCAACACAACAACCTCTTCTTGGAAGTTACTCCACACTATAAATTATTCCCTCCACTAGCATAGCCATAACTTGCATAGAAGTAAAATTTAGAGAGCTTCAGTGCCCTACCATAGTGTTTAATATTCTTGGCATGTGCCTCTTTCTTGTGTATTCCAGTGGCAGCTTTGACAACATATCACTTTGTTTGTTTAAACAATCATTTAGACCAGCGTATCACTTTGTTTGTTTAAACAATTATTTTACTGTTTCAGGCGGAATCCGAACAATGGAGCCATTGTCACCCGCTGCTTCGCGAGTTTCAGTTGACTCAAGATGGTGGGTTTTCTTACTCTGGTGTTGCTGAGGAAATGGATAATGTCGCTGTTTATCATCCAAGAATCACTGTAAGTTTTCTTAAATTCACTATTCAATGACGGTTTGTTAGTTAAATTGTTATGCTAGAAAATGGTTAAATTGTTATGTTTTGCAGATGATTTCGGCATGGTGTTGTCTTAGAGGACAAACACACCGAGGGTTAGGCCAGAATCATTTTGCCAGATTATGGTTAGTAAGCATTTCCTGAAAAATTATTTCCCGTTTTTAAAGTTTCTTATCTTTGTATTAACGGACTCATATGATTTTCAGGTATCAGGCTGCCTTAGAGGATACTCTTTGGTGCTATGAAGCTGCTGTAAGCCTTATTGCATTTCTTCCTCCTGAAAAAAGTAAGTCAAATATGCTCTCTAGTAACGATTACACATCAAAATTGCAGAATTTGAGTTTCTCTATTCGCTTCTCAAGCAATCGTTTATGGTCAATTTGTCTCTTCCTCTATATTCATGCCTGATCGATAAGGTATAGGCTGTTTTTCTTTATAAAATAAGTTCCAATATTTTATTGACTTGCAATTACATTTTTGTATGGGTTGATAGGTTAATATCGTTGATGATGAGATGAAGCCAACTCCTTTGTTTGCAAGGGCTTCCACATTTATAGTGTGGGACCTTGAAAACATGCCTACTCCCAAAGGTGTGAAATTCGCCAGAAGGAGAATGATAAAACACGTTTGGTAGCACTGGGCTACACCGGTGATGTCACAGTGCATGTTGCCATTGCATTAGAGTAAAGGGTTACATCAAATATCTTGAAAGAGCTGAACGAGCTCAAGGCTTTTGGTCAGATTGAGTTGACTATCGTTAATTCAGGTGCACCACCCCAGGCAAGTGATGGTAAGATAAGAGAGTTGTTGGAAAAATGGTCCAAGGCAAATGAGGCTCCAAGCAATCTCTGGATTGTTGCTGGTGATGGAGACTTCCATAGAACCCTTCGCAATCCCCATCATATGCATCACAACATCACCGTCGTGTATCGACAAGTTGGTATTGCTGATAAAATGACTGAAATTGGATACGTTTTTTAACAGTTGACTAACATAAAAGTTAGTCAATATAGATTTTGACACATATATTAGAGTTCATGTAAGAAATTTAATTTGTTTTAAATTTTGGGTTGTAATTGACACCATATTTTAGTTCGGATTTTTTTCGGCACACCTAATTTAGTTTAGGTTGGTTTTGACATTTTATAATTTAACATTCTATAACCCAAAAAGATAAAAAAAATATCAAAAAAATATAAAAAAAAAATAGATCACCCCGAGTTTTTTTTTCAATGATTATATATGTTTTTCTTTTGTGATTTTTTCAATAATTATATTCAGTTTCATCATTCATCATTTACACTTTTTACATTGATAATATTTTTAATTTAAACTAAATATGGTTTTCAGAATGTTAAAATATAATTGAAGCTTTATTAAACACGTGTTGGAAATTTATTAAACAAATGTTAAAATCTGAGCAATTTATTTAATATGTGTCACGATCTTGTGAATTAGCAACTTTGAATAAAATACGCTTTGTTCTTTATTTTTCAGAAATAGTATTGGATTTAATACAGTAAATGTCCGACAGTTACAATCTGATTTTCATGGGTCAAACTCGTCGGTTATTGTCCGTTGAGTTTGTGCTCAGGCGGTTGTTGCAGTTTTCTTTCTCTTCTCTCAACTTCCCATCAGAAACCACCATGGCCCAACCTTTTATATATTCCTGCAATTCAATCATTCGAGAGTATCTCTCTGCGACTACCAAACACGATGAGTGATAACATCAGATGAAATATGCAAGATATTCAGTTGGGGTCCACAGATGCTCCGATTGCACTTCCACAATCTGTTTGCGACCAAGCGGCACAAGCGAACAGATTCGCAATCGTTGGATCACTTCTCAACAACAGAAGGCAGAATATGAGGGCCTTAATCGGACAAATGCCTCGGTTGTAGGGAATGGGCGACACGGTTGTTGGCAGAATAGTTTCTCCAACAGAGTTTCAGTTTGTTTTTTAAAACGAAGAGGCGTTAAACTTGATCATGCGTAGAGGTCCATGGAGTTTCAGCGAATGGATGATTGTCACACAACGATGGTTCCCAAACATGCCTGAAGAAGCAATGAAGATTATCCCTTTCTGGGTACAGATTCGGGGAATACCATCCCAATTTATGAATCAAGAGATGGTGGTTTTCATCGGGGATACTTTGGGACCGGTGGTTTGTTCTGATTTCAACGAGGGTACTAATATGGTGGATTATGTGAGGGTTAAGATCAACTGGAACATTGACAACCCTCTTCGTTTTCAGAGAAACTTTCAGTTTTCTCTAGGGGAAAACACGATTCTATCTTTCAGATATGAACGGCTTCGTAACTTCTGTGTGAAATGTGGAATGTTCACTCACGAGGGGAAGGAATGTCCTATGCATAATGATGATGGTGATGACGTTTCCAATGATGATGGAGATGATAATCGAAGAGAGGCTGATAATCCAAACATCGACAACAGCGAATCTGAAAATGTGCATCACGGTATGACGGTTGCTGGACCGTCCTCTGTCCCACCAGGTAGTACCTTTTCTCCTTCGATAACGGTTGATGAAGATATGACAACGGAGAAGAAGTGGTTTGTTCAATCTCGAGTTCACCATGAATCAAATTATGGTTTCGGTAAGAGGAACCGACGTGAGATTGAGAAGATGATGCGGGAGTATGAAAATTAAATCTCTGTCAATACAGAGGACTTGTACGCTGATGTCGGGCATACCTTGATCCCTGGAATCGATCAGGCTGGAAAAGTGATGGTGAATGGAATGGAGTTCTCTGAAATGTCGAATGGTATGGAGAATTTCAGAAATGAAATCGAAGAAGAAGATTACCAAAAGAAGCGTTTGGCCAAAGGTAAATTTCGTGAAGATGAATATCTTGATGTTTTTGCTGCCTTTGTGAATCAAGGAGACGATGCACATATTGTTAAACGTAAGAAAGTAGTGGTACAAGCATTGCTTGATGCTCCAATGGTTAAGGAGAAGATGGTTCTGTATCCGATCAATGCAGAATTATGTGAATCACAAGGATCGTGTGACGGAGGCGCGGGGGGCCCGGTACCCCCACTGTCAATATGAAGATAGTTTCTTGGAATTGTCAGGGCATGAAATCTCCTTTAACCAAAGCTAGGTTACAGGAAATATGTAGAACTGTATGTCCTGATATACTATTTCTATGTGAAACTCTTAATAAGTGTGATGTTGTTAGGGATGGTTGTGTTTCTTTAGGATTTGACTTTGTAATTTCAATCCCCCCTTGTGGCAGAAGTGGGGGGGATAGCTGTATTTTGGAAAAAAGTTGTGTACTTAAACAAGCTTTTCCAATCTTCTAGGATGATTAACGTTTATGTTGAATTTAATGGAATGGATTTCTATTTGTTGTGTTTGTATGGAGATCCGGTTCCAAAGAATAGACATGAACTATGGGAAAGGATAGAGCGTATGAATCAACTAAGACAAGGACCATGGATTTTAGTTGGAGATTTTAACGAAATCCTCTCGAATGATGAAAAACAAGGAGGACCTTTGAGAGAGGAACGAACTTTTTTGGATTTCAGAAATATGTATAGTTCTTGCGATTTCTCAGATTTACGAGCTAAGGGAGATCGATTTTCATGGGTTGGAGAACGTGGAAAACATACTATTAAATGCTGTCTAGACCGTGTTCTGGTAAATTCAGAATGGTTGTCTAGATTTCCAGCATCAGAGGCGGAATATCTACGTATGTATGGTTCCGACCATAGGCCAATGGTGACTAATATTGCTTTTGTCGCTGAGAATCAACGAAAACAGTTCCGTTTAGATAAACGGTTACTTCAGATCAAAGAATTCAAGGACTACGTGTATAAGGGTTGGCACTCTCCTCGCCTAAAACGTAATCATAATGTATCTGATAGAATTCGAGAATGCCGAATCTCAATGGCTCATTGTAAAAAAGTTTCCAAGTTAAATTCAGCAAAACGTATTGAAGATTTACAAATTGAGTTGGATATTGCATCATCTTCGTCGCGGAGGTTTTTACGACAAAGAATCCCTCAATTACGATGTGATTTAACTTGAGCTTATAGAGACGAAGTATATTGGCAATTAAAAAGCCGTAATACTTGGTTAACTAAAGGAGATCGAAACACACGATTTTATCAAGCATGTACAAAATCTCGGTATGCTAGGAACCGAATTCAGATGATTAAAGATGAACATGGAATCGAGTATAGAGGAGATTATGCAATTGGAAAACACGCGGAAGATTTCTTCAAAAGCGTATATCGGAGTGATAATAACAGATCTATTCCAAACATTTTTTTCGGAATTCAAACCAACAGTTACAGAGGAAATAAATAAAGAACTGATTCGTGATTTCACAGATAAGGAAATATATGAGGCGATATGCGACATTGGAGCTGATAAAGCTCCGGGACCAGATGGATTAACAGCCCGTTTTTACCAAGAGTGCTGGGAAATAGTTAGTAAGGAAGTAATTAAAGAAGTACGTGTTTTCTTCCATACGGGTATTTTTGAAGATGGTGTCAATCATACGAATATTTGTATGATACCGAAAATCAAAAAACCTGTTACTTTATCGGATTATCAACCGATAGCACTATGCAATGTGTTATACAAGATTGTCTCAAAACTATTGGTTAAAAGATTAAAAAGGTTCCTTGATTTGATAGTCTCAGAATCCTAGTCAGCTTTCATCCCGGGGCGTTTTATCTTGGATAATGTTTTAATAGCACACGAGTTGATGCACTCCTTGAAATCACGAAAAAGAGTTTCGCAAACATATATGGCTATTAAGACAGACATGAGCAAAGCATATGATAGAGTGGAATGGAAATTTTTGGAGGAAACTATGCGAGCTTTTGGTTTCTCACAATTATGGATCAAATGGATAATGGGAATTGTTCGATCGGTCAGTTACTATGTTTTGATAAACGGAAATCCTCAAGGAAAAATTATCCCAGAGAGAGGTCTTCGACAAGGAGATCCCTTGTCTCCCTATCTGTTTATTTTATGTGATGATGTCATGAGCCATCTGTTGGAGGTGAATGTTCGTAAGAAGAAGATAAACGGAATCAGAGTTGGCAATGGGATTCCATCCATAACTCACTTGTTATTTGCTGACGATTCTTTATTCTTTTGCGTGGCCAATCAAAAAAATTGTTCAGCAATTAAAGAAGTCTTTAGAGTTTATGAACTCTGTTCAGGACAAAAGATTAATCAATCTAAATCGATGATCACTTTTGGTTCAAGAATCCATGGAGATAAACAGGAAAAATTAAAACGTATTCTTCAGATCGAAAACCACAGAGGAGGTGGAAAGTAACTAGGATTACCTGAACAATTCGGAAGAAAAAAGAAAGAGATGTTCAATAATATAATAAATAACGTAAAAGAACGTACTTCGGGATGGAACACTCGATTTCTATCTCAAGCCGGAAAAGAGGTTTTGATCAAATCAGTTGGAATATCCATGCCCGTCTACTCAATGTCATGTTTTAAACTACCAAAACAAGTTATTGCTGAATTGGAAGGAATTCTAATGCGTTTCTGGTGGGAAAAAGGAGCACAACATCGTGGTATTCCATGGATATCTTGGAAACGGATGCAATATACTATAGGTGAAGGAGGAATGGGATTCAGAGACTTGGCTAAATTCAATGATGCGCTTTTGGCAAAACAGGCATGGAGAATATTACTTACTCAGCCCAACTGCTTATTTTCTCGGCTATATAAGGCTAGGTATTTTAAAGATCATCATCTTTTTAAAGCAAAAGAGCGTCCTTACCAATCTTTTGGATGGAGTTCATTATTAGAAGGAATTTCTCTGCTAAAAAAAGGTTCAAGGTACATTATTGGTGATGGAAAGGATACAAGAATTTTCCAAGATAATTGGATACCATCCGATCCACCTAGACCGGCAGAAACGCAAGAATTTTTTAATCAAAGCACTGTTGTTGAACTAATCACAAATCAAGGGTCATCTCAATGTTGGAATGCGGAGAGACTTCGACATATTCTAAACGATGAGGACAGAGAGATTGTCAATACTTTGTATTTGGCTAGACGACCTTCTCGAGATAGAATAAAATGGAATTACACAAAAAAATGGAAATTATACAGTTGCTTCAGGGTACTGGTTCTCGAGACATCAAAATAACCCTGAAATTCAACTGCCCCCTCCTAATGGTGATCCGTTGTTGAAAAATAGAGTTTGGAAGTTACAAATTATGCCGAAGATAAAACATTTCATCTGGCGTATTTTAACAAAATCCATTGGAACAGCAACACGTCTATGCACAAGAGGAGTTATTATGGATCAAACTTGTCAGAGATGTTGCAGAGAACCAGAAACAATAAATCATATGCTGTTCACCTGTCCAATCTCGATAACTACTTGGAGATTGTCTTCCTTACCTTTTTCTTGTTTATTTAACCCTTCTCAAGATATTGAGGAAAATATTCAGTATATTTTGGACTTACAAGGATCACAAGACCTAAGCAAACATCAGAAACTACTACCATGGTGGATAATGTGGAGAATTTGGAAAGCACAAAATAATTTATTCTTTAACAAAAAAAAGGATTAAACCAAAAAAAAGATGTAGAGTTCTCCATTGCTGATGTTGATGAATGGATAAAGGCATCAAATGAAGAAGATATAACCAAAAAATTGAACAAATCTCTAATTGTCTCGAAATGGAGGCGACCTGAGGGGCATACTTTAAAATGCAACTATGATGCTGCTTTTGACCCAGTTACAAGAAGAGTTATTGGTGGGTGGATTGTAAGGAATGACCAAGGTGTTGCTCAATTCTGGGGTTCGGATAATTTAGGGACAGCTATATCAAGTCTTGAAGCAGAAGGTAAGGCTTTGTTGAACTCAATGCAAAGTGTATGGGCAAGAGGGTATGACTCAATAATATTTGAAGGCGACAATGAAAGTTTGTTTAAGATTCTCCAAGTAGAAGATAAAGACATTACGGTTCTCAATCTTATAGATGATATAGAAGATTGGAAAAAGAAATTTTCAAGAATATTCTTTACCCAAGTCAAACGAGATGGTAATATGGCTGCTCATCTACTAGTTCGGAATAGACCTCCAAACAATATTTATTTCTCCGATTGTATTTATCCGCCGAACTGGTTAACAAAAACATTGTATTCAGATTTTTTAACATCAAATTAATAAAGATATCATTTGCAGTAAAAAAAAAAAGTATTGGATTTAAAAACTCTTTGTTTTCGAATTTAGGTTCAAGCCGACTGAAGCAGGTTAAGGTCATGGCGCATATATGTCAAAATCTGTCTTTTATATAGATAGATAGATACAGTAAATGGTTAAGTTCACAATAGATAGATATTTTTTAACGTAATGTTGTTGTTTTCGGTTTCTTATTTGAAAATTCTACTACTATTTTAGACAAAATTTAAATGAATGTTTTTCACTCAAATTAATTTTTAAAAAGGATGGACGAAGTATTATATATTTAATATTAGTTTAGATAAAAGGTTTTTCTACATTTTTATATTAAAAATTAGTTAAAAAGCAATTTCCTAGTAAAAAAATAATAGGATGCACCTAAAAAAAAGGAAAAAAAAGGTGAACCGACTCTCCTAAATCCCTTTTTTTGTTGATCGACCATTATATAAAGGACAAGTCCAAAGGGCCCGACGAGATTACATCAAATCTTATTATATAAAGCTGAAATTTTTCGACGTGAGTGTGACACGTAAGATAATTATAACTCACGAGATTATGATATTTGTCACGGCTATTAATTTAGATTTTGACATGTGTCAATTTAATTAAAAAATAATAATAAAGTAAATATTAAAAAATGTTTAACTTAAAAAAAG
The DNA here is from genome assembly GCA_030161315.1 of Eutrema japonicum. Lineage (NCBI taxonomy): Eukaryota > Viridiplantae > Streptophyta > Magnoliopsida > Brassicales > Brassicaceae > Eutrema > Eutrema japonicum. The sequence continues at coordinate 45,749,939 of BSQW01000004.1, read as the reverse complement.
GCAATCTTAAAAAAAGAAAAACAAGAATAAATAAAGAAAACTTATAATAAAAAAAAATTTAGAATTAAAGTAAATATTAAAAATGTTTAACTTAAAAAAGGCAATTTTAAAAAAGGAAAAAACAAAATCTACACCTTAAAAAAAGGAAACTTATAAAATAACAACTTAAAAAAAAACCATGACCAAAAGAATAAAACACGACCAAATCAAATAATAAGATCTACACCTTAAAAAAGGAAACTTATAAAATAACCACTTAAAAAAAACAACCACGACCAAAAGAATAATAATCAGGACCAAAACAATAATAAGTTTAAAATTATAATAAAAATGTTAAAAGAAAAAACGACCAAAAAAATAATAAGTTTAAAATTATATTAAAAATGTTAAAGGGAAAGGAACAATTATAATAAAAAAGAAAACTTAGAATTAAAGTAAATATAAAAAATGTTTAACTTAAAAAAGCAATCTTAAACTCTATATAAAAAGGAAAATTATTAATATACAACTATAATGAAACTTATAATATTTTTATTTTTTATTATTTTTATTTTACGTTTATTCTTTTTATTTGTTCTTACGTTTATTAAATATTAAAGGACTTTAACACAAATTTATAATCACTTTCATTATGACAAAATAAAACTTAAAAATGAAAATTATTAATCTCTATATATATAAAAGAGAATTATTCAAAGTTAGTAACTTGCAAGATCGCGACACATGTCGAGTTAATCCATTAGATTTTGAAATGTATAAAAAATTATCAATTAGATTTTGACACATAATATCTTATTATATAAAAGAGAATGATTCAAAGTTAGTAACTCGCAAGATTGCGATATGTGTCGAGTTAATCCATTAGAAAGGAGAATGATTCAAAGTTAGTAATTCGCAAGATCACGACACGTGTCGAGTTAATCTATTAGATTTTGACACGTGTAAAAAATTACCAATTAGATTTTGATACATAATATTAACAATAAAAGAAAAAATATAATCTAGACTTAATCATAAAATTAAAGGTAGTAAATAAAGGAAAATAAAAGTTGTTTTTGGATTAAAGAAATTTATCTTAAAGTTTTGACACATAATATTAACAATAAAGGAAAAAAAATTGTTTTTAGATTAATAAAATTTATCTTAAAGTTTTTTTTAAAAATGAAAAAAAAAATTATGTTTATAATAAAGAAATAAAACAATAGATTGACATCATAAAAAGGAAAGTAAACAAAGAAAATTTAAACCAAAAATTATCCTAAAAGCTAAATTTAAAAAAGAATAAAAGTTAAAGTTAAAAAAATGAGATAAAAAAATTTCTACTTTGATTAAGGAAATTTAAAAAAATGAATACAATCCTATAAGGAAAATGAATTCTAATTCCTCACCTCTATCTAACCAATTTGATATTTTCTTTTCAATTTTACAACTAAAAAAACTTTCACTCACATATTTCGTCCATAAGCTACATCATCTTCGTTATCTAAACTATAGGTAATCTTATGTGTAATCGAAATTATGATGTATGTTATGAAATATCTTCTTTATATACACTCGTTTTATATATCTTCGTTATCTACACCCGGGATTATGTTGTACGTTATCTAAACTAAAAGCTAAATTATGTTGTACGTTATCGAAATTATGTTAGAGAGACATGTCAAGTGAATTGATCAGATTTTGAAACATGTTTAATAAATTTTTTATTATATTTTGATAGATTTTTAATAATTTTCTAATTATATTTTAACACATAATATTAATAATAAAATAATATTTATAATCAATTCATAATCTTAAAAGGTAAAAGAAAAATTAGTAGTTATGTTTAGATTAAGAAAATTAAACAAAAATATAAATAAAAGCCAAAGTTTTTTAAATAAAGAAAAAACCATATTTCAGATTAGAATAAGGAAATTAAACAGTATATAACAATTCTAAAAAGAAAATGAATAAAAGCCAAAAAAAAAAACTATATTTCAGTTTAGAATAAAGAAATCTTTTTATATAAAACTCAATGTTTCAATGTTGTTAACTTACCTGATCACTACACATGTCAAGTTAATTGTAAAAAAATAAAATCGATTAATAAAAAAAACTTAAAAATTCGGAAAAATTAATAACCTATTCATAATTGGTAATTTTACAAGAAAAAATAATAAAAAAATTATCTTAAGAGATAAAAAAAAATCTTAATTTTTCCATTTACATTAAAGAAATTAATCCTAAAAGGAAAAAAAATTCTAATTTCTCACATCTATATAAACCTCTAATTTCCATTTATTTTTTCCATCGTTTCTAAATTTATATATTATATATTTTCATGGGTGATCTAAGTTTGTTTTCTATTTTTTGTTTTTAGTTTTTTTTCACGGGTTATAAAATATTCAATTACAAACCCGCATATGCGGGTATTTATCTAGTTATTATATAAACACAAATCAAAGGCCAACATATGAAAGATTACAAAGATGACACGTGCATTAAATGACATTAAACAAATAGAAACATGTGTCTTCATCTGAGCAGATCATTGTTGCGATTGCCTCTTCACCGCCGACAAAGCTCGGACCACACTGCTGTGAACCTTCACCAGCAAAGTTGTACCTGCTCAGAAGAAGAAAATCTCAGTTGATCCGTCCATTATAAGAGGAGTCGTAGCACATAAGAGAAGTCGCTGAAATTTCTAGCGACAACAAAGAAGGTGCTGCGACTCCAAAATCAACATTGAGCTCCAAGAAATCTTATATATACATATATTAAAGTGGTCGCTTTCTGCAATCGCAACGACCAGTAAAAGAACAACACCTATATCTCTAAAAATTGTTATCAATATTCTAAAATGAAATGTGGATTAGATTCCAATCATCTAATAAAGAGCGCAATAAAAATTAAAAACAGTATTGCATATAAATTAAGGATCACGGCACCAAAAATGTCAAGAAAACGCGAATGTAATGCTCAAGTGTACTGTTTTATTTTTGATAACTCTTCAAAAGTAATATTATTGTTAGCAATCTCAAAGCAAGGATCGATTTGCTCAAAGCGAGGATTGATTTGCTCAAAAGAGCTTATTGAGATAGATATATATAATAACTAGAAATTGAGATAATTCATTAAGAAACTTTATTGTGGTGCAAGGAAAAGAGTAAAACGATAAAGCTTAAATGAACATCAAGGTCACAATGATTCTTAGATTGATCTGAAATTGATAAAAGAAAGCTGCTCTCGGCAGCCAAAGTTACACATAACTTGACATTACACTCATTTATATTTAAATTGATCTTGCTTGCTAGAAACCCTAATATATATCCTAATACACATGGGTTTCTATCTTCATTTATTGGGTTTGCATATCCTAATACATATTCCTCTTTTATGAATATCAATCTAAATCTTTGTGTTTTTGGTGACAACTAAAACTCTTTATTTCATTTCTTTTTTGCATTCAATAAAGCTCAATGAGCTATTTATATTTACCTTCTATATTTGCTTAATCTATCTAATAAACACTTGTTTAAGATCCACTCACAATTACATCATATAATATGTAATAACTATTCTAAAATCGAAAATAAACTATTTAAAGAAATGACATGCGTCGTTCTCCTTTAAGCACACATCATCTTAACTAATACAAAATTAGGAAGTTAAGAAAAAAATTAATACACAATTATTTGGAGGACTTTTTTTCCAACATTTAGAGGACTTTTAATAGATAAAAACTTAATAAATAGGAAATATTAACTATATATCTACAATGATATCCCAACCATCTCGATGAATGATAATCAATATTTTGATGTCGCGTAAGCGAAATTGAGCTCTATTAGCATTAGAGATTATAACATTTTAGTGAATATAACTCATCATTTATAAGTGATATGAAGCCCGAATTTCTACACGCAGTTTCATATAGCTGAGACGTAATTTTAAGGACCATAACAAAATAAATGAGATTTTTTTTCACTACGGAATAAATGAGTTAGTACTAAAAACGTGACCAAAACTATGATTTACAAACAAAAAGTAACAATTCTTGTTGTATCGGTTATTAGCACACCGATATAACTTATATTCTTATCGTATCAAGGCTCGGAGAATTTCGTTTAGGTTAAAGTCTTAGGTCGGCGTATATTATAATCGAACGAGGTCGGTTTGAATCGAGATGATTACACTCTTCTTTTGTAAGTGAATAGTAATATCGGTTCTCTCTTAATCCTTTTCTCCCCCTTTTACAAATGAGGGTACTCCTCTATTTATACTAAGTTTAAAATAGCGGTTTAGGGCCTCTAAAGCCCTAATTTGTACGGTCGGTCAGGGTGGACTCGTTGGTCGAGCAGGATGAATGACGGTGGGTCAGGACAGATCGCTTGGTTGGGTAGAGTGCACTGACCGGTCTCGGTGGAAGTTCACATATTATTTCTCGTACGGCCGACCTGGGTGGGCTTTATTTGCTTAGCGGGCCGGTCGCTTAATGGGCCGATTGCTCGGATGGGCCGATCCCGATTCTGGGCGTGGGCCTTTTAAGAAAGGTGGGGGGGTCGCGAGACCCACCTCCAACAATTCTGTTATTTAACAACAACAAAAATGTGATTTTGGCAACCGTATGATATGTTTAGGAGTGTCAAAATGGGTCATGGGTCATGGGTCATTCCAATTTGACACATGATCCTAATGGGTCAATTTTTTTGATCCTAATGGGTTGGTGGATCAAATGGGTCATGGGTCAAATGGATCATGGGTCAAATGGATCATGGGTTAAGGCTGAGTTTCCCGCCAAAAACGTGATTTCACATTTTCCAGCCAAAAACGCGATTTCACATTTTCCAGCCAAAAACGCGATTTCACATTTTCCCGCCAAAAACACGTTTTCACATTTTCCCGCCAAAAACGTGACTTCGCGTTTTCCCGCCAAAAAAACTATTCCGCATTTTTTCGCCAAAAACGCGATTTCACATTTTTCCGCCAAAATGCTATTCCGAGATTTCCCGCCAAAAACGCGATTCCGCGTTTTCCCGCCAAAAACGTGATTACGAGATTTCCCGCCAAAAACGCGATTTCATATTTTCCCGCCAAAAACGCGTTTTCACATTTTACCGCCAAAAACGCGACTCCGTGTTTTCCCGCGAAAAACACTATTCCGCGTTTTCCCGCGAAAAATATTATTCCGCGTTTCCCCCCAAAACGCGATTTCACATTTTCCCGCCAAAAACGCTATTCCGAGATTTCCCGCCCAAAACGTGATTCCGAGATTTCCCGCCAAAAACGCGATTCCGAGATTTCCCGCCAAAAACGTGATCCCGCGTTTTCTCGCCAAAAACGCGATTCTGCGATTTCCCGCCAAAAACGCGATTCCGCGATTTCCCACCAAAAACGCGATTCCGAGATTTCCCGCCAAGAACGCGATTCCGAGATTTCCCGCTAAAAACGAGATTTCACATTTTCCCGCCAAAAACGCGATTTCGCGTTTTCCCGCCAAAAACGTGATTCCGAGATTTCCCGCCAAAAACGCGAACCCGAGATTTCCTGCCAAAAACGCGATTCCGAGATTTCCCACCAAAAACGCGATTCCGAGATTTCCCCCAGAATCACGTTTTCACGCCAAAAACGCGATTCCGAGATTTCCCGCCAAAAACGCGATTCCGTGTTTTCCCGCCAAAAACACTATTCCGCGTTTTCCCGCCAAAACTTGCTTCCGCGTGTTCCCGCCAAAAACTTGCGTCCGTGTTTTCCCGCCAAAATTGTGATTATGAGATTTCCCGCTAAAAACACGATTCAGAGATTTCTCGATAAAAAATGCGATTCCAAGATTTCCCGCCAAAAAAATAGTTCCACGAATTAATTAACAATTTACGATAATTAAAGAAAATTAATCAAATCATATTATAAATATATTATAATATTACTTATAATTTTAATTTTTTCTTATTTTTTAAAATTATTAATAATATTTATTTAAATAAATATTTATTTTTCGTGAGTCACCCATTTGACCTATGACCCATGACCCATGATCCATTTGACCCATGACCCATTTGACCCGTCGCCAAGCAGGTGTGGATCGAGAAGTTTTAAATTGCCAAAAAGTGGGGTGGGTGCGGGCCGTGTGTTTTTAAATGCGGGGCAGGTGCGAATCGGCATTTTTTTCCCCTGGGTCTCGCGGGTTACCCACATTTTTTTTTTTTTAAATAAATAATATATATTTACTAAATACTATTAAAATAGTGAAATATTTTGTAATATATATAAATTAATTAATTATTTTGTTTATTTTTTCAGAAAATTGTGTATTTATGTTTTTCATATGAAATTTATTTTATTAAATATATTTTTTACAATTTTTTTTGTATTATTTAAAAAATTGCGGATTACCCGCGGATTCAAGTGGGGCGGGTGCGAGTCGAAAATTTTTTGTTAATGAGTCAAACGGGGCGGATCGAAACGGGTCAAAAAAAAAGTGTAACCCACGCAAGGAGGGTCTAGAAGGATGAGTTTGACCCGCTTGACAGTTCTAGTCTAAACCCAACACCAACATACATACGACATATTTGATTCTCTTCCATATTCCCTATGCGCTCTTTAACGTGAAAGCAAGTTTATTTTTTTCTTTTCGAAAATCGCATTTTTAACTTTCAAAGTACAATTCAGTAATTTTGTTGATACTTTAAACTTTAAGAGAATTACACTATCAATTTAAACCATCAAAGTAAAGAAACTCTCACTTTAAACAACCATCAAACTAGCTTTTAAGTTTACGCCGCTAAAATAATGGCGGAACCATTAGTTCGGTTAACGGAATAGTTATTTTTCGTTAGAATATAGTGACATGGATTTATTCTCTTAAGTTTTACCTAAAAGTAATTATTATTTTTATTTACTATAGTAATAATTTACAAGGAAAAAAAAAATTACTATTTTTTTTATCTTCTCTTTCCTCTATCCTCCTTTGTCGATGGCCATTTTTTTCGATTCTTCACAATCTTTCCTGTAAGAAACTCTTATTTTAAACTATCAAACTAGTTTAATTTTTTTAACATCTATATTTATTAATATAAAAATCAAGTTATATAAAAAGAACAATAAATAGTAGAAACAAACATGCAAAGCAATCAAACTAGTTATAAAAAAAATGTTATATGATTTACGAACACCAATTCAATTTTCATTTGTTTTTGTTAAAAAAAAGATTTTGTTCGGGCTGATCCATAAGTTTAAATAATAATTGGATGGGTGTTTATTGGGCTTACTAATATGGGCCGGTTGCTATTTATTGGACTTTCTTAGAAACAAAACCCTACAATAAAAACGAAAGAGAAGTAAGCAAAACCCTAATTTCCAAAGCTAATCCGGCTTCGTCTTCTCTCTCTCGCTCTCTCTTTTGCTTGTGTCTACAATTTTTTTTTTCCCGAGAACTGTTGATTCGTTTTCGTTTGTGTTTGGGTGCGTAAAGGATGTGGTGATGAGTTAGATCTGGGTTCTTCTCCCAGAAGTTGAAGATTAACCCTTGGCTGTCTGAGTATCCCTTTACGCATACCATAATTATCTATTGTTTTGTTTGTTTGAGATTGATTATAGCCTAGATAATAAAACATTTATCTTAGCGGATTTTCAGAGAGGTTTTTAAATCAATGATTTGAATTGTTACACACTCTTTTATGTTTTTTTATTCCAAATTTTATTGATTTCAGTAAGGTTTTCAAAACAATGATCTGAATTGTTACAGGCTTTCTGTTATGTTTTTATACCGATTTTGAGAGAAAAAAACAATTTAAGTTGTTTGTTTATTGGGGATTTTGATACAATGATAATGAAATAGCACTAATGTATTTTATCAAAAAAAAAAAAAAAAAATATACGTACAATTTGTTTTGCTGAGCTCTCTTAATTAAACAACTTCTTCTCAACAGAATGGGCCCTACTGGTTACTTGCTGCGTGCAAAGAAGAGAAGGCTGTATAAATTCAAATTTTCAGTATGCAGATTCATTACTGAATTTCATCAAGAGAAATTCAAATTGAGCATTCCACAATGCAAGCTCAAGATAATCAATTCCTTGTTAATCTTCAGATTAACCACCACAATCACGGTATTTGATTTCATCGTGCTTCTCCCTGTTTTGTGATTTGATTTCATTGTGTTTCTCCCTGTTTCATCGTTCTTCGTGCTTCTCCCAGTTCATCGTGCTTCTCCCTGTTTCATCGTGCTTCTCCCTGTTTTGTGATTTGATTTCATTGTGTTTCTCCCTGTTTCATCGTTCTTCGTGCAGTTCATCGTGCTTCTCCCAGTTCATCGTGCTTCTCCCTGTTTCATCGTGCTTCTCCCTGTTTTGTGATTTAATTTCGCTTTGATTTCGCTTCTCCCTGTTTCATCGTGATTTGACTGTAACTGTCGTCGTCGGTGTCGTTCACTGTAACTGTCGTCGTCGGTGTCGTTCACTGTTTCGTTTGTAATGCAGGTGTCGTCGGCCAAATTGTCACTGAATCGGCAAACCGTTGGCTTACTCCTGAAGAGGCGATGATGATATTTGAGCAGAGAGACAATTTGTCTGTGTCTGTTGAAGATCCAGGGCCGGGAACCATTGGTTTGTTTCTCTTCAATAGGAGTAAGTGGGTCGACCACATCAACGGAGTGATCGATCGTAAAAGGACATTGAAGGTAGGTGGTGACGTCATCACAATAACAGAGGCAACTCCTATATTGGATCCATCTGACCGATACCATAGAAGGGTTCATCGTAGCTACAGCAGGTAAGGAAAAGCTTTAATCGTTTATGCAAAATAGTTGATTCTACTGTTTCCTCTCATCGTGATATTTTTTTTTGAATTATTCAGGTTTGCTCATTTTGTCTTGGTCCACTACCGTATGGTTTAGTGCACCGAGATTTGCGGTGGATGGAGTGTGTTATCTCCAGAATAATTTCTTTTGCTGGATTTTATGAATATTTTCAAGGATGTTATGCTTTTGCAATTTACTTTTTCTGGATATTATAAAACTAGCACGTTGATATTATGAATAATTTTCGATTGACCCTTGAAACTAAAGAATATATAGCAATTCTTTTTTAAAACGACAAATTGATACTTTTGTTTCTACAAATTCGTCAGTTCTTCTATTTACTTATTTTTTTTGTACGCAGATACAAGCTGACACAACAAAAATACACTAAAAACATAGATGTCTCACTTTTTTCATCTTCCTGGTATAATGTCTGCATTTCATTGGCACATATTCTTTGTATAACTTGCGTTGTTGTTTTAACTGAAAAATGCACATGCTAAGTTAGAATAATGGCAGTTTTTATGTGCCCAAGAAGTTTAAGAGAAACCAATTAAGTTCAGAGGAGTTCACAACTAAGGAGATTGGTGGTTTGATGGGAACTTCAGGAAATGAGCTACAAGTGCTAAAGCCGATAAAAAAAATTTAGTGATTGAAAGCCAAGTCACCAGAGACAGAAAACACAACTTGAGGGGTCTTTTTGCGGAATTTTTAGAAGAAGCAAGAGTCTATGAATAAAGCCAGTAGATACAACTAAACATTCATCCCTGACTAAAGAGATGGACATTCTTCCCAGAACAGATCTATAAATCGTGAAGAAGAATTAGAGTTGCAATATGGTTCTCAGATAGTACCTGCATTACAACATGCTTCCTTACATGTTTATGGTAATCTGGATTGCGGAAAAGCTGGTCTGCTAAAGCTCGGAACTGGCAAAAAAGTATAACATATGATAGATCAATCAAATCAATACAATTCTTTTTGAAGAATCCACACAAGGTTTATATATGGATGTTCTTTCCGACATACCTGGCAATTTCCATCTCCCTCCATTTGTAATTCAGCTAACCCATAACCTGAACAATAAGGAGAGACCATCAGAGATGATCCTGACAGAAAGTCACAAGAAAACCCGATGTTTTAGAGCTATCTTGATTCAAAGCAACTAGTTTTCCATCTATGGCGTCTAACAAATGAATAATCTAATGAGCATCAAGTGAAGAATGCAGTCAAGTATATGAAAGACAAATACACTAAAGGAGACGTTGATAAGAAGATAAGAACCTCCCAGAGAGCAGCTCATGGTCTAACGTTGCATCATTTATATCGGTTATTTCCCTGTTAACCCGAGGAGTGAGCTGCCAATACAAAATTCCACACGATAGAAAGCAAAAGTCACTCAAGTGTAGGATATTTCACTAGTAGACACTAACAGAAACAATGAGTAGCACACATCCCATCCAAGCCTATATATGAAGATTAAGTAAAAGAAGTTGATCATACTGCGATAGAATCCAAATGAGATAGTCTCTTCCCAAGCTTGCCCTCTCTTCTTAAGCTCTCATCTTCTGCTAATATACGTGCAATGGTTTGATCATCCTATGTATCCGCCACAATGCTACTAAAACTCGAGTTTGAGCTCTCACTAGTACTGCCCCCCTGCTCTTGCACTTGCACTAGCAATTGCAAATGGATTCCTATTGTTTTCATCCATCGTATATGGATTCTATACTATGTTGGAAATTTTTTGGTCCTACATACTAAACATAACCTAAGAAGCAAGCCAAAGAGTATCTCAAATTCCACCAACGATCTTGAAATGTGCAACACTACCAGAAACAAAATTCTCCGAGATTGAAACCCCTGAAATTGTTCCGATGAGCAAACATAATCAACAAAAATTTCAGATAATTACCCAAAATAGAAACCTAGGCGGACAGATACACACAGCCTATTTGCTTGACTTGGCAAGCTCAATTTACCAAATCGATCAACCGAAGCAAGAGGAAGAGAGAAGTCGTGGAAGAAAAGAAATAGACACCTAAGAGAGAGAGAGAGAGAGAGAGAGAGAGAGAGAGAGAGAGACCAGCGACGAAAGACAATCACAGGGAGAATCTAAAGAAGGTTCTTCGAATCGATTACAGCAGACGAATGGTTCCTCCTCTTTGAGAGACATTCTTCTTCGTGATTTCCTCAAGACTCGTTTTCTTCTTCTTTGGCGTGTCTCTACGGTTTATTAAATGGTTCATCGAATTACATCGATTTTATTATCTTTGGTTGCTGGGGCGAATTTAACATCATTTCTGGTATGGTCCGGATTTGGTTTTCGTTTATTGACTTTCAACTTTTCTTTCGTTTCTGGGAGAACAAATAAAAGTTTTTCTCCCGAAAGTTTCCACAAGTTCAAATTAAGATAAGGCAATTTGTGTCCGAAAAGCCCAGAAATCGAAAGGAAAAGAGAACGTCGAGTGTTCCTACTAGAGGGTCAGAAGTTTCCATGAACGGACGCAATAAGAGTATTCTTACTAGAGGGTCGAAAGTTTCCAAGAGCGGACACAGTTGGACGTGTTAGATCCAACCAAACCAAAGCATTTTTGTAAGAAAACCCGATAAATATAAACTATTTGACGACTACACTCACCAAGTAAAATTAGTCAAACCCCGGCCCGTATCACTCTTGTTATTAAAATATCAAATACTTCTATAGACAGTGGCGGCTCTAGAAAATATAATCAGTGGTGGCAAAAATATAACATAATAAAAATGTAAAAATAATTAAAAATATTATACGAAATTCGAAATAAAATCCAACAAATATGATGACAATAAATAAACTTTTACAAAAATACCCTACACTCATTCATCATTTGAAACTTTTTTTATCACCTTTTCATTTGTAACAGATTCAAACAACTCTTTTTCAACAAAGCAAACCAGACAATCACTTAGAAAATTATCTCCAATTCGGTTGCGTGCAGCTGTCTTCACTAGTTTCATTACATAAAAACATGTTTCAACACTTATGGTGGCAACCGGTAAAGTTAAAACTAATTTCAGAAGCCTGTAAACCAAAGGCTTTTTGTGTATGATGGTGAAAATTCGAAAGCATTCTTTCACAACAATATAAAACAGAGAAACGTATTTTGCGAAAACAAAAACATGACTAACAAGTAACAATAATTGGAAGATGGTCGAAGACTCGAAGTGGCAGATCAAAATTAAGAAGAAAAAAAGTTTACTTTTATGTCTCCAAGTAAGCACGAAGAAGAAAGAAAGAAAAAGCAAAATTGGAAGAAAAAAAATTAGGGTTTTTAATTTGTAAAGATTGGTTAATAATTAATTGATTAGAGTTTTTAAATTTTGATTATTTTATTACAAAATGAGTTTTTTCATAAAATAGAAACAAAAATGTTATGTGGGTTTTTAGGCTTAAATAAAAAAAAAAGTTATGTGGTGGCAAAAAAAAAATTTTAGTAGTGGCATAATTTTTTTTTCTTAAACAAATACTAACAAAAAAAAAATTTAGTGGTGGCATTTGCCCCGACCCTATGAACAGTAAATCCGCCTCTGTCTATAGATATATATACTATGAATATACTCATCTTCTCTATCTTATCGCATCCTTAAAAAAGGTAAAATTTATATCCAAACATAAACGAGCTTCATTCCCCATTACTCTATCTCTTAACTTCTTCAATCTTTCACCCATCTCTTGATCCTCCATTACTTTCCTCAGCCCATCTTCAAACTCTTTCTCTCCGAACCCGCTCATTCTCACCCTGATCTTCCAAACGTCCACGATGTATTTACAGTTCACAAACAGGTCTCCGGCCACGGGATAGTAAACTAGCCTCCGAGAACTTGCCACCGCCTATTGTATAAGCAATGACTCAAAAATAAAACCACATTGTATAGGTGTATATCATGATATATATCAAAAGTAAGAAATGAATTAATCATTTCATTTCACTCGTTAGTCTGTACCTCTATATATGGTCGAGTTCCAACCACAATGAGTCACATAACAACCCACATAGTCGTTTTTAAGAACTTCGATCTGCGGGGCCTAAGACACGATATTTCCTTGGTTCTTGGCTATGGTGACTCTATGCAAGAACCATGGTGGCAGTCCCTCCTGCCAAACCCGGTTTAACGCCCAAAGGAAAGGTCTTCCCGGCGCTTCCAATGCCAATGCCAACGTTTCTTAATTTTGCTTGATCAGTCGAAATGATATCACGTTTTATGACTATTAAACAACCCGATGAATAAACTATTTGACGACTATACTTACCATGTGAGATTAGTTGAACCTCGGCCCGTATCACCCTTTTATAAAATAATATCCAATACTTCTAAAGATAAATACTATGAATATATTCATCTCCTCTATCTTATCGCATCCTTAAAAGAAGAATTATATGCAAATACAACGAGATTCATTCCTCATTACTCTATCTCTTAACTTCTTCAATCTCTCACCCATCTCTTGATCCTCCATTACTTTCCTCAGCCCATCTTCAAACTCATTCTCTCCAAACCCGCTCATTCTCACCCCGATCTTCCAAAAATCCACGATGTATTTACAATTCACAAACTGGTCTCCACCCACCGGATAGCACACTAGCCTTCGAGAACTTGCCATGGCCTGTTGTATACATTTTGTATTAGAAATATCATGATACATATCAAAAGTAAGAAATGATTTAATCATTTCACTAATTATCAATTGATTTTGAAATGAAAACTCATCGGTAATAAGTTTTAGTAGTAAGTCAGTATGTACCTCCATGGTCGAGTTCAGCCACAATGAGTTACATAACAACCCACAGTCGTTTTTAAGAACTTCTATCTGTGGGGCCCACAACACGATCTTTCCTTGGTTCTTAGCTATGGTGACTCTTTGCACGAATCCTAGTGGCAGCCCCTCCTGCTAAACCCGGTTTAACGCCCAAAGGAAAGGTCTTCCCGGCGCTTCCAATGCCAATGCCAATGCCAACGTTCTAATTTTTTATTCTCCTATAGGAGAAACCCAGCTTCCAAATGAGATATACCTTTACGTCATGATTACTATAAATTCAGCTTCTATAAACCCAGCTCCCAAATTTGGAATTACTATAAACCCGGTTTATAGTAATTCCAAATGAGATTACTATAAACCCAGCTTCCAAATTGAGATAGCTCACTTCTCTCAGGTCACTAAATTCAGCTTCACATACGTTTCTCACTGTCTTGTAGCTTGTAACCGTTGTAATTTTTTGTGTGTTTCTTATGTAATTTTCTTTATTCATCTTGTTCTGAATCATCTTGTAATTTTCAAAATGTTATCTCCTTTGGGGAGGAAGGAAAAGGTGAATAAAGAATGAAATTTAAAAAAAAAAATGATTACTATAAATTAGTAACCAAGAATATAACAAAGGAAATTCACGTCTGACGTAGGTATAAATACACTAATAATCAATTGTAAATATTTTTTATACATATAAAGTTACATGAGACTCGTTATTAAAGAATCTCCGTCAAAGAGCTTTTAGAGCATTCCCATTGAGAAGTTCTAAACATTAATGAGGTTTTAAACATTAAAATAAAAAAAAATACAAAAAGTATGAGAGAGAGGTGAGAAGTTCTCACTTAGAACCTTGAAGTTCTCATTTGAGAACCTTGAGTTTTTTTTAAAGATATTCATGTAACATATGTCACAATGTTATTGGTTCAATATTTTTTCAAAATTAAATTTTAGTTCTCTAATTAAATTAAATTATAAATATTAATATTTTATTGTTGAGAACTTCATGAGAGGTTCTTAACTAATGTAGATGCTGAGTATTTCACCATTAAAAATAGAAAATAATAAAAAGGAAGAGAGAGAGAGTGAGATAGTCTTCAGAACCAACATTAGACATTTTTTTTCACAAAACAAAAAACACTAAAAACATAGGGGACAATTGGTGTAATAACCAAATTTCACTAATCTATGAAGAAAATAGCCATGGATAAAGATAAATTAAGCAAGTAACAAAATGTGTTTCTCTCAGACAATTTTACCCTCAACTGAGTTAGAAATAGAAAGACTATATACTATTGATTATGATCTTTTGACAACACTTATATTTATCCCATTTTTTTTTTGTTTTTTGCGCTACTCGCATACTGTTAATTGGTTCAAGTTTATATTAGTACAAAAAAACACTGCTTTTTTTTCACGTCTAACATGATTTAAATTTTGAAAAACAAACATAATTTGTTTTGCATACACGAATAAGTCACCAATAATGTAGAAAGTCTATTTTTATCAATAACATAGCAAGTCTATTTTTTTATTTTATCACATACATAACAATTTTTAGACCTTCTATACCAAAGGAAATGAAGCTCACGTGACACAAAGTGATGCGTTCAAAGAAAATATAGACATTTCATACCAAAGGAAAAGAGACTCAAATCGTCTAAAAAAAATAGCAAAATAGTCTCAATTAGTCTCAACTGTTGATTCGGAAATCACACAAAAATGGGATAAAACAGGAAACTTTGATCGGAATCTTTTTTATTGATTAAGTTCGACGTTACAACAGAGGTTTGATGAAAAACTAAGGAAACTAAAGAATTTGAGATCGGCGATTTGGAGCTCTCTCTCAATATTCTTCTGTCTCTCCGATGATTGTGGATGGATCTTGAACGAGTTTGCCTCCTCCCTATTTATAAGGTCTTGAGTCGGTCGTGGAAGAATATTTCCTTTTTCCGAGTTCGATTAGGAAAAGGAAACATTCCAGATTTTTCTCCGAGATAAGGAAATCTTCCGTATATCTTGGAGGTCGGTTCTCGCTCTGTTGCAACAGATTGGACCCATGTTGGACTTAGAATGTCGGTTCGGCCGTGATGGGCTTAACTTGGGCCTCGAATTCGGCCCGTCGGATTTTGGGGCTTTGAGTCCGGCCAGTCGGACTTCGGCCTGATCTTCTCTTATTCGAATCGTCGTAAACCGGTATTGATCGCACCGGTCTCGATTCGAACCGAGTTAAACCGGGGGGGGGGGTGCTGAACTCCCCTCTAACATCAACCAATAACAAATAGCAAAATATTCTCAATAACAAAGGAAAAAAGGCTCAACCAAATTGCAAAATTGGAAAAATAGACGTTCTATACACATATAAATTAGTTTTCAATATTGAAATAAAAAAATAGACGTTCTACACTAATAAACGTTGAATACAAATAGACGTTCTACACTAATAGACGTTCTATACAAATATATGCTATCTTCTCTTTAACAAGGCAACAAAGAAGACAACGACCCCAACATGTTTTTGTGTCAATGTGCCTCCTGGAGGTTTCATCGCCAAGAATCCACAAGTCGTTGCGTTACTTGACGGAAAAGCATTGAATCCACTAACGCGAAGCTTTTCGATTCGCTCGAGAAAGAGGTCACCGTTAACGGAAAAGCCGAGTCCAATTGTCCCGGTGATGGAGCAGCTTTCAATTTCTTGGTTAGAGCGATGTACAGGAAGAATCCACTTGATACGAAGTATGGATCCGATGCACCGAAGCTAATCACTATATGGGTTTTCTTCAGAATATACGTTCTATACACACATGAAATTAGCAAATAGAAAATAGTAAAATTACATATATTAAACCGTCATTTACAACATGCCAATACATTCCTCTCCGACTACGAAATAGATTTTCTATATATAAATTTACAACAAACAAAGTTCATAACCTCAATAAACAGACAAATGCGTAACATAACACATCTATGTTTTTATCAAAATAAAAATAGAACTTCTATTTAACCAAAAAAGTCAAACGTTTACGTAACAAAATTCCAAATATCAAATGATATATAGACATTCCATACAAAGTAAAAACAAAGTACATAAATTGATATATAGACATTATATATATATATATATATATATATATATATATATAGATAGATATAATGAATGAAGATGTACATATGAAGAGGTATAATGAATTAAAACATAGTCATACTATGCTACATTCGATTTAACAAAAACCTAAAACCTACGTGAAGCTAACAAAACCATCTAACGAAGAGGTATAATCGAACTAACAAAAATGTAACATCGAATTAAGAAAAACCTAAAACCTACAATAGAATTAACGAAAGCCTAATAGAGAACTTCCACCATGAAAAATAAAATAGACAATCTACGTGAAGGTAACAAAACCAATTTCACAATTGTTGAGCGGACCTTCTCTGAGTTCATCCCAATCAATACCAAAAACCTATAACCTACAATCGAATTAACGAAAGGCAGATAGAGAATCACCATCATAAAAGCCAAATAGACAGGCTATATAAAGCTAAAAAAATCACGGAACAGGGAGACATTACACATCCATAGAGAACAACAAAATCTCGCGGCGAACTTGGTGTAAGAACAGAATATTCGAGGGCGTCGGAGGACATACCTTGGCGTTTGAGGGACTCAGTGATGGTGTGACCAATACTTGATTATCCAACCACGGGACTCCCTTCTTCTTCTTCTTCTTCTTCTTCTTCTTCTTCTTCTTCTTATTCTTCTTCTTCTTCTTCTTCACGAAAGCAACTTGGGAACATATTCGAGAACCGGGTCAGATAGTGTGGTGGCGTAGTCTGGTTTGGTTCTCTCAATCGATCCCTCGCTATGGTTTTATTACTTGGTCAGTGCTGCGAGATAAACTATCGACCGGAGATAATATGCGACAGTGGGGACATGCCCAGCCTTGTCTCCTATGCGGGGAATTAAATGAGACGAGAGATCATTTATTCTTAACTTGTCCGTACTCGTACACAATCTGGAACTGGATGTGTTCGACCCTTCTTCAAGGACGCACGAACCCATACTGGGCTATCACCGCAAGAACAGTGTTGAGAAGCAAAAAAAACAAGATGGACTTCACTCTGACCCGACTAGTATTCCAAGTCTCAATATACCGAATTTGGCAAGAACGAAATGGCTGTTGATAAGCTCAAATTAATACCCTATAAGTACTAAAGCTTTGTCGATTGTAATACTTAGGGGTCGAATCCACAGAGACTCAAGAAATCACACAATAGATTGTATAGATGAAAATTAAGCTAAGTGATCAATGGAATTGAAAGCAAATACGTAAATTAAACAAGTTGTGATTCGATTGGGAGAAAGATAGGTTCAGGGTGTTTATCAAGAAATCAATGAATGCAGATAAACTAACAAATCATGGTTCATGTTACGCACAGTTCTTGAACTCAAATCACTAAAGTATAATTAACCAACTGTCGTTGCGATAATTATCTAAGTCTAAATCCTAGAACTCCAAATCTTTTTGCGAATCCTAAAGTCTAAACCAGCTTTAAGTTCAAGTTTGATTTGTTCACAAAACAACTAAACCAAATCTCTTTGCGAATACTTATTTTGCTCACCCTAAGTTCTATCAGGTTTCTCAATTGCACTGTCGTGCCTAATCGATTAACCTAAGATCTAAGTTCCAGGTGATCAATCTAGAATTAGCTTTGAGAACAACCTAAGGCAAATAACTAATTCAGATTATGAACCCTAATCAACAAATCAACCTAGCATTCAAAGAAATCCCTTATCATGAGAACCCTAAACCTAACAGGAGATCTACTCAGACATGGAGATTGCAACAATAAACATGACTGAATAAATCTTTGAATAAATAATAAAGAAGAGAGTAAAACAAGGGTTCGAAATCTTCTCTCGGACGAACAGAGTTTCAGACTTGTCTCCCTCCAAAAACTCTCTCACAAAACCAAAGTAAAATAAAGCATAGCCATCAAAGTGGCTGAAAAACCTAATAAATAACATAAGCCACGTTCTGGGGCTTCTTGTAAATAATAAAGTCTTCTGGGGAAATTTACAGTTTCTCAAATCTTAGAAAAGTCGCGATCCTTCTGTTTCTTAGACGGGTATCAATACTCAGGCATCAAATCGGTGTCTCAGCTACAAGATCTCTGCTTGGCTCCAAAAAGCTCCAAAATGTTTCAATATCTACAATAATGCTCCAAACGTACCTAAAACCTGAAAAGGCTCTAAAAGACTCCAAAATACTAGAAAGACTCTATAAAAAGGACCTATATCATGGCTAAAAACGGGTAAAAGCCATGATATATCAACTCCCCCAGACTTAGCCTTTGCTTGCCCTCAAGGAAACAGAAAACCAAACCAGAGAAAGAGGTTTGAAAACACGGAGACTCACCTGTTCCTGAACCATCGCAATGACCCTTTTCCTAAGCTTCCCAGATATCACCTAACCAGCTCCAGATCTAACCACCATGTACTTCTCCGTAGATATTTACAGCTTCCCAGACTCCACACATTATCTCACAGCATTATCCATCCAAGCCCTCATTGCCAGTTTCATCGCTGCAGCCAATGTTCAAGAACCTTCTAGATTCTTTCCCATACAATATCATGACAAAAGAACCACCCAATTTTCACACTTTTTGGTATTGTTTTCCTCTCCCCCAGACTTATTTCACATCACGTTTTCTTGCATATACAAATTAAGGTTTGAGACGCGAGTATTGATGGTGTTTTCCACCAAATCCCCGGTTCTCCCCTCTCTACGTATCAAAGGTGTAGACGAATAATGGTATCACATGAAATTTTCCTAACCTCGCTTTCAACCTTTGTGTGATCATTTCTTCCAAGTAGAATAATGAGATCGCTAGAAATTTTCCTAACCCTCTACTCAGAAGAAAATTATATCATCTTTTTATGCTTTTATTTATAACAAGGGAGAGGAATACCATTACTTTCTACACATGAGTTCCTTTGTCAGATAAGAATGACGAATCAAGCCCTGTAAACATCAACTGCATCGATGAAGTGCAAAAATTTGGCTCAGGCTTTAGAAGAACTCTGCTGGAGACATGGGTGTTTTCTAGTCAACTGGTCAGTCTTTGGATTTTTCATTAGTCTATCTAGAACTGATCCTGTAACACTGGTCACTCAAAAGCAAAATCATAACAATAGATTCAAGCACATGATCATAATCTCCAACAGGTTTTGACTCGATAAAACAATTTTTTTTTTATGACTCTAAGAAAAACAAACACGCTATCAGCAACTACCTCCCCCAGACTTAAACAACACTGTCCCCAATGTTATCTAGTCTAGAGTCTGTAAAAGAAACCAAAATAGCTGAGTGTAGTCGTGAAAATCAGAGAACTTACATGCGCGTTGGGTATCGACCGATACCATTACTAGTGTCGATCGATACAAGGACCATTGGTTGATACAACGTCTGTTTTTCCTAGTGTCGATCGATACCAGTGATGGTATCGGTTGACACATACCCTTTTCATCTGATTCACTCAAAAACACAAGACACAAAACACAAAAACGAAAAATACAAAAAAATAAAAGACTTATGTACATACTCACCAGTGGATTGCCTCCCACCAAGCGCTTGTTTTACGTCACGAGCTTGACTTTGCGGACGATCAGTCATGATAAGAATGAGAGCTTGCTCCAAAACAAGCTCCACACCTTGATATCTCCAGCGTCAGAGTTCTGCTCAACATGCTCTCCACAACCCCATTTCCTTTCTCTTTCAGCTCCGAAGTAAGAATAACTCTAGCCTTAGAGAATGGTTTTGAGGTTCCTCACCTTATACTCAATCGAATCTGCATCACACTTCTGAGGGAGTAAGGTCACATGGGTAGCACTCTCGGCTCTTTTGCTTTTCACCTTCTTCTTTGCCTTAGCCGTTTTGATGTCTCTCTTTGTGATGATAGAAGGACCATCTAAAACGTCTATGGCATTTGGCTCATCATAAGGCTCTTCCAAGAGATCAACCATCAACGTCTCTCCTGTAACAACGGTGATGCAAGAGATATGTTTGGGAGCTCTTCCAGAAGGGATGGATTTATAGGAGACCTCCTTGTCAATGTATGAGAACGAGATTCTCTTACTAGGTGTATCTATAATTGCATCAACTGTAGCCATGAACGGTCTTCCTAGAATCAAAGGTGTACTAGATCTTGCACTCATCTCCACAACCTGAAAATCAGTAGGAATCAGACAGTCTCCTACTTTAACCATCAAATCAGGGATTGTACCGTATAGAACTGAGGTGGAAGAGTTCGCGAATACAAGAGACATCTTAGGAGATCTTATATCAGCAATTCCCAACCTCTCTGCAATTTCCCTTGACATGACATTGACGCTAGACCCTGAATCAACGAGAGATTCGTTGAATTTAACTCCAGAGATAGAGCATGGAACTGCAAATTTTCCTGGGTCTTCCCTCTTAGTCAACTGCTTCATTGGTGGTAGTGTGCTTCTTGCTTTGATGAAGAGTGCCTCGATCTCTTCTAGAGTTTCTCTGCAATCTCGGAAGTAACCAAGCAAAGGGCGGTTTTCCGAAGCTTCTTCAAAAGACATCGTATGGGGAATCCTCCTTACCATCTTCTCAAAAGCGAGCAACTTCTCTGCAGTGATGGGTTTTCTGAGATGTCTAGGTGGTAAAGGATATGGCACCTTAGGCTTGTTAACACGTTCCTCGACAACCTTCGGTGTTTTCACAATTTTTAGCTCAGTCTGCGAGGGGTGTCGATCGACACAAGACTCCTGTGTCGTCTTTTCGGGTTGGTGTCGATCGACACAAGTAGTGGTGTCGACCTCAGAGTGGGTATCGATCGACACATGAATGATATCGATCGATACTCGGTGCTTTGACACGTCTCGAGAAAGTATTTGGACTGGTGTCGATCGATACTCGGTGGTGTCGGTCGATACCCTGGGATTTTCTGAATCCTCATCGTCATCTTCTACAGTGTCTTCGAAATTTTCTGCACTTCTTAAGGTGATTGCATTGACGTATTCATTTTGTGAATGAACCACCTTTCCCTTGACAGCTGCTGCAGTCTGAGCTATTTGAGTTTCCAGCATCTTCTGATAAGTGCTGAAAGACTCAATTTTCCCATTCAGATCTGTGTACATAGCATCCATCTTCCCATTGAAGTCCACTGTCATCTTCTGCTGTCCCTGAAGAATATGTTCAAGCATAGACTCAACCTTGCTCTCTGGGGTTTTAGCAGGTAGAGGTTCATAAGAAGAATTCCCATAGGTGCGGGTGTACCCTCCTTGCTGAGCATTGTTGGTGAAGTTTCGATTGTTGTTTTGCTGGTATTGATTTCTCTGATCTTGAAAACCAGAACCACCAATGTAGTTAACACCTTCCACTTCATCCTCATTGAAGTTCTCAACCTTATAAGCAAAATGAATAGGCTTCATCGTCTTTCCCATCAAGAGATTGTGCACTGAATCCAACTTAGCTTGAACCTCAGCAATCTGCGATCCATCCATGCTCCCAATCTGCTTCCTTCGCTCGAAGTCTGCATTCTTGGTACTATTGCTAGATGCCAAGTTCTCAATAAGCACATAAGCATCGTCAGGATACCTGGTGTTGAAGTTCCCATTACTCGCAGCATCTAAGGTCATATGATACCTCCAATCAATCCCTCTGAAGAAGATACCCAACAACTGAACCTTAGTGAACCCGTGATGTGGACAGTCCCTCTGATATGACATGAATCTGATCCAAGCAGCCTTAAACGCTTCAGTCGCTCCCTAAGAAAACTGGGAGATCTTATTCCTAAGCTCCTCGGATCATGCATCATCATAGAAGTTGTTCAAGAAGGCATTCTTAGTCTCCTCCCAAGTAGTCAATGATCCAGGAGGCAAATGCTTCAGCTAATAAGCTGCATCTCCACCAAGAGAGTATGGGAAGAGCTTACAGAAGAGGAAATCATTGGACACTCCATGGTATTTGATGCTGGTAACCAAGTCCTCAAACCTCTCTATGTGATCCATGGGGTGTTCATGAGAAAGACCATGAAAAGGGTGCTGACCCACAAGAGTGAAGTATGCAGGTTTCAGCTCAAAATCATTCCTCTGAAAAGTAGGAGGGCGAATCGCTGATCGATTAGCATAGAACTGATCACGCCTGTTGTACTCACCGATCGTTCTACCACGATCAACCACATCATTCCCAACATTCACAGCAACTGCAGCGACAATGATGTTTCCAGCTTCGTCAAGTCGCTGCCCTCTCTCATTGCACAATTGACCCTCTTGGTTTCTCAAATCTCCAGCATCATCACGAATCAATACCACTGGATTATTCATCTCTGCTGGCTTCTTTGCTTTCCTATTTGCACGTTCCAAATTTGCTAGCTCCTTGTTGGAAATATCAACTAGCTGAGTGCTCTTGTTCCTCCTGGTTTCGCGAGTGGGCGTACACCTGAAACACACTAGGCAAGGCACGTAAGTGTTGGGCCCAAATTCCACACTCAAAACCCAGCCTGATTAAATAGGCCTAGAATCAAGCCCAGCTCACGGTAAGGCCTCATAGCGCAAGCCCGCGAACTGGGAAGGAGCCGAGTGCGCAAAGAAAGGGGAGGTCGTTAGGAGAAGGAGTTCGCAGCTAGCAAGTCAAAGACATTAATCCGAAACCCCATGATCAAACTCGATAATAAAGTCCTAGATTGTAAAATTAAGTCTAAATTGAATGCGTATATTTTAGAACTAAGCGGTTACATTCTTGAGAGAGCGTGTATAAGTTTAGAAGATAGACTACATTGTAAAGGGATCGAATTCTTGGCTAATAATAACAATACAATTTTTCTCTCATTTTGAATTCTCTAAAGTTCTTACGACCTGAAAAGCCAATGATTGAGGTTGTGAGATTCTGCTCTCACAATTTGGCGCCGTCTGTGGGGAAGAGCAAAACAACTTCCTCTTTGTAACCTACAAAACCAACCACTCAAAAGAAGATAATGGCAGACACAACAAGTGCGGTAATCACTGTGAGAGCAGAATCTCACAACCTCAATCCTTTGCTTGATTTAGGTTGAATATGTTTAGAAGGACTTAGAATTTCTTAGAGAAAAATGAGAGAAATGTGTATATTATTTCCAAGAATTTGATATATCCTACAATGAAGTTCACCTTCGAACTTATACAAGTTTAAAAATACAAACGTCTCAATCTCATTCAAAACGTGGAATTGAATTTGTGATCTTTGATTAAATGCTCAGCTTGATTTTGGGGAGAACTCATTTAATGTATTTGACCGCTTGCTGCGAGCTCCCTTTCCCAACGATCTCTCCCTTTCCTGCGTACTCGACTCTTTCCCAGCTCGCGGGCTTGCTCTACGAGGCCTTTCAGTGAGATGGGCTTGATTCTTGGCCTACTTAATCAAGCTGGACTTTGAGTGTGAAATTTGGGCCCAACAGTTGCCCCCAGTATCTTTAATGATTTATCATTGAGGATGCAGAACTGTGATCTCGGGATTTAATTGATCCTCCAGCTGGAACGGTCTCGCAGTCTCGGGCTTCTAATTGATTTCCAGCTTGCTCGCAGGGCGAGTTTATAGGGATCATGTAGCGTCTGCGCGACTTTTAAGGGATATGACGTGACGAGTGGGCGAGTGGGTATAAATGAGCGGTTCTCGTTGCTTCAACTTTCCACGCCGCCTCAGCTCCCACTTACCGAGGTAATGATGTCTTTTTACTTTTTCCCTTCTCCTTTTATTTTATTATTTTTACTCCATTAATTGAACTGTCTTCACCTTATTCTTACTTTTACCCGAGATATTCTTCTCTGTGAAAGTTTAGCCTCCATCATTTCCGGTCGAATTTCCTTCTTTTTCAAACTCGATTTTCTTTGCTCTTTTCTGCAATGGCTTCTACTTCTCAGCTGGATGCTCCTCCTCCCCTTGCCGAGCGATTTGATTCTCATTCGAAGAGCACGATTTCGGCTGCTGAGCTTGCGAATATCTCCTCCTTATGCGGACTCGATATCGGCAATATGCTCATCCCGCCGGCTGATAGCTCCCCGGAGAGTCCTCCGGAGGGTTATGCATGTGGTTATGTCGCGTTCTTCCTGAGATGTCGCCTTACTTTTCCCATCCCAGCAACTATCTCTAACATCATCAGTGACCTCGGACTTGCCCTCCCGCAGCTTATGCCCAGTGCGGTGATGTCCCTTGTCGCACTCTGGGTGCGTTCTAGGGAGTCTGGGATTGTTTTTGATACTGAGGTCTTTCGCCAGCTCTTCAATGTCAAGGAGAATTCTCATCTTCGCGGGACCTACTATTTTTCGGTGAAGGTCAATCGGTCCGTTTTTAGATTCAATGTGAGGGATGACAAATGGTGGGAGCAATGGTTATATTTCAAAATTTCCAGCAGATCCGTTGAGGGCGAGTCGGTGCTTAGACATTCCTGGGCTCAGATTACTGGTCAGCGCGATCCCTCGGATGCTGATCCGAACATCCCTTAAGGGGAATTCTTAATTGCTGTTTTTCTTCTATTCTAATATGGTGACCCTTTTTCTTTTGTGCAGAGTCAATTGATTCTTCAAAGACAGTATCAGCTGAGGTCCAACGGCTTGTCGACCTTGTCAAGGGTGAGAGTTCCGACTGAAAGGGTTTCTCCCTTGATATAATTCAGTAAGCTCGTGAACGCCGATCTCCCGGGCTATCCGTTGCATCTGTTTGCCGACTTATAGGTTTGGGGGGATTTATATTTTATCTTTTTTAGATTAAGAATTGTTTCTTTATTTAGACCCACTTTGCTTGATTATGCAGATTCTCCGCCTCCATCTCCTCTACTTCAAATTCAAGCTCCGGCTCCCGCTCCATCCATTATCCCGAGACTCGAGGCTGTTTCTAAAGATCTAGCCCGTGTTGAGGTTGGTCCCCCGGCTGGCTCTCAGGCGCCATATACTGCCCTTGCTACCTCCCAGGTTGATCTTACTCATAGCGAGAGCTCCACCGAATCCAGCAAAATGGTTCCTCCTAAGAAACCGCAGCGCCTTTCTTACAGGGAGAGAAGGCGATTGCGCCCTGTCCCGACGCCAGCCAGTGCTCTTGATAAGAGGGTCAAAGAGGCTCTTGGTAAGTCTGTCCGTGCTGAGGCCCCGCAACGAAAAGAGGTTGAAAAAGATGGTCATTGCGAGCCTGAAGCTGATCATGGTGGTGGTGGCATTCTGCCAACGGGTGATGAAGCCGAGGTTACCCAACATGATGTTCGAGCTAGGGGTCCTCAAAGGTCAGCTTCCAGGGTGTCTTCTAAAGAGCTGAGTCATTCTGCCGAGCGTCAATCTCGCTCCAAACGATCTCGTGGCGACGGGTTTGATGGCGAGGAGACATCAGGGAGGCATGTGGCACCTCGTTCTCAGGGTAGTGGAGGTATTTCTCTGAATGCCTTCAGGTTCGATTTTGACGGACCTGAGGCAATCGTTGAGAACAACTCCCAGCTTGCGAATCTCTTTAGGCGTGTTAGGCATTCGTCCTACTTCTTGCCGTCTCTTAGGAACATGAAGAAGCCTGAGGGCTATATTCCGTTCGCAAGTGCAATGGGCCAAGTAGTTTTAACTATCTTTAGTTTCCATTACTTTGGTCTTTCTGCTGAATTTTCATATTCTTTTCTCAGGCCATTTCCACCGCCAACGAGCTGATTACCTCTTTTGAGCAAGATCTCCGTTCTGCTACCCAGCCCGAGGAGGTGGAGAGGGCAGCTAGGACCATTGCCGACCTTGTCTCTGAAATGGACGAGCTGATGAGGAGAATAACTCGGAACGAGGAGAAGGTGGCTGCGGTTACTCTTTTGGAAGGCCAGGTTAAAGACCAAGCTGTTTTGGCCAAGAGATGGGAGGATTCCGCTCGGGAGGCTCAAGCTCGGGTTTCTGTGTTGGAGAAATTAAGTGAGGATTTGAAGGTGGATCTCCGTGTTGCTGAGGGGCGAGCTGGAGCTGCCGATGTTGGTTTACGTTCAGCCAGTGAAAATATAGTGGATTTAAGGGTCCAGGTTGAGAAGGTTACTGAGGACTCAAAAAAACTTGCCAAGAGGCAAAAAGAGATGGTGAAGAAGGCTGAAAAGGCCGCGAGGAGGAGATATCTAAGCAGTATCATGCCATTCTTTTGAGGATAAAGGATAAATGGGAGAAGATGATATATCATGGTTTTTACCCCTTTTAGACCATTATATAGGTCCTATTTATGGAATCTTTCTAGTATTTTGGAGTCTTTTCGAGTCTTTTACAGGTTTAGGTACGTTTGGAGCTTAATTGGAGATATTGAAACATTCTGGAGCATTTTGGAGCATTTGGAGATGCAGAGTCATGCAGAGACGTCGGAAATTTGGTGGAACCAATGGTGTTGATAAGCTGGCGAAAAATTAGTGATGAGGGCGGAGGTGATAGTTCCAACAAATCGAAGTTGGTTTTATCCGTAAACAAAAATAGTTTATTATTATTATTACTAGGTGTGATCCGCGCTACGCGCGGGTGTATTAACTCTATTTTTTTCTTTTTAAAAATTTAAATTTTTTTTTTTAGTTTTTAGTTTTGTTTTTGTTTGTTGTTGTTTTATTTAACATATTAATTTGTTTTTTCAAATGTCAAGTATTAAAGAAAAAGAGATATGTTTTTTAAAGAAAAAAATTATAATATACACACATAATAAGAAGTTTTTGGTACGGGCGAAACCCAGTAGAGTAAAAGATTTAACAATCCCTCGACTTAAATTAAATTTCCATTTTTCCACAATTTAAAAAAAAACGTTTTCCCCAACTTTTTTTGTTGGGATTGCAACAGTTCTCCGGTCGTCAAGATTTCTTAACGACTCAATGCTCATATATGACACTTCCAATTAGCTAGATGGTGGTGATTTAATTGATCATGTGGTGTTTATTGGTTCTGAATAGGGATGTTAAAAATGAGTTTTTACCCGATGGGAACCCGAAATCATGAATATATTTTGATCCCATTATCCTATTTCTTTTACTAAAAGAAAGCGGGTTTAAAACGGGTGGGTACCCTAAATTTAATTTACCCTGTCGTGTTTTACCCTATCGGGTTTAGGGTACCCGTGGTTTTTAAGCAAAAACCAAAGGATACCGTTTTATAAGCAAACGACACTCATCTACGTCATCGTTTAGGGTTTTCGAGTTTCAGAATTCCGACAGAAACATTAACAATTTAGAATCAATTTTGACTTGTTGAAACACAATTAGGAGTTTTGACTTGTGGGTTTGGCAGCAAATAGTGAATTAGGTAGGAATCGTCATCACCGGCGGAGTTACATGTTCTCTACTTTTTCTGTCTTTTTGTTTTCTATATGTGGTCCCTCAGTGGACTTTGCCAGTTTTTGAATTCGTAATTAGGTTTTCTGGGTGTGTTCAAAATCATCTCCTCTATATTCGCAGTTTCCCAACACTATGATTTCTATCTCTCGATATTTAGAATCGGCAAATTCTGCATTTGTTGTGATTTTTCTGGTTTTTTTTTCTTTCTATTTGACTGATTTGCATCTATAATTTTTTTAAGTTCGTTATGTATTGATTATGCATTATTACGGCTGTATTTGGACGTTTTGTTTTTTCATGAATTTTATGGAGCAATTGATATTCGCATATTTTAACTCTTTTTGTCATGCATATCATCTAGTTTTTGTGCCTTATTTTGTAGTTTCATAGAGTTTTTCCTTAGTTTTGCATTCATAAGTAGAAGTTAATAGATTTTAGATAGGTCCTAGAGAGTTTTGGTACAATTGGAGTGTTTCAGGTGCTTATTGGAGTCTAGGGGAAAATCACGGACTAGGAGGAATGTACCCGTAGAACGGAGAAGGCAAACGAAAAAAGAAGAAAAATCCGCAGAGGCAATATCGGCCGGAGGCATCGGCCGCAGGAGACCGATGCAGGACGAAGGAACAACGGCAGGAGTCCATCGGTCGGCATCCCACCGATGCATCCGACCGATGGAAATTCTGGAAATCCGAGGATCATATCGGTGCGATGCATCGACCGCAGAAGACCGATGCAGTCCGATGGAAGCTCACAGCATCGACGTCAAGAAGTCCATCGGTCGCCTCCCACCGATACACCCGACCGATGCGAAGTTCTGGAAATCCGAGAGTTCCATCGGTGCGATGTATCGGTCGCAGGAGACCGATATGACCCGCTGAAAACTCAACCCGATGGGTTGACCCGACCCGACTTGTATTTACTTAAGCAAATTAAGCCTAATTAGGCATTAACTCTTGTTTTAGACTTAAGCAAAAACGATTTTAGGGCTTTGAAGGAGATTGTAAGAGATTCTTGAGTGATTTATGCAAGTTCTTGTTGGATTATTTCTTCCATCTATTTTTTATCATCTTTTATGATTCTCAACACTTCCTTTATGGGATTTGTGGAGAAAACCATGTGTTGTGAGTAGTTTTCTAGGGTTCTTGGGTGAAGTAGATTTAGGTGATTTTAGTGTGAATCAATGATGTTAGGGCTTTGATTATTAATGATCCTTCCTTGTTTAGTGTGTTTAATGCTAAATCATCCATGATCAAGTTGATTTAGATCATAGGGAATTTCTCGCCCGGAAGGTGTTCGATGAAATTCCCCAATGAACTAATCAAGGGATATTTCATTCTTAGCCTATGGAAATAGTTGTCTAAGGTGTTTATTGATTAAATGATCTTGTTTCTAATGCTTGAAAGTTATTAAATCACAAATGGGAATTTGTTCTTGATTTAGTAATTTGCAAAGGGATTAATTCCAAGGAATTGGATTAATCTTGTTAAATGATCATAGTCTAAGGATTAGCATTGCTTGAGTTTGTTGACATCATTGTGAACCACTAAAGTTACCAACAATCACATACTTCACCCTTGGATTCGTTTTTAGAATTTTCTTTAAACCGTAATTTACATTCTCGTTTAAGTTTCTATCTTTGCTTTAGTTGGAAATAGTTTGGTTTTAATATCTTTTAGGTTGCTACAAAACCAATTCTTGAACTGCTTAGATTAAGAAGTTTTATGTATTCTTAGTTTTTAATCCCAACCCATTATGGTTCGATATCTCAAACACTACAATGACATGAGTAGGATTTGAGTAATTGATAGCGAAAATCTTACTATCAATTTGGCGCCGTTGCCATTGTGGTTTAGCATTGATCATTAGGATTTGGATTTTTCTTGAGACTAGAGCCTTTTTATTTTCTTTTGTTGTTAATCTTTTTTCTCTTTTCTTGTGCTCTTGATCTCTTAGGTAACTAGGAGTAAAGGAGACATGCAAGGAGAGAAGGAGTAAGAGGACACAACCGTCAAGCTAGTGACGTGAAACGCGCAATTGGGGACTCCCCCAATCCTATCCATCGTCAATGCTAGAGACATAAAACAAGCAATCCTATCCTTTACTTCTTGTTTTTATGCTTTTTATTGTTTGATAAATTTTGTTTTCATGTTTTTGTAGGAGCAATAAGGGTGAATAAATGGGACGGATGGAATGGTCCAAGTCCGTGAGTTTCAACGCACAAAGCTTCCTCCTCGTGAATCCACTCCACTCCAAGGTACCACTAACTTATCCCTTTGTATATACCATTTCGTTTTTGTTTTTGTTTATGTTTGTTTTACTCTCTCTTTGGCTCAATTCACACCGAGATGGTGTGATTTAAGTCCGCGGGAGAGGTTCTTGTGTTTTGACATTGTTTATTTTGTCTTATTTTCATTTTCTTGAGTCATTGCATTGTATATTTTCAATTGCATAAAAAAAAACGAAAAACAAAAAAATCATCATGTAGTTTGCATTAGTCCATGTGCATTCTAGACTTGACTTGATCACTCATTTCTAGATCATATTGGTTGCATTCATGTGCATGGGAGTTCATGAAACATGTATGATAAGCTTTCATTGTGATGCCCTCGATAATGGTTTTATATTGCTTAAACGATTTCAAAAGACTTGTAAACTTCGTGCTTTGATCTCTCCACTCGAAACTTGTTGTCTTGTTGATGTTTGCTTGAATTGAAACCAACTCCTTAACTATTGGACTTAATTGAATTTAATTCTCTCACTTATGGGCTTGTGTATGCTTAACCATGGTCACCTAAAAACATCCAAGTCATCTTTGCATTAATTTCTACCACTCTTGTTGACTTGGGTGGCCATTTCCATTTACAAATGGTTTCCCCACCTTTAAACCCAACCATTTCTTTCCATCCTTGATGATTTTGTGAGTGAGGCCTCTTTTCTTGATAGTACTACACTTGTAAAATCTTGTAAGTATCGAGAACGACAAAGGATAGCTTCCATTAGCTAGGTTTGTTGTTCTTGGGAAATTGGCTAGTGATTAGGAAGGAGATTGGGAATGGTGTTAAGAGTTGTCAATGTTTGGGGATTGGAAAAGAAAAAGCAAAAAAAAAAAAGAAAGAAAGATCATGGTTTAAGAAAGTGTGTTCCTAGAAAAAAGAAGTATAATAAAAGTTCGATTCTTTTGTGATGAGAAAAGAAACTCCCCCTAGAGATGAAAGAAAAGAAAAGATAAGTGAAAAAGAAAGGGAAAGGAGTAGTGATGAAAAGATAAGAAAAAGAATCGAAAGAGCAAATAGAAATTTTCAAGGAACGATTTGAGAAGAGAAATGATCAAAAGGATAGAGATTTAGTTTGGCAAAGAGCAAAAAGAAAAAAAAAAAACACTTGGGTAGAAATAGTGAATTGGATACTCAAAGCTTAGGGAAGGGTAGAACAATGGAAGTGAATACTTTGTATGCGTAAATTGTTCCGATCTTCCTTGCTTTTGTGAAGTGTTTGTACTCCGTTTTTCATAGAGTTAACCACCAAATTGATCTCTTGTTTTTATTGATAAATCTTTCTCTTGTTCAACCGATTGGTCTATAGATCACTTGCCCATTTGTGAGACCGCACTTTGAAACGATTAATTGAATGTGAGAGTTGGTTGATATGACGGTAATCGGATGCTTGACTTTGAGTGTAGAGAAAAATATTTGGACTCGCGATAAGCCTAGAGAAGTTAGAGTGGATTAGGAAGTTTGTTCTTGCAACATGTTATCATTTCCTAAGGACATCATGGTGAATGCTTTGCTAGCTTCTTTTGATTTGAGCTCCCGCCTTCAATCATTTTCTTCAACTTGTTTATGTTTGTTTGCTTGAGGACAAGCAAAAGGCAAGTCCGGGGGAATTGATATTCGCATATTTTAACTCTTTTTGTCATGCATATCATCTAGTTTTTGTGCCTTATTTTGTAGTTTCATAGAGTTTTTCCTTAGTTTTGCATTCATAACTAGAAGTTAATAGATTTTAGATAGGTCCTAGAGAGTTTTGGTACAATTGGAGTGTTTCAGGTGGTTATTGGAGTCTAGGGGAAAATCACGGACTAGGAGGAACGTACCTGTAGAACGGAGAAGGCAAACGAAAAAAGAAGAAAAATCCGCAGAGGCAATATCGGCCGGAGGCATCGGCCGCAGGAGACCGATGCAGGACGAAGGAACAACGGCAGGAGTCCATCGGTCGGCATCCCACCGATGCATCCGACCGATGGAAATCCGAGGATCATATCGGTGCGATGCATCGACCGCAGGAGACCGATGCAGTCCGATGGAAGCTCACAGCATCGACGTCAAGAAGTCCATCGGTCGCCTCCCACCGATACACCCGACCGATGCGAAGTTCTGGAAATCCGAGAGTTCCATCGGTGCGATGTATCGGTCGCAGGAGACCGATATGACCCGCTGAAAAACTCAACCCGATGGGTTGACCCGACCTGACCTATATTTACTTAAGCAAATTAAGCCTAATTAGGCATTAACTCTTGTTTTAGACTTAAGCAAAAACGATTTTAGGGCTTTGAAGGAGATTGTAAGAGATTCTTGAGTGATTTATGCAAGTTCTTGTTGGATTATTTCTTCCATCTATTTTTTTTATCATCTTTTATGATTCTCAACACTTCCTTTATGGGATTTGTGGAGAAAACCATGTGTTGTGAGTAGTTTTCTAGGGTTCTTGGGTGAAGTAGATTTAGGTGATTTTAGTGTGAATCAATGATGTTAGGGCTTTGATTATTAATGATCCTTCCTTGTTTAGTGTGTTTAATGCTAAATCATCCATGATCAAGTTGATTTAGATCATAGGGAATTTCTCGCCCGGAAGGTGTTCGATGAAATTCCCCAATGAACTAATCAAGGGATATTTCATTCTTAGCCTATGGAAATAGTTGTCTAAGGTGTTTATTGATTAAATGATCTTGTTTCTAATGCTTGAAAGTTATTAAATCACAAATGGGAATTTGTTCTTGATTTAGTAATTTGCAAAGGGATTAATTCCAAGGAATTGGATTAATCTTGTTAAATGATCATAGTCTAAGGATTAGCATTGCTTGAGTTTGTTGACATCATTGTGAACCACTAAAGTTACCAACAATCACATACTTCACCCTTGGAATCGGTTTTAGAATTTTCTTTAAACCGTAATTTACATTCTCGTTTAAGTTTCTATCTTTGCTTTAGTTGGAAATAGTTTGGTTTTAATATCTTTTAGGTTGCTACAAAACCAATTCTTGAACTGCTTAGATTAAGAAGTTTTATGTATTCTTGGTTTTTAATCCCAACCCATTATGGTTCGATATCTCAAACACTACAATGACATGAGTAGGATTTGAGTAATTGATAGCGAAAATCTTACTATCAATTTGGCGCCGTTGCCATTGTGGTTTAGCATTGATCATTAGGATTTGGATTTTTCTTGAGACTAGAGCCTTTTTATTTTCTTTTGTTGTTAATCTTTTTTCTCTTTTCTTGTGCTCTTGATCTCTTAGGTAACTAGGAGTAAAGGAGACATGCAAGGAGAGAAGGAGTAAGAGGACACAACCGTCAAGCTAGTGACGTGAAACGCGCAATTGGGGACTCCCCCAATCCTATCCATCGTCAATGCTAGAGACATAAAACAAGCAATCCTATCCTTTACTTCTTGTTTTTATGCTTTTTATTGTTTGATAAATTTTGTTTTCA
This sequence comes from Eutrema japonicum, assembly GCA_030161315.1. Classification (NCBI taxonomy): domain Eukaryota; kingdom Viridiplantae; phylum Streptophyta; class Magnoliopsida; order Brassicales; family Brassicaceae; genus Eutrema; species Eutrema japonicum. Next base: position 45,716,349 of record BSQW01000004.1, on the reverse strand, counting down.
TGTTTTTGTAGGAGCAATAAGGGTGAATAAATGTGACGGATGGAATGGTCCAAGTCCGTGAGTTTCAACGCACAAAGCTTCCTCCTCGTGAATCCACTCCACTCCAAGGTACCACTAACTTATCCCTTTGTATATACCATTTCGTTTTTGTTTTTGTTTATGTTTGTTTTACTCTCTCTTTGGCTCAATTCACACCAAGACGGTGTGATTTAAGTCCGCGGGAGAGGTTCTTGTGTTTTGACATTGTTTATTTTGTCTTATTTTCATTTTCTTGAGTCATTGCATTGTATATTTTCAATTGCATAAAAAAAAACGAAAAACAAAAAAATCATCATGTAGTTTGCATTAGTCCATGTGCATTCTAGACTTGACTTGATCACTCATTTCTAGATCATATTGGTTGCATTCATGTGCATGGGAGTTCATGAAACATGTATGATAAGCTTTCATTGTGATGCCCTCGATAATGGTTTTATATTGCTTAAACGATTTCAAAAGACTTGTAAACTTCGTGCTTTGATCTCTCCACTCGAAACTTGTTGTCTTGTTGATGTTTGCTTGAATTGAAACCAACTCCTTAACTATTGGACTTAATTGAATTTAATTCTCTCACTTATGGGCTTGTGTATGCTTAACCATGGTCACCTAAAAACATCCAAGTCATCTTTGCATTAATTTCTACCACTCTTGTTGACTTGGGTGGCCATTTCCATTTACAAATGGTTTCCCCACCTTTAAACCCAACCATTTCTTTCCATCCTTGATGATTTTGTGAGTGAGGCCTCTTTTCTTGATAGTACTACACTTGTAAAATCTTGTAAGTATCGAGAACGACAAAGGATAGCTTCCATTAGCTAGGTTTGTTGTTCTTGGGAAATTGGCTAGTGATTAGGAAGGAGATTGGGAATGGTGTTAAGAGTTGTCAATGTTTGGGGATTGGAAAAGAAAAAGCAAAAAAAAAAAAGAAAGAAAGATCATGGTTTAAGAAAGTGTGTTCCTAGAAAAAAGAAGTATAATAAAAGTTCGATTCTTTTGTGATGAGAAAAGAAACTCCCCCTAGAGATGAAAGAAAAGAAAAGATAAGTGAAAAAGAAAGGGAAAGGAGTAGTGATGAAAAGATAAGAAAAAGAATCGAAAGAGCAAATAGAAATTTTCAAGGAAAGATTTGAGAAGAGAAATGATCAAAAGGATAGAGATTTAGTTTGGCAAAGAGCAAAAAGAAAAAAAAAAAAACACTTGGGTAGAAATAGTGAATTGGATACTCAAAGCTTAGGGAAGGGTAGAACAATGGAAGTGAATACTTTGTATGCGTAAATTGTTCCGATCTTCCTTGCTTTTGTGAAGTGTTTGTACTCCGTTTTTCATAGAGTTAACCACCAAATTGATCTCTTGTTTTTATTGATAAATCTTTCTCTTTTTCAACCGATTGGTCTATAGATCACTTGCCCATTTGTGAGACCGCACTTTGAAACGATTAATTGAATGTGAGAGTTGGTTGATATGACGGTAATCGGATGCTTGACTTTGAGTGTAGAGAAAAATATTTGGACTCGCGATAAGCCTAGAGAAGTTAGAGTGGATTAAGAAGTTTGTTCTTGCAACATGTTATCATTTCCTAAGGACATCATGGTGAATGCTTTGCTAGCTTCTTTTGATTTGAGCTCCCGCCTTCAATCATTTTCTTCAACTTGTTTATGTTTGTTTGCTTGAGGACAAGCAAAAGGCAAGTCCGGGGGAATTGATATTCGCATATTTTAACTCTTTTTGTCATGCATATCATCTAGTTTTTGTGCCTTATTTTGTAGTTTCATAGAGTTTTTCCTTAGTTTTGCATTCATAACTAGAAGTTAATAGATTTTAGATAGGTCCTAGAGAGTTTTGGTACAATTGGAGTGTTTCAGGTGGTTATTGGAGTCTAGGGGAAAATCACGGACTAGGAGGAACGTACCCGTAGAACGGAGAAGGCAAACGAAAAAAGAAGAAAAATCCGCAGAGGCAATATCGGCCGGAGGCATCGGCCGCAGGAGACCGATGCAGGACGAAGGAACAACGGCAGGAGTCCATCGGTCGGCATCCCACCGATGCATCCGACCGATGGAAATCCGAGGATCATATCGGTGCGATGCATCGACCGCAGGAGACCGATGCAGTCCGATGGAAGCTCACAGCATCGACGTCAAGAAGTCCATCGGTCGCCTCCCACCGATACACCCGACCGATGCGAAGTTCTGGAAATCCGAGAGTTCCATCGGTGCGATGTATCGGTCGCAGGAGACCGATATGACCCGCTGAAAAACTCAACCCGATGGGTTGACCCGACCTGACCTATATTTACTTAAGCAAATTAAGCCTAATTAGGCATTAACTCTTGTTTTAGACTTAAGCAAAAACGATTTTAGGGCTTTGAAGGAGATTGTAAGAGATTCTTGAGTGATTTATGCAAGTTCTTGTTGGATTATTTCTTCCATCTATTTTTTTTATCATCTTTTATGATTCTCAACACTTCCTTTATGGGATTTGTGGAGAAAACCATGTGTTGTGAGTAGTTTTCTAGGGTTCTTGGGTGAAGTAGATTTAGGTGATTTTAGTGTGAATCAATGATGTTAGGGCTTTGATTATTAATGATCCTTCCTTGTTTAGTGTGTTTAATGCTAAATCATCCATGATCAAGTTGATTTAGATCATAGGGAATTTCTCGCCCGGAAGGTGTTCGATGAAATTCCCCAATGAACTAATCAAGGGATATTTCATTCTTAGCCTATGGAAATAGTTGTCTAAGGTGTTTATTGATTAAATGATCTTGTTTCTAATGCTTGAAAGTTATTAAATCACAAATGGGAATTTGTTCTTGATTTAGTAATTTGCAAAGGGATTAATTCCAAGGAATTGGATTAATCTTGTTAAATGATCATAGTCTAAGGATTAGCATTGCTTGAGTTTGTTGACATCATTGTGAACCACTAAAGTTACCAACAATCACATACTTCACCCTTGGATTCGGTTTTAGAATTTTCTTTAAACCGTAATTTACATTCTCGTTTAAGTTTCTATCTTTGCTTTAGTTGGAAATAGTTTGGTTTTAATATCTTTTAGGTTGCTACAAAACCAATTCTTGAACTGCTTAGATTAAGAAGTTTTATGTATTCTTGGTTTTTAATCCCAACCCATTATGGTTCGATATCTCAAACACTACAATGACATGAGTAGGATTTGAGTAATTGATAGCGAAAATCTTACTATCAATTTGGCGCCGTTGCCATTGTGGTTTAGCATTGATCATTAGGATTTGGATTTTTCTTGAGACTAGAGCCTTTTTATTTTCTTTTGTTGTTAATCTTTTTTCTCTTTTCTTGTGCTCTTGATCTCTTAGGTAACTAGGAGTAAAGGAGACATGCAAGGAGAGAAGGAGTAAGAGGACACAACCGTCAAGCTAGTGACGTGAAACGCGCAATTGGGGACTCCCCCAATCCTATCCATCGTCAATGCTAGAGACATAAAACAAGCAATCCTATCCTTTACTTCTTGTTTTTATGCTTTTTATTGTTTGATAAATTTTGTTTTCATGTTTTTGTAGGAGCAATAAGGGTGAATAAATGGGACGGATGGAATGGTCCAAGTCCGTGAGTTTCAACGCACAAAGCTTCCTCCTCGTGAATCCACTCCACTCCAAGGTACCACTAACTTATCCCTTTGTATATACCATTTCGTTTTTGTTTTTGTTTATGTTTGTTTTACTCTCTCTTTGGCTCAATTCACACCAAGACGGTGTGATTTAAGTCCGCGGGAGAGGTTCTTGTGTTTTGACATTGTTTATTTTGTCTTATTTTCATTTTCTTGAGTCATTGCATTGTATATTTTCAATTGCATAAAAAAAAACGAAAAACAAAAAAATCATCATGTAGTTTGCATTAGTCCATGTGCATTCTAGACTTGACTTGATCACTCATTTCTAGATCATATTGGTTGCATTCATGTGCATGGGAGTTCATGAAACATGTATGATAAGCTTTCATTGTGATGCCCTCGATAATGGTTTTATATTGCTTAAACGATTTCAAAAGACTTGTAAACTTCGTGCTTTGATCTCTCCACTCGAAACTTGTTGTCTTGTTGATGTTTGCTTGAATTGAAACCAACTCCTTAACTATTGGACTTAATTGAATTTAATTCTCTCACTTATGGGCTTGTGTATGCTTAACCATGGTCACCTAAAAACATCCAAGTCATCTTTGCATTAATTTCTACCACTCTTGTTGACTTGGGTGGCCATTTCCATTTACAAATGGTTTCCCCACCTTTAAACCCAACCATTTCTTTCCATCCTTGATGATTTTGTGAGTGAGGCCTCTTTTCTTGATAGTACTACACTTGTAAAATCTTGTAAGTATCGAGAACGACAAAGGATAGCTTCCATTAGCTAGGTTTGTTGTTCTTGGGAAATTGGCTAGTGATTAGGAAGGAGATTGGGAATGGTGTTAAGAGTTGTCAATGTTTGGGGATTGGAAAAGAAAAAGCAAAAAAAAAAAAGAAAGAAAGATCATGGTTTAAGAAAGTGTGTTCCTAGAAAAAAGAAGTATAATAAAAGTTCGATTCTTTTGTGATGAGAAAAGAAACTCCCCCTAGAGATGAAAGAAAAGAAAAGATAAGTGAAAAAGAAAGGGAAAGGAGTAGTGATGAAAAGATAAGAAAAAGAATCGAAAGAGCAAATAGAAATTTTCAAGGAAAGATTTGAGAAGAGAAATGATCAAAAGGATAGAGATTTAGTTTGGCAAAGAGCAAAAAGAAAAAAAAAAACACTTGGGTAGAAATAGTGAATTGGATACTCAAAGCTTAGGGAAGGGTAGAACAATGGAAGTGAATACTTTGTATGCGTAAATTGTTCCGATCTTCCTTGCTTTTGTGAAGTGTTTGTACTCCGTTTTTCATAGAGTTAACCACCAAATTGATCTCTTGTTTTTATTGATAAATCTTTCTCTTGTTCAACCGATTGGTCTATAGATCACTTGCCCATTTGTGAGACCGCACTTTGAAACGATTAATTGAATGTGAGAGTTGGTTGATATGACGGTAATCGGATGCTTGACTTTGAGTGTAGAGAAAAATATTTGGACTCGCGATAAGCCTAGAGAAGTTAGAGTGGATTAAGAAGTTTGTTCTTGCAACATGTTATCATTTCCTAAGGACATCATGGTGAATGCTTTGCTAGCTTCTTTTGATTTGAGCTCCCGCCTTCAATCATTTTCTTCAACTTGTTTATGTTTGTTTGCTTGAGGACAAGCAAAAGGCAAGTCCGGGGGAATTGATATTCGCATATTTTAACTCTTTTTGTCATGCATAGCATCTAGTTTTTGTGCCTTATTTTGTAGTTTCATAGAGTTTTTCCTTAGTTTTGCATTCATAACTAGAAGTTAATAGATTTTAGATAGGTCCTAGAGAGTTTTGGTACAATTGGAGTGTTTCAGGTGGTTAGTGGAGTCTAGGGGAAAATCACGGACTAGGAGGAACGTACCTGTAGAACGGAGAAGGCAAACGAAAAAAGAAGAAAAATCCGCAGAGGCAATATCGGCCGGAGGCATCGGCCGCAGGAGACCGATGCAGGACGAAGGAACAACGGCAGGAGTCCATCGGTCGGCATCCCACCGATGCATCCGACCGATGGAAATTCTGGAAATCCGAGGATCATATCGGTGCGATGCATCGACCGCAGGAGACCGATGCAGTCCGATGGAAGCTCACAGCATCGACGTCAAGAAGTCCATCGGTCGCCTCCCACCGATACACCCGACCGATGCGAAGTTCTGGAAATCCGAGAGTTCCATCGGTGCGATGTATCGGTCGCAGGAGACCGATATGACCCGCTGAAAAACTCAACCCGATGGGTTGACCCGACCTGACCTATATTTACTTAAGCAAATTAAGCCTAATTAGGCATTAACTCTTGTTTTAGACTTAAGCAAAAACGATTTTAGGGCTTTGAAGGAGATTGTAAGAGATTCTTGAGTGATTTATGCAAGTTCTTGTTGGATTATTTCTTCCATCTATTTTTTTATCATCTTTTATGATTCTCAACACTTCCTTTATGGGATTTGTGGAGAAAACCATGTGTTGTGAGTAGTTTTCTAGGGTTCTTGGGTGAAGTAGATTTAGGTGATTTTAGTGTGAATCAATGATGTTAGGGCTTTGATTATTAATGATCCTTCCTTGTTTAGTGTGTTTAATGCTAAATCATCCATGATCAAGTTGATTTAGATCATAGGGAATTTCTCGCCCGGAAGGTGTTCGATGAAATTCCCCAATGAACTAATCAAGGGATATTTCATTCTTAGCCTATGGAAATAGTTGTCTAAGGTGTTTATTGATTAAATGATCTTGTTTCTAATGCTTGAAAGTTATTAAATCACAAATGGGAATTTGTTCTTGATTTAGTAATTTGCAAAGGGATTAATTCCAAGGAATTGGATTAATCTTGTTAAATGATCATAGTCTAAGGATTAGCATTGCTTGAGTTTGTTGACATCATTGTGAACCACTAAAGTTACCAACAATCACATACTTCACCCTTGGATTCGTTTTTAGAATTTTCTTTAAACCGTAATTTACATTCTCGTTTAAGTTTCTATCTTTGCTTTAGTTGGAAATAGTTTGGTTTTAATATCTTTTAGGTTGCTACAAAACCAATTCTTGAACTGCTTAGATTAAGAAGTTTTATGTATTCTTGGTTTTTAATCCCAACCCATTATGGTTCGATATCTCAAACACTACAATGACATGAGTAGGATTTGAGTAATTGATAGCGAAAATCTTACTATCAATTTGGCGCCGTTGCCATTGTGGTTTAGCATTGATCATTAGGATTTGGATTTTTCTTGAGACTAGAGCCTTTTTATTTTCTTTTGTTGTTAATCTTTTTTCTCTTTTCTTGTGCTCTTGATCTCTTAGGTAACTAGGAGTAAAGGAGACATGCAAGGAGAGAAGGAGTAAGAGGACACAACCGTCAAGCTAGTGACGTTAAACGCGCAATTGGGGACTCCCCCAATCCTATCCATCGTCAATGCTAGAGACATAAAACAAGCAATCCTATCCTTTACTTCTTGTTTTTATGCTTTTTATTGTTTGATAAATTTTGTTTTCATGTTTTTGTAGGAGCAATAAGGGTGAATAAATGGGACGGATGGAATGGTCCAAGTCCGTGAGTTTCAACGCACAAAGCTTCCTCCTCGTGAATCCACTCCACTCCAAGGTACCACTAACTTATCCTTTTGTATATACCATTTCGTTTTTGTTTTTGTTTATGTTTGTTTTACTCTCTCTTTGGCTCAATTCACACCGAGACGGTGTGATTTAAGTCCGCGGGAGAGGTTCTTGTGTTTTGACATTGTTTATTTTGTCTTATTTTCATTTTCTTGAGTCATTGCATTGTATATTTTCAATTGCATAAAAAAAACGAAAAACAAAAAAATCATCATGTAGTTTGCATTAGTCCATGTGCATTCTAGACTTGACTTGATCACTCATTTCTAGATCATATTGGTTGCATTCATGTGCATGGGAGTTCATGAAACATGTATGATAAGCTTTCATTGTGATGCCCTCGATAATGGTTTTATATTGCTTAAACGATTTCAAAAGACTTGTAAACTTCGTGCTTTGATCTCTCCACTCGAAACTTGTTGTCTTGTTGATGTTTGCTTGAATTGAAACCAACTCCTTAACTATTGGACTTAATTGAATTTAATTCTCTCACTTATGGGCTTGTGTATGCTTAACCATGGTCACCTAAAAACATCCAAGTCATCTTTGCATTAATTTCTACCACTCTTGTTGACTTGGGTGGCCATTTCCATTTACAAATGGTTTCCCCACCTTTAAACCCAACCATTTCTTTCCATCCTTGATGATTTTGTGAGTGAGGCCTCTTTTCTTGATAGTACTACACTTGTAAAATCTTGTAAGTATCGAGAACGACAAAGGATAGCTTCCATTAGCTAGGTTTGTTGTTCTTGGGAAATTGGCTAGTGATTAGGAAGGAGATTGGGAATGGTGTTAAGAGTTGTCAATGTTTGGGGATTGGAAAAGAAAAAGCAAAAAAAAAAAAAAAAGAAAGATCATGGTTTAAGAAAGTGTGTTCCTAGAAAAAAGAAGTATAATAAAAGTTCGATTCTTTTGTGATGAGAAAAGAAACTCCCCCTAGAGATGAAAGAAAAGAAAAGATAAGTGAAAAAGAAAGGGAAAGGAGTAGTGATGAAAAGATAAGAAAAAGAATCGAAAGAGCAAATAGAAATTTTCAAGGAACGATTTGAGAAGAGAAATGATCAAAAGGATAGAGATTTAGTTTGGCAAAGAGCAAAAAGAAAAAAAAAAACACTTGGGTAGAAATAGTGAATTGGATACTCAAAGCTTAGGGAAGGGTAGAACAATGGAAGTGAATACTTTGTATGCGTAAATTGTTCCGATCTTCCTTGCTTTTGTGAAGTGTTTGTACTCCGTTTTTCATAGAGTTAACCACCAAATTGATCTCTTGTTTTTATTGATAAATCTTTCTCTTGTTCAACCGATTGGTCTATAGATCACTTGCCCATTTGTGAGACCGCACTTTGAAACGATTAATTGAATGTGAGAGTTGGTTGATATGACGGTAATCGGATGCTTGACTTTGAGTGTAGAGAAAAATATTTGGACTCGCGATAAGCCTAGAGAAGTTAGAGTGGATTAAGAAGTTTGTTCTTGCAACATGTTATCATTTCCTAAGGACATCATGGTGAATGCTTTGCTAGCTTCTTTTGATTTGAGCTCCCGCCTTCAATCATTTTCTTCAACTTGTTTATGTTTGTTTGCTTGAGGACAAGCAAAAGGCAAGTCCGGGGGAATTGATATTCGCATATTTTAACTCTTTTTGTCATGCATATCATCTAGTTTTTGTGCCTTATTTTGTAGTTTCATAGAGTTTTTCCTTAGTTTTGCATTCATAACTAGAAGTTAATAGATTTTAGATAGGTCCTAGAGAGTTTTGGTACAATTGGAGTGTTTCAGGTGGTTATTGGAGTCTAGGGGAAAATCACGGACTAGGAGGAACGTACCCGTAGAACGGAGAAGGCAAACGAAAAAAGAAGAAAAATCCGCAGAGGCAATATCGGCCGGAGGCATCGGCCGCAGGAGACCGATGTAGGACGAAGGAACAACGGCAGGAGTCCATCGGTCGGCATCCCACCGATGCATCCGACCGATGGAAATTCTGGAAATCCGAGGATCATATCGGTGCGATGCATCGACCGCAGGAGACCGATGCAGTCCGATGGAAGCTCACAGCATCGACGTCAAGAAGTCCATCGGTCGCCTCCCACCGATACACCCGACCGATGCGAAGTTCTGGAAATCCGAGAGTTCCATCGGTGCGATGTATCGGTCGCAGGAGACCGATATGACCCGCTGAAAAACTCAACCCGATGGGTTGACCCGACCTGACCTGTATTTACTTAAGCAAATTAAGCCTAATTAGGCATTAACTCTTGTTTTAGACTTAAGCAAAAACGATTTTAGGGCTTTGAAGGAGATTGTAAGAGATTCTTGAGTGATTTATGCAAGTTCTTGTTGGATTATTTCTTCCATCTATTTTTTTATCATCTTTTATGATTCTCAACACTTCCTTTATGGGATTTGTGGAGAAAACCATGTGTTGTGAGTAGTTTTCTAGGGTTCTTGGGTGAAGTAGATTTAGGTGATTTTAGTGTGAATCAATGATGTTAGGGCTTTGATTATTAATGATCCTTCCTTGTTTAGTGTGTTTAATGCTAAATCATCCATGATCAAGTTGATTTAGATCATAGGGAATTTCTCGCCCGGAAGGTGTTCGATGAAATTCCCCAATGAACTAATCAAGGGATATTTCATTCTTAGCCTATGGAAATAGTTGTCTAAGGTGTTTATTGATTAAATGATCTTGTTTCTAATGCTTGAAAGTTATTAAATCACAAATGGGAATTTGTTCTTGATTTAGTAATTTGCAAAGGGATTAATTCCAAGGAATTGGATTAATCTTGTTAAATGATCATAGTCTAAGGATTAGCATTGCTTGAGTTTGTTGACATCATTGTGAACCACTAAAGTTACCAACAATCACATACTTCACCCTTGGATTCGTTTTTAGAATTTTCTTTAAACCGTAATTTACATTCTCGTTTAAGTTTCTATCTTTGCTTTAGTTGGAAATAGTTTGGTTTTAATATCTTTTAGGTTGCTACAAAACCAATTCTTGAACTGCTTAGATTAAGAAGTTTTATGTATTCTTGGTTTTTAATCCCAACCCATTATGGTTCGATATCTCAAACACTACAATGACATGAGTAGGATTTGAGTAATTGATAGCGAAAATCTTACTATCAATTTGGCGCCGTTGCCATTGTGGTTTAGCATTGATCATTAGGATTTGGATTTTTCTTGAGACTAGAGCCTTTTTATTTTCTTTTGTTGTTAATCTTTTTTCTCTTTTCTTGTGCTCTTGATCTCTTAGGTAACTAGGAGTAAAGGAGACATGCAAGGAGAGAAGGAGTAAGAGGACACAACCGTCAAGCTAGTGACGTGAAACGCGCAATTGGGGACTCCCCCAATCCTATCCATCGTCAATGCTAGAGACATAAAACAAGCAATCCTATCCTTTACTTCTTGTTTTTATGCTTTTTATTGTTTGATAAATTTTGTTTTCATGTTTTTGTAGGAGCAATAAGGGTGAATAAATGGGACGGATGGAATGGTCCAAGTCCGTGAGTTTCAACGCACAAAGCTTCCTCCTCGTGAATCCACTCCACTCCAAGGTACCACTAACTTATCCCTTTGTATATACCATTTCGTTTTTGTTTTTGTTTATGTTTGTTTTACTCTCTCTTTGGCTCAATTCACACCAAGACGGTGTGATTTAAGTCCGCGGGAGAGGTTCTTGTGTTTTGACATTGTTTATTTTGTCTTATTTTCATTTTCTTGAGTCATTGCATTGTATATTTTCAATTGCATAAAAAAAAACGAAAAACAAAAAAATCATCATGTAGTTTGCATTAGTCCATGTGCATTCTAGACTTGACTTGATCACTCATTTCTAGATCATATTGGTTGCATTCATGTGCATGGGAGTTCATGAAACATGTATGATAAGCTTTCATTGTGATGCCCTCGATAATGGTTTTATATTGCTTAAACGATTTCAAAAGACTTGTAAACTTCGTGCTTTGATCTCTCCACTCGAAACTTGTTGTCTTGTTGATGTTTGCTTGAATTGAAACCAACTCCTTAACTATTGGACTTAATTGAATTTAATTCTCTCACTTATGGGCTTGTGTATGCTTAACCATGGTCACCTAAAAACATCCAAGTCATCTTTGCATTAATTTCTACCACTCTTGTTGACTTGGGTGGCCATTTCCATTTACAAATGGTTTCCCCACCTTTAAACCCAACCATTTCTTTCCATCCTTGATGATTTTGTGAGTGAGGCCTCTTTTCTTGATAGTACTACACTTGTAAAATCTTGTAAGTATCGAGAACGACAAAGGATAGCTTCCATTAGCTAGGTTTGTTGTTCTTGGGAAATTGGCTAGTGATTAGGAAGGAGATTGGGAATGGTGTTAAGAGTTGTCAATGTTTGGGGATTGGAAAAGAAAAAGCAAAAAAAAAAAAGAAAGAAAGATCATGGTTTAAGAAAGTGTGTTCCTAGAAAAAAGAAGTATAATAAAAGTTCGATTCTTTTGTGATGAGAAAAGAAACTCCCCCTAGAGATGAAAGAAAAGAAAAGATAAGTGAAAAAGAAAGGGAAAGGAGTAGTGATGAAAAGATAAGAAAAAGAATCGAAAGAGCAAATAGAAATTTTCAAGGAAAGATTTGAGAAGAGAAATGATCAAAAGGATAGAGATTTAGTTTGGCAAAGAGCAAAAAGAAAAAAAAAAAACACTTGGGTAGAAATAGTGAATTGGATACTCAAAGCTTAGGGAAGGGTAGAACAATGGAAGTGAATACTTTGTATGCGTAAATTGTTCCGATCTTCCTTGCTTTTGTGAAGTGTTTGTACTCCGTTTTTCATAGAGTTAACCACCAAATTGATCTCTTGTTTTTATTGATAAATCTTTCTCTTGTTCAACCGATTGGTCTATAGATCACTTGCCCATTTGTGAGACCGCACTTTGAAACGATTAATTGAATGTGAGAGTTGGTTGATATGACGGTAATCGGATGCTTGACTTTGAGTGTAGAGAAAAATATTTGGACTCGCGATAAGCCTAGAGAAGTTAGAGTGGATTAAGAAGTTTGTTCTTGCAACATGTTATCATTTCCTAAGGACATCATGGTGAATGCTTTGCTAGCTTCTTTTGATTTGAGCTCCCGCCTTCAATCATTTTCTTCAACTTGTTTATGTTTGTTTGCTTGAGGACAAGCAAAAGGCAAGTCCGGGGGAATTGATATTCGCATATTTTAACTCTTTTTGTCATGCATAGCATCTAGTTTTTGTGCCTTATTTTGTAGTTTCATAGAGTTTTTCCTTAGTTTTGCATTCATAACTAGAAGTTAATAGATTTTAGATAGGTCCTAGAGAGTTTTGGTACAATTGGAGTGTTTCAGGTGGTTAGTGGAGTCTAGGGGAAAATCACGGACTAGGAGGAACGTACCTGTAGAACGGAGAAGGCAAACGAAAAAAGAAGAAAAATCCGCAGAGGCAATATCGGCCGGAGGCATCGGCCGCAGGAGACCGATGCAGGACGAAGGAACAACGGCAGGAGTCCATCGGTCGGCATCCCACCGATGCATCCGACCGATGGAAATTCTGGAAATCCGAGGATCATATCGGTGCGATGCATCGACCGCAGGAGACCGATGCAGTCCGATGGAAGCTCACAGCATCGACGTCAAGAAGTCCATCGGTCGCCTCCCACCGATACACCCGACCGATGCGAAGTTCTGGAAATCCGAGAGTTCCATCGGTGCGATGTATCGGTCGCAGGAGACCGATATGACCCGCTGAAAAACTCAACCCGATGGGTTGACCCGACCTGACCTATATTTACTTAAGCAAATTAAGCCTAATTAGGCATTAACTCTTGTTTTAGACTTAAGCAAAAACGATTTTAGGGCTTTGAAGGAGATTGTAAGAGATTCTTGAGTGATTTATGCAAGTTCTTGTTGGATTATTTCTTCCATCTATTTTTTTATCATCTTTTATGATTCTCAACACTTCCTTTATGGGATTTGTGGAGAAAACCATGTGTTGTGAGTAGTTTTCTAGGGTTCTTGGGTGAAGTAGATTTAGGTGATTTTAGTGTGAATCAATGATGTTAGGGCTTTGATTATTAATGATCCTTCCTTGTTTAGTGTGTTTAATGCTAAATCATCCATGATCAAGTTGATTTAGATCATAGGGAATTTCTCGCCCGGAAGGTGTTCGATGAAATTCCCCAATGAACTAATCAAGGGATATTTCATTCTTAGCCTATGGAAATAGTTGTCTAAGGTGTTTATTGATTAAATGATCTTGTTTCTAATGCTTGAAAGTTATTAAATCACAAATGGGAATTTGTTCTTGATTTAGTAATTTGCAAAGGGATTAATTCCAAGGAATTGGATTAATCTTGTTAAATGATCATAGTCTAAGGATTAGCATTGCTTGAGTTTGTTGACATCATTGTGAACCACTAAAGTTACCAACAATCACATACTTCACCCTTGGATTCGTTTTTAGAATTTTCTTTAAACCGTAATTTACATTCTCGTTTAAGTTTCTATCTTTGCTTTAGTTGGAAATAGTTTGGTTTTAATATCTTTTAGGTTGCTACAAAACCAATTCTTGAACTGCTTAGATTAAGAAGTTTTATGTATTCTTGGTTTTTAATCCCAACCCATTATGGTTCGATATCTCAAACACTACAATGACATGAGTAGGATTTGAGTAATTGATAGCGAAAATCTTACTATCAATTTGGCGCCGTTGCCATTGTGGTTTAGCATTGATCATTAGGATTTGGATTTTTCTTGAGACTAGAGCCTTTTTATTTTCTTTTGTTGTTAATCTTTTTTCTCTTTTCTTGTGCTCTTGATCTCTTAGGTAACTAGGAGTAAAGGAGACATGCAAGGAGAGAAGGAGTAAGAGGACACAACCGTCAAGCTAGTGACGTTAAACGCGCAATTGGGGACTCCCCCAATCCTATCCATCGTCAATGCTAGAGACATAAAACAAGCAATCCTATCCTTTACTTCTTGTTTTTATGCTTTTTATTGTTTGATAAATTTTGTTTTCATGTTTTTGTAGGAGCAATAAGGGTGAATAAATGGGACGGATGGAATGGTCCAAGTCCGTGAGTTTCAACGCACAAAGCTTCCTCCTCGTGAATCCACTCCACTCCAAGGTACCACTAACTTATCCTTTTGTATATACCATTTCGTTTTTGTTTTTGTTTATGTTTGTTTTACTCTCTCTTTGGCTCAATTCACACCGAGACGGTGTGATTTAAGTCCGCGGGAGAGGTTCTTGTGTTTTGACATTGTTTATTTTGTCTTATTTTCATTTTCTTGAGTCATTGCATTGTATATTTTCAATTGCATAAAAAAAACGAAAAACAAAAAAATCATCATGTAGTTTGCATTAGTCCATGTGCATTCTAGACTTGACTTGATCACTCATTTCTAGATCATATTGGTTGCATTCATGTGCATGGGAGTTCATGAAACATGTATGATAAGCTTTCATTGTGATGCCCTCGATAATGGTTTTATATTGCTTAAACGATTTCAAAAGACTTGTAAACTTCGTGCTTTGATCTCTCCACTCGAAACTTGTTGTCTTGTTGATGTTTGCTTGAATTGAAACCAACTCCTTAACTATTGGACTTAATTGAATTTAATTCTCTCACTTATGGGCTTGTGTATGCTTAACCATGGTCACCTAAAAACATCCAAGTCATCTTTGCATTAATTTCTACCACTCTTGTTGACTTGGGTGGCCATTTCCATTTACAAATGGTTTCCCCACCTTTAAACCCAACCATTTCTTTCCATCCTTGATGATTTTGTGAGTGAGGCCTCTTTTCTTGATAGTACTACACTTGTAAAATCTTGTAAGTATCGAGAACGACAAAGGATAGCTTCCATTAGCTAGGTTTGTTGTTCTTGGGAAATTGGCTAGTGATTAGGAAGGAGATTGGGAATGGTGTTAAGAGTTGTCAATGTTTGGGGATTGGAAAAGAAAAAGCAAAAAAAAAAAAAAAAAAAAGATCATGGTTTAAGAAAGTGTGTTCCTAGAAAAAAGAAGTATAATAAAAGTTCGATTCTTTTGTGATGAGAAAAGAAACTCCCCCTAGAGATGAAAGAAAAGAAAAGATAAGTGAAAAAGAAAGGGAAAGGAGTAGTGATGAAAAGATAAGAAAAAGAATCGAAAGAGCAAATAGAAATTTTCAAGGAACGATTTGAGAAGAGAAATGATCAAAAGGATAGAGATTTAGTTTGGCAAAGAGCAAAAAGAAAAAAAAAAAACACTTGGGTAGAAATAGTGAATTGGATACTCAAAGCTTAGGGAAGGGTAGAACAATGGAAGTGAATACTTTGTATGCGTAAATTGTTCCGATCTTCCTTGCTTTTGTGAAGTGTTTGTACTCCGTTTTTCATAGAGTTAACCACCAAATTGATCTCTTGTTTTTATTGATAAATCTTTCTCTTGTTCAACCGATTGGTCTATAGATCACTTGCCCATTTGTGAGACCGCACTTTGAAACGATTAATTGAATGTGAGAGTTGGTTGATATGACGGTAATCGGATGCTTGACTTTGAGTGTAGAGAAAAATATTTGGACTCGCGATAAGCCTAGAGAAGTTAGAGTGGATTAAGAAGTTTGTTCTTGCAACATGTTATCATTTCCTAAGGACATCATGGTGAATGCTTTGCTAGCTTCTTTTGATTTGAGCTCCCGCCTTCAATCATTTTCTTCAACTTGTTTATGTTTGTTTGCTTGAGGACAAGCAAAAGGCAAGTCCGGGGGAATTGATATTCGCATATTTTAACTCTTTTTGTCATGCATATCATCTAGTTTTTGTGCCTTATTTTGTAGTTTCATAGAGTTTTTCCTTAGTTTTGCATTCATAACTAGAAGTTAATAGATTTTAGATAGGTCCTAGAGAGTTTTGGTACAATTGGAGTGTTTCAGGTGGTTATTGGAGTCTAGGGGAAAATCACGGACTAGGAGGAACGTACCCGTAGAACGGAGAAGGCAAACGAAAAAAGAAGAAAAATCCGCAGAGGCAATATCGGCCGGAGGCATCGGCCGCAGGAGACCGATGTAGGACGAAGGAACAACGGCAGGAGTCCATCGGTCGGCATCCCACCGATGCATCCGACCGATGGAAATTCTGGAAATCCGAGGATCATATCGGTGCGATGCATCGACCGCAGGAGACCGATGCAGTCCGATGGAAGCTCACAGCATCGACGTCAAGAAGTCCATCGGTCGCCTCCCACCGATACACCCGACCGATGCGAAGTTCTGGAAATCCGAGAGTTCCATCGGTGCGATGTATCGGTCGCAGGAGACCGATATGACCCGCTGAAAAACTCAACCCGATGGGTTGACCCGACCTGACCTGTATTTACTTAAGCAAATTAAGCCTAATTAGGCATTAACTCTTGTTTTAGACTTAAGCAAAAACGATTTTAGGGCTTTGAAGGAGATTGTAAGAGATTCTTGAGTGATTTATGCAAGTTCTTGTTGGATTATTTCTTCCATCTATTTTTTTATCATCTTTTATGATTCTCAACACTTCCTTTATGGGATTTGTGGAGAAAACCATGTGTTGTGAGTAGTTTTCTAGGGTTCTTGGGTGAAGTAGATTTAGGTGATTTTAGTGTGAATCAATGATGTTAGGGCTTTGATTATTAATGATCCTTCCTTGTTTAGTGTGTTTAATGCTAAATCATCCATGATCAAGTTGATTTAGATCATAGGGAATTTCTCGCCCGGAAGGTGTTCGATGAAATTCCCCAATGAACTAATCAAGGGATATTTCATTCTTAGCCTATGGAAATAGTTGTCTAAGGTGTTTATTGATTAAATGATCTTGTTTCTAATGCTTGAAAGTTATTAAATCACAAATGGGAATTTGTTCTTGATTTAGTAATTTGCAAAGGGATTAATTCCAAGGAATTGGATTAATCTTGTTAAATGATCATAGTCTAAGGATTAGCATTGCTTGAGTTTGTTGACATCATTGTGAACCACTAAAGTTACCAACAATCACATACTTCACCCTTGGATTCGTTTTTAGAATTTTCTTTAAACCGTAATTTACATTCTCGTTTAAGTTTCTATCTTTGCTTTAGTTGGAAATAGTTTGGTTTTAATATCTTTTAGGTTGCTACAAAACCAATTCTTGAACTGCTTAGATTAAGAAGTTTTATGTATTCTTGGTTTTTAATCCCAACCCATTATGGTTCGATATCTCAAACACTACAATGACATGAGTAGGATTTGAGTAATTGATAGCGAAAATCTTACTATCAATTTGGCGCCGTTGCCATTGTGGTTTAGCATTGATCATTAGGATTTGGATTTTTCTTGAGACTAGAGCCTTTTTATTTTCTTTTGTTGTTAATCTTTTTTCTCTTTTCTTGTGCTCTTGATCTCTTAGGTAACTAGGAGTAAAGGAGACATGCAAGGAGAGAAGGAGTAAGAGGACACAACCGTCAAGCTAGTGACGTTAAACGCGCAATTGGGGACTCCCCCAATCCTATCCATCGTCAATGCTAGAGACATAAAACAAGCAATCCTATCCTTTACTTCTTGTTTTTATGCTTTTTATTGTTTGATAAATTTTGTTTTCATATTTTTGTAGGAGCAATAAGGGTGAATAAATGGGACGGATGGAATGGTCCAAGTCCGTGAGTTTCAACGCACAAAGCTTCCTCCTCGTGAATCCACTCCACTCCAAGGTACCACTAACTTATCCCTTTGTATATACCATTTCGTTTTTGTTTTTGTTTATGTTTGTTTTACTCTCTCTTTGGCTCAATTCACACCGAGACGGTGTGATTTAAGTCCGCGGGAGAGGTTCTTGTGTTTTGACATTGTTTATTTTGTCTTATTTTCATTTTCTTGAGTCATTGCATTGTATATTTTCAATTGCATAAAAAAAAACGAAAAACAAAAAAATCATCATGTAGTTTGCATTAGTCCATGTGCATTCTAGACTTGACTTGATCACTCATTTCTAGATCATATTGGTTGCATTCATGTGCATGGGAGTTCATGAAACATGTATGATAAGCTTTCATTGTGATGCCCTCGATAATGGTTTTATATTGCTTAAACGATTTCAAAAGACTTGTAAACTTCGTGCTTTGATCTCTCCACTCGAAACTTGTTGTCTTGTTGATGTTTGCTTGAATTGAAACCAACTCCTTAACTATTGGACTTAATTGAATTTAATTCTCTCACTTATGGGCTTGTGTATGCTTAACCATGGTCACCTAAAAACATCCAAGTCATCTTTGCATTAATTTCTACCACTCTTGTTGACTTGGGTGGCCATTTCCATTTACAAATGGTTTCCCCACCTTTAAACCCAACCATTTCTTTCCATCCTTGATGATTTTGTGAGTGAGGCCTCTTTTCTTGATAGTACTACACTTGTAAAATCTTGTAAGTATCGAGAACGACAAAGGATAGCTTCCATTAGCTAGGTTTGTTGTTCTTGGGAAATTGGCTAGTGATTAGGAAGGAGATTGGGAATGGTGTTAAGAGTTGTCAATGTTTGGGGATTGGAAAAGAAAAAGCAAAAAAAAAAAAGAAAGAAAGATCATGGTTTAAGAAAGTGTGTTCCTAGAAAAAAGAAGTATAATAAAAGTTCGATTCTTTTGTGATGAGAAAAGAAACTCCCCCTAGAGATGAAAGAAAAGAAAAGATAAGTGAAAAAGAAAGGGAAAGGAGTAGTGATGAAAAGATAAGAAAAAGAATCGAAAGAGCAAATAGAAATTTTCAAGGAACGATTTGAGAAGAGAAATGATCAAAAGGATAGAGATTTAGTTTGGCAAAGAGCAAAAAGAAAAAAAAAAAACACTTGGGTAGAAATAGTGAATTGGATACTCAAAGCTTAGGGAAGGGTAGAACAATGGAAGTGAATACTTTGTATGCGTAAATTGTTCCGATCTTCCTTGCTTTTGTGAAGTGTTTGTACTCCGTTTTTCATAGAGTTAACCACCAAATTGATCTCTTGTTTTTATTGATAAATCTTTCTCTTGTTCAACCGATTGGTCTATAGATCACTTGCCCATTTGTGAGACCGCACTTTGAAACGATTAATTGAATGTGAGAGTTGGTTGATATGACGGTAATCGGATGCTTGACTTTGAGTGTAGAGAAAAATATTTGGACTCGCGATAAGCCTAGAGAAGTTAGAGTGGATTAAGAAGTTTGTTCTTGCAACATGTTATCATTTCCTAAGGACATCATGGTGAATGCTTTGCTAGCTTCTTTTGATTTGAGCTCCCGCCTTCAATCATTTTCTTCAACTTGTTTATGTTTGTTTGCTTGAGGACAAGCAAAAGGCAAGTCCGGGGGAATTGATATTCGCATATTTTAACTCTTTTTGTCATGCATATCATCTAGTTTTTGTGCCTTATTTTGTAGTTTCATAGAGTTTTTCCTTAGTTTTGCATTCATAACTAGAAGTTAATAGATTTTAGATAGGTCCTAGAGAGTTTTGGTACAATTGGAGTGTTTCAGGTGGTTATTGGAGTCTAGGGGAAAATCACGGACTAGGAGGAACGTACCTGTAGAACGGAGAAGGCAAACGAAAAAAGAAGAAAAATCCGCAGAGGCAATATCGGCCGGAGGCATCGGCCGCAGGAGACCGATGCAGGACGAAGGAACAACGGCAGGAGTCCATCGGTCGGCATCCCACCGATGCATCCGACCGATGGAAATTCTGGAAATCCGAGGATCATATCGGTGCGATGCATCGACCGCAGGAGACCGATGCAGTCCGATGGAAGCTCACAGCATCGACGTCAAGAAGTCCATCGGTCGCCTCCCACCGATACACCCGACCGATGCGAAGTTCTGGAAATCCGAGAGTTCCATCGGTGCGATGTATCGGTCGCAGGAGACCGATATGACCCGCTGAAAAACTCAACCCGATGGGTTGTCCCGACCTGACCTATATTTACTTAAGCAAATTAAGCCTAATTAGGCATTAACTCTTGTTTTAGACTTAAGCAAAAACGATTTTAGGGCTTTGAAGGAGATTGTAAGAGATTCTTGAGTGATTTATGCAAGTTCTTGTTGGATTATTTCTTCCATCTATTTTTTTATCATCTTTTATGATTCTCAACACTTCCTTTATGGGATTTGTGGAGAAAACCATGTGTTGTGAGTAGTTTTCTAGGGTTCTTGGGTGAAGTAGATTTAGGTGATTTTAGTGTGAATCAATGATGTTAGGGCTTTGATTATTAATGATCCTTCCTTGTTTAGTGTGTTTAATGCTAAATCATCCATGATCAAGTTGATTTAGATCATAGGGAATTTCTCGCCCGGAAGGTGTTCGATGAAATTCCCCAATGAACTAATCAAGGGATATTTCATTCTTAGCCTATGGAAATAGTTGTCTAAGGTGTTTATTGATTAAATGATCTTGTTTCTAATGCTTGAAAGTTATTAAATCACAAATGGGAATTTGTTCTTGATTTAGTAATTTGCAAAGGGATTAATTCCAAGGAATTGGATTAATCTTGTTAAATGATCATAGTCTAAGGATTAGCATTGCTTGAGTTTGTTGACATCATTGTGAACCACTAAAGTTACCAACAATCACATACTTCACCCTTGGATTCGGTTTTAGAATTTTCTTTAAACCGTAATTTACATTCTCGTTTAAGTTTCTATCTTTGCTTTAGTTGGAAATAGTTTGGTTTTAATATCTTTTAGGTTGCTACAAAACCAATTCTTGAACTGCTTAGATTAAGAAGTTTTATGTATTCTTGGTTTTTAATCCCAACCCATTATGGTTCGATATCTCAAACACTACAATGACATGAGTAGGATTTGAGTAATTGATAGCGAAAATCTTACTATCAATTTGGCGCCGTTGCCATTGTGGTTTAGCATTGATCATTAGGATTTGGATTTTTCTTGAGACTAGAGCCTTTTTATTTTCTTTTGTTGTTAATCTTTTTTCTCTTTTCTTGTGCTCTTGATCTCTTAGGTAACTAGGAGTAAAGGAGACATGCAAGGAGAGAAGGAGTAAGAGGACACAACCGTCAAGCTAGTGACGTGAAACGCGCAATTGGGGACTCCCCCAATCCTATCCATCGTCAATGCTAGAGACATAAAACAAGCAATCCTATCCTTTACTTCTTGTTTTTATGCTTTTTATTGTTTGATAAATTTTGTTTTCATGTTTTTGTAGGAGCAATAAGGGTGAATAAATGGGACGGATGGAATGGTCCAAGTCCGTGAGTTTCAACGCACAAAGCTTCCTCCTCGTGAATCCACTCCACTCCAAGGTACCACTAACTTATCCCTTTGTATATACCATTTCGTTTTTGTTTTTGTTTATGTTTGTTTTACTCTCTCTTTGGCTCAATTCACACCAAGACGGTGTGATTTAAGTCCGCGGGAGAGGTTCTTGTGTTTTGACATTGTTTATTTTGTCTTATTTTCATTTTCTTGAGTCATTGCATTGTATATTTTCAATTGCATAAAAAAAACGAAAAACAAAAAAATCATCATGTAGTTTGCATTAGTCCATGTGCATTCTAGACTTGACTTGATCACTCATTTCTAGATCATATTGGTTGCATTCATGTGCATGGGAGTTCATGAAACATGTATGATAAGCTTTCATTGTGATGCCCTCGATAATGGTTTTATATTGCTTAAACGATTTCAAAAGACTTGTAAACTTCGTGCTTTGATCTCTCCACTCGAAACTTGTTGTCTTGTTGATGTTTGCTTGAATTGAAACCAACTCCTTAACTATTGGACTTAATTGAATTTAATTCTCTCACTTATGGGCTTGTGTATGCTTAACCATGGTCACCTAAAAACATCCAAGTCATCTTTGCATTAATTTCTACCACTCTTGTTGACTTGGGTGGCCATTTCCATTTACAAATGGTTTCCCCACCTTTAAACCCAACCATTTCTTTCCATCCTTGATGATTTTGTGAGTGAGGCCTCTTTTCTTGATAGTACTACACTTGTAAAATCTTGTAAGTATCGAGAACGACAAAGGATAGCTTCCATTAGCTAGGTTTGTTGTTCTTGGGAAATTGGCTAGTGATTAGGAAGGAGATTGGGAATGGTGTTAAGAGTTGTCAATGTTTGGGGATTGGAAAAGAAAAAGCAAAAAAAAAAAAAAAGAAAGATCATGGTTTAAGAAAGTGTGTTCCTAGAAAAAAGAAGTATAATAAAAGTTCGATTCTTTTGTGATGAGAAAAGAAACTCCCCCTAGAGATGAAAGAAAAGAAAAGATAAGTGAAAAAGAAAGGGAAAGGAGTAGTGATGAAAAGATAAGAAAAAGAATCGAAAGAGCAAATAGAAATTTTCAAGGAACGATTTGAGAAGAGAAATGATCAAAAGGATAGAGATTTAGTTTGGCAAAGAGCAAAAAGAAAAAAAAAAACACTTGGGTAGAAATAGTGAATTGGATACTCAAAGCTTAGGGAAGGGTAGAACAATGGAAGTGAATACTTTGTATGCGTAAATTGTTCCGATCTTCCTTGCTTTTGTGAAGTGTTTGTACTCCGTTTTTCATAGAGTTAACCACCAAATTGATCTCTTGTTTTTATTGATAAATCTTTCTCTTGTTCAACCGATTGGTCTATAGATCACTTGCCCATTTGTGAGACCGCACTTTGAAACGATTAATTGAATGTGAGAGTTGGTTGATATGACGGTAATCGGATGCTTGACTTTGATTGTAGAGAAAAATATTTGGACTCGCGATAAGCCTAGAGAAGTTAGAGTGGATTAAGAAGTTTGTTCTTGCAACATGTTATCATTTCCTAAGGACATCATGGTGAATGCTTTGCTAGCTTCTTTTGATTTGAGCTCCCGCCTTCAATCATTTTCTTCAACTTGTTTATGTTTGTTTGCTTGAGGACAAGCAAAAGGCAAGTCCGGGGGAATTGATATTCGCATATTTTAACTCTTTTTGTCATGCATATCATCTAGTTTTTGTGCCTTATTTTGTAGTTTCATAGAGTTTTTCCTTAGTTTTGCATTCATAACTAGAAGTTAATAGATTTTAGATAGGTCCTAGAGAGTTTTGGTACAATTGGAGTGTTTCAGGTGGTTATTGGATTCTAGGGGAAAATCACGGACTAGGAGGAACGTACCTGTAGAACGGAGAAGGCAAACGAAAAAAGAAGAAAAATCCGCAGAGGCAATATCGGCCGGAGGCATCGGCCGCAGGAGACCGATGCAGGACGAAGGAACAACGGCAGGAGTCCATCGGTCGGCATCCCACCGATGCATCCGACCGATGGAAATTCTGGAAATCCGAGGATCATATCGGTGCGATGCATCGACCGCAGGAGACCGATGCAGTCCGATGGAAGCTCACAGCATCAACGTCAAGAAGTCCATCGGTCGCCTCCCACCGATACACCCGACCGATGCGAAGTTCTGGAAATCCGAGAGTTCCATCGGTGCGATGTATCGGTCGCAGGAGACCGATATGACCCGCTGAAAAACTCAACCCGATGGGTTGTCCCGACCTGACCTATATTTACTTAAGCAAATTAAGCCTAATTAGGCATTAACTCTTGTTTTAGACTTAAGCAAAAACGATTTTAGGGCTTTGAAGGAGATTGTAAGAGATTCTTGAGTGATTTATGCAAGTTCTTGTTGGATTATTTCTTCCATCTATTTTTTTATCATCTTTTATGATTCTCAACACTTCCTTTATGGGATTTGTGGAGAAAACCATGTGTTGTGAGTAGTTTTCTAGGGTTCTTGGGTGAAGTAGATTTAGGTGATTTTAGTGTGAATCAATGATGTTAGGGCTTTGATTATTAATGATCCTTCCTTGTTTAGTGTGTTTAATGCTAAATCATCCATGATCAAGTTGATTTAGATCATAGGGAATTTCTCGCCCGGAAGGTGTTCGATGAAATTCCCCAATGAACTAATCAAGGGATATTTCATTCTTAGCCTATGGAAATAGTTGTCTAAGGTGTTTATTGATTAAATGATCTTGTTTCTAATGCTTGAAAGTTATTAAATCACAAATGGGAATTTGTTCTTGATTTAGTAATTTGCAAAGGGATTAATTCCAAGGAATTGGATTAATCTTGTTAAATGATCATAGTCTAAGGATTAGCATTGCTTGAGTTTGTTGACATCATTGTGAACCACTAAAGTTACCAACAATCACATACTTCACCCTTGGATTCGGTTTTAGAATTTTCTTTAAACCGTAATTTACATTCTCGTTTAAGTTTCTATCTTTGCTTTAGTTGGAAATAGTTTGGTTTTAATATCTTTTAGGTTGCTACAAAACCAATTCTTGAACTGCTTAGATTAAGAAGTTTTATGTATTCTTGGTTTTTAATCCCAACCCATTATGGTTCGATATCTCAAACACTACAATGACATGAGTAGGATTTGAGTAATTGATAGCGAAAATCTTACTATCAATTTGGCGCCGTTGCCATTGTGGTTTAGCATTGATCATTAGGATTTGGATTTTTCTTGAGACTAGAGCCTTTTTATTTTCTTTTGTTGTTAATCTTTTTTCTCTTTTCTTGTGCTCTTGATCTCTTAGGTAACTAGGAGTAAAGGAGACATGCAAGGAGAGAAGGAGTAAGAGGACACAACCGTCAAGCTAGTGACGTGAAACGCGCAATTGGGGACTCCCCCAATCCTATCCATCGTCAATGCTAGAGACATAAAACAAACAATCCTATCCTTTACTTCTTGTTTTTATGCTTTTTATTGTTTGATAAATTTTGTTTTCATGTTTTTGTAGGAGCAATAAGGGTGAATAAATGGGACGGATGGAATGGTCCAAGTCCGTGAGTTTCAACGCACAAAGCTTCCTCCTCGTGAATCCACTCCACTCCAAGGTACCACTAACTTATCCCTTTGTATATACCATTTCGTTTTTGTTTTTGTTTATGTTTGTTTTACTCTCTCTTTGGCTCAATTCACACCAAGACGGTGTGATTTAAGTCCGCGGGAGAGGTTCTTGTGTTTTGACATTGTTTATTTTGTCTTATTTTCATTTTCTTGAGTCATTGCATTGTATATTTTCAATTGCATAAAAAAAACGAAAAACAAAAAAATCATCATGTAGTTTGCATTAGTCCATGTGCATTCTAGACTTGACTTGATCACTCATTTCTAGATCATATTGGTTGCATTCATGTGCATGGGAGTTCATGAAACATGTATGATAAGCTTTCATTGTGATGCCCTCGATAATGGTTTTATATTGCTTAAACGATTTCAAAAGACTTGTAAACTTCGTGCTTTGATCTCTCCACTCGAAACTTGTTGTCTTGTTGATGTTTGCTTGAATTGAAACCAACTCCTTAACTATTGGACTTAATTGAATTTAATTCTCTCACTTATGGGCTTGTGTATGCTTAACCATGGTCACCTAAAAACATCCAAGTCATCTTTGCATTAATTTCTACCACTCTTGTTGACTTGGGTGGCCATTTCCATTTACAAATGGTTTCCCCACCTTTAAACCCAACCATTTCTTTCCATCCTTGATGATTTTGTGAGTGAGGCCTCTTTTCTTGATAGTACTACACTTGTAAAATCTTGTAAGTATCGAGAACGACAAAGGATAGCTTCCATTAGCTAGGTTTGTTGTTCTTGGGAAATTGGCTAGTGATTAGGAAGGAGATTGGGAATGGTGTTAAGAGTTGTCAATGTTTGGGGATTGGAAAAGAAAAAGCAAAAAAAAAAAAGAAAGAAAGATCATGGTTTAAGAAAGTGTGTTCCTAGAAAAAAGAAGTATAATAAAAGTTCGATTCTTTTGTGATGAGAAAAGAAACTCCCCCTAGAGATGAAAGAAAAGAAAAGATAAGTGAAAAAGAAAGGGAAAGGAGTAGTGATGAAAAGATAAGAAAAAGAATCGAAAGAGCAAATAGAAATTTTCAAGGAACGATTTGAGAAGAGAAATGATCAAAAGGATAGAGATTTAGTTTGGCAAAGAGCAAAAAGAAAAAAAAAACACTTGGGTAGAAATAGTGAATTGGATACTCAAAGCTTAGGGAAGGGTAGAACAATGGAAGTGAATACTTTGTATGCGTAAATTGTTCCGATCTTCCTTGCTTTTGTGAAGTGTTTGTACTCCGTTTTTCATAGAGTTAACCACCAAATTGATCTCTTGTTTTTATTGATAAATCTTTCTCTTGTTCAACCGATTGGTCTATAGATCACTTGCCCATTTGTGAGACCGCACTTTGAAACGATTAATTGAATGTGAGAGTTGGTTGATATGACGGTAATCGGATGCTTGACTTTGAGTGTAGAGAAAAATATTTGGACTCGCGATAAGCCTAGAGAAGTTAGAGTGGATTAAGAAGTTTGTTCTTGCAACATGTTATCATTTCCTAAGGACATCATGGTGAATGCTTTGCTAGCTTCTTTTGATTTGAGCTCCCGCCTTCAATCATTTTCTTCAACTTGTTTATGTTTGTTTGCTTGAGGACAAGCAAAAGGCAAGTCCGGGGGAATTGATATTCGCATATTTTAACTCTTTTTGTCATGCATATCATCTAGTTTTTGTGCCTTATTTTGTAGTTTCATAGAGTTTTTCCTTAGTTTTGCATTCATAACTAGAAGTTAATAGATTTTAGATAGGTCCTAGAGAGTTTTGGTACAATTGGAGTGTTTCAGGTGGTTATTGGAGTCTAGGGGAAAATCACGGACTAGGAGGAACGTACCCGTAGAACGGAGAAGGCAAACGAAAAAAGAAGAAAAATCCGCAGAGGCAATATCGGCCGGAGGCATCGGCCGCAGGAGACCGATGCAGGACGAAGGAACAACGGCAGGAGTCCATCGGTCGGCATCCCACCGATGCATCCGACCGATGGAAATTCTGGAAATCCGAGGATCATATCGGTGCGATGCATCGACCGCAGGAGACCGATGCAGTCCGATGGAAGCTCACAGCATCGACGTCAAGAAGTCCATCGGTCGCCTCCCACCGATACACCCGACCGATGCGAAGTTCTGGAAATCCGAGAGTTCCATCGGTGCGATGTATCGGTCGCAGGAGACCGATATGACCCGCTGAATAACTCAACCCGATGGGTTGACCCGACCTGACCTATATTTACTTAAGCAAATTAAGCCTAATTAGGCATTAACTCTTGTTTTAGACTTAAGCAAAAACGATTTTAGGGCTTTGAAGGAGATTGTAAGAGATTCTTGAGTGATTTATGCAAGTTCTTGTTGGATTATTTCTTCCATCTATTTTTTTTATCATCTTTTATGATTCTCAACACTTCCTTTATGGGATTTGTGGAGAAAACCATGTGTTGTGAGTAGTTTTCTAGGGTTCTTGGGTGAAGTAGATTTAGGTGATTTTAGTGTGAATCAATGATGTTAGGGCTTTGATTATTAATGATCCTTCCTTGTTTAGTGTGTTTAATGCTAAATCATCCATGATCAAGTTGATTTAGATCATAGGGAATTTCTCGTCCGGAAGGTGTTCGATGAAATTCCCCAATGAACTAATCAAGGGATATTTCATTCTTAGCCTATGGAAATAGTTGTCTAAGGTGTTTATTGATTAAATGATCTTGTTTCTAATGCTTGAAAGTTATTAAATCACAAATGGGAATTTGTTCTTGATTTAGTAATTTGCAAAGGGATTAATTCCAAGGAATTGGATTAATCTTGTTAAATGATCATAGTCTAAGGATTAGCATTGCTTGAGTTTGTTGACATCATTGTGAACCACTAAAGTTACCAACAATCACATACTTCACCCTTGGATTCGTTTTTAGAATTTTCTTTAAACCGTAATTTACATTCTCGTTTAAGTTTCTATCTTTGCTTTAGTTGGAAATAGTTTGGTTTTAATATCTTTTAGGTTGCTACAAAACCAATTCTTGAACTGCTTAGATTAAGAAGTTTTATGTATTCTTGGTTTTTAATCCCAACCTATTATGGTTCGATATCTCAAACACTACAATGACATGAGTAGGATTTGAGTAATTGATAGCGAAAATCTTACTATCAATTTGGCGCCGTTGCCATTGTGGTTTAGCATTGATCATTAGGATTTGGATTTTTCTTGAGACTAGAGCCTTTTTATTTTCTTTTGTTGTTAATCTTTTTTCTCTTTTCTTGTGCTCTTGATCTCTTAGGTAACTAGGAGTAAAGGAGACATGCAAGGAGAGAAGGAGTAAGAGGACACATCCGTCAAGCTAGTGACGTTAAACGCGCAATTGGGGACTCCCCCAATCCTATCCATCGTCAATGCTAGAGACATAAAACAAGCAATCCTATCCTTTACTTCTTGTTTTTATGCTTTTTATTGTTTGATAAATTTTGTTTTCATGTTTTTGTAGGAGCAATAAGGGTGAATAAATGGGACGGATGGAATGGTCCAAGTCCGTGAGTTTCAACGCACAAAGCTTCCTTCTCGTGAATCCACTCCACTCCAAGGTACCACTAACTTATCCTTTTGTATATACCATTTCGTTTTTGTTTTTGTTTATGTTTGTTTTACTCTCTCTTTGGCTCAATTCACACCGAGACGGTGTGATTTAAGTCCGCGGGAGAGGTTCTTGTGTTTTGACATTGTTTATTTTGTCTTATTTTCATTTTCTTGAGTCATTGCATTGTATATTTTCAATTGCATAAAAAAAAACGAAAAACAAAAAAATCATCATGTAGTTTGCATTAGTCCATGTGCATTCTAGACTTGACTTGATCACTCATTTCTAGATCATATTGGTTGCATTCATGTGCATGGGAGTTCATGAAACATGTATGATAAGCTTTCATTGTGATGCCCTCGATAATGGTTTTATATTGCTTAAACGATTTCAAAAGACTTGTAAACTTCGTGCTTTGATCTCTCCACTCGAAACTTGTTGTCTTGTTGATGTTTGCTTGAATTGAAACCAACTCCTTAACTATTGGACTTAATTGAATTTAATTCTCTCACTTATGGGCTTGTGTATGCTTAACCATGGTCACCTAAAAACATCCAAGTCATCTTTGCATTAATTTCTACCACTCTTGTTGACTTGGGTGGCCATTTCCATTTACAAATGGTTTCCCCACCTTTAAACCCAACCATTTCTTTCCATCCTTGATGATTTTGTGAGTGAGGCCTCTTTTCTTGATAGTACTACACTTGTAAAATCTTGTAAGTATCGAGAACGACAAAGGATAGCTTCCATTAGCTAGGTTTGTTGTTCTTGGGAAATTGGCTAGTGATTAGGAAGGAGATTGGGAATGGTGTTAAGAGTTGTCAATGTTTGGGGATTGGAAAAGAAAAAGCAAAAAAAAAAAAAAAAAAAAGATCATGGTTTAAGAAAGTGAGTTCCTAGAAAAAAGAAGTATAATAAAAGTTCGATTCTTTTGTGATGAGAAAAGAAACTCCCCCTAGAGATGAAAGAAAAGAAAAGATAAGTTAAAAAGAAAGGGAAAGGAGTAGTGATGAAAAGATAAGAAAAAGAATCGAAAGAGCAAATAGAAATTTTCAAGGAACGATTTGAGAAGAGAAATGATCAAAAGGATAGAGATTTAGTTTGGCAAAGAGCAAAAAGAAAAAAAAAAAAACACTTGGGTAGAAATAGTGAATTGGATACTCAAAGCTTAGGGAAGGGTAGAACAATGGAAGTGAATACTTTGTATGCGTAAATTGTTCCGATCTTCCTTGCTTTTGCGAAGTGTTTGTACTCCGTTTTTCATAGAGTTAACCACCAAATTGATCTCTTGTTTTTATTGATAAATCTTTCTCTTGTTCAACCGATTGGTCTATAGATCACTTGCCCATTTGTGAGACCGCACTTTGAAACGATTAATTGAATGTGAGAGTTGGTTGATATGACGGTAATCGGATGCTTGACTTTGAGTGTAGAGAAAAATATTTGGACTCGCGATAAGCCTAGAGAAGTTAGAGTTGATTAAGAAGTTTGTTCTTGCAACATGTTATCATTTCCTAAGGACATCATGGTGAATGCTTTGCTAGCTTCTTTTGATTTGAGCTCCCGCCTTCAATCATTTTCTTCAACTTGTTTATG
Source organism: Eutrema japonicum (assembly GCA_030161315.1). Taxonomy (NCBI): domain Eukaryota; kingdom Viridiplantae; phylum Streptophyta; class Magnoliopsida; order Brassicales; family Brassicaceae; genus Eutrema; species Eutrema japonicum. The sequence continues at coordinate 45,686,108 of BSQW01000004.1, read as the reverse complement.
TTTGTTTGCTTGAGGACAAGCAAAAGGCAAGTCCGGGGGAATTGATATTCGCATATTTTAACTCTTTTTGTCATGCATATCATCTAGTTTTTGTGCCTTATTTTGTAGTTTCATAGAGTTTTTCCTTAGTTTTGCATTCATAACTAGAAGTTAATAGATTTTAGATAGGTCCTAGAGAGTTTTGGTACAATTGGAGTGTTTCAGGTGGTTATTGGAGTCTAGGGGAAAATCACGGACTAGGAGGAACGTACCCGTAGAACGGAGAAGGCAAACGAAAAAAGAAGAAAAATCCGCAGAGGCAATATCGGCCGGAGGCATCGGCCGCAGGAGACCGATGCAGGACGAAGGAACAACGGCAGGAGTCCATCGGTCGGCATCCCACCGATGCATCCGACCGATGGAAATTCTGGAAATCCGAGGATCATATCGGTGCGATGCATCGACCGCAGGAGACCGATGCAGTCCGATGGAAGCTCACAGCATCGACGTCAAGAAGTCCATCGGTCGCCTCCCACCGATACACCCGACCGATGCGAAGTTCTGGAAATCCGAGAGTTCCATCGGTGCGATGTATCGGTCGCAGGAGACCGATATGACCCGCTGAAAAACTCAACCCGATGGGTTGACCCGACCTGACCTGTATTTACTTAAGCAAATTAAGCCTAATTAGGCATTAACTCTTGTTTTAGACTTAAGCAAAAACGATTTTAGGGCTTTGAAGGAGATTGTAAGAGATTCTTGAGTGATTTATGCAAGTTCTTGTTGGATTATTTCTTCCATCTATTTTTTTATCATCTTTTATGATTCTCAACACTTCCTTTATGGGATTTGTGGAGAAAACCATGTGTTGTGAGTAGTTTTCTAGGGTTCTTGGGTGAAGTAGATTTAGGTGATTTTAGTGTGAATCAATGATGTTAGGGCTTTGATTATTAATGATCCTTCCTTGTTTAGTGTGTTTAATGCTAAATCATCCATGATCAAGTTGATTTAGATCATAGGGAATTTCTCGCCCGGAAGGTGTTCGATGAAATTCCCCAATGAACTAATTAAGGGATATTTCATTCTTAGCCTATGGAAATAGTTGTCTAAGGTGTTTATTGATTAAATGATCTTGTTTCTAATGCTTGAAAGTTATTAAATCACAAATGGGAATTTGTTCTTGATTTAGTAATTTGCAAAGGGATTAATTCCAAGGAATTGGATTAATCTTGTTAAATGATCATAGTCTAAGGATTAGCATTGCTTGAGTTTGTTGACATCATTGTGAACCACTAAAGTTACCAACAATCACATACTTCACCCTTGGATTCGTTTTTAGAATTTTCTTTAAACCGTAATTTACATTCTCGTTTAAGTTTCTATCTTTGCTTTAGTTGGAAATAGTTTGGTTTTAATATCTTTTAGGTTGCTACAAAACCAATTCTTGAACTGCTTAGATTAAGAAGTTTTATGTATTCTTGGTTTTTAATCCCAACCCATTATGGTTCGATATCTCAAACACTACAATGACATGAGTAGGATTTGAGTAATTGATAGCGAAAATCTTACTATCAGCAATCAAATTACTTTCAGAACATTATGATATCAGAGGAAATAATAAAATTTTATTTTTAAAAAATTTGAATATTTAAAGCCCAAGTAGGATACTGGAGATTTAAAAGACCTCAAAACCAAAAAGGGCCCAAATAGCAAATGTCAAATAATGAATTGCAATTCGTAAATATCTGAATTGCAACATAAAAGAAGTTTCAGATCTCGTCTATGTAAACTCGGTAACCCCGATTTGGCTCACCGAACCGGTATAGGTACTTAAGTTGTTGGAAAAAAAAAAGTAAAAGAAAAACATTAGGGTACCCGTGGGTAAACCTTAAACCCGTAAGTTTTTTGTGTTACATTGTGAGGGTAATAAAAACCGACCGTGTATTTTCGATTATGGCTCATTTTGGGCGGGGTCATTTCGGGCTCGGATCGAGTAGTCTTATTTTACCCAATACAACATCCCTAGTTTTGAAGTCACTTCCTAAGAACTCTTCGCTTCCTCTCCTTCTAAGATAATTAGATTTGTTGTGAGAACGTTTTGTCTCTTTATTCTTTCTTTAGAAGTTAATTAGATTTCTTACAATTAGGTTTCTAAATTTTTGTTAGAAAAAAATTAGATAATGTTTTTTTTTACAAAAATGGTCTAACTTAATTGGATTTGGAAATAAAGTAAAAGTCCCAAGTAATAAAGTAATGTCAATGAGACATCGTCTTCCTCTTCATCAAGTTAATCGCCAACTTCCGATCTGGTTTTAGAAAATCTCAGAGACGCTTCCGATGTATAACCAAATCGTTTCGAACGCCGAATCATACGCTTTCCCAACGTTTCCAAACATCACTTTTTCGAAATCGAGATTCCCGTGCGATTCCCGGCGATTTCGAACCCGCTTCCGATTCCGGAGCTGTAATCGTCACTTCACCGGCGGTTCCGTGAAACGTGCTATTTCTTGTTTTTTTTTTAATTATTCTATGTTTGTTGATTTTGTTGATTATTTTGTTAATTTCAATTTTAGTACGTCTGAACTTAGTTTCATTTGTTTCCATGGGTTAGCATTTATGTTTTGAAACTTTATTTTCTATCGTCGTTCATTGATCATTTGGTTCAATCCGAATTGAAAGTCAAAGCTGTTTAAGATCAAATGATTTAGTAAGAGGAAAAACGAATGATTGACTAAAGAATGATTGAAGTTTGTTCTCTTAAGTATGATTTTCCATCATGGAACGAACGAATGATTGTAGTTGCGTTAAGAGCTGTTCTTTTGCCATTTGGTTTTTTGTTGTTTTGGTTTAGATTTTCTAGTGTTGTTTTTTTTTTATAGGTGGTTAATGGGATGAAACGTTTCTGAATGGAATCTTTATCGTATTTAATTCTCAATATATTGTGGGTATGGATCTGATTCTGAGAGTTAATGGTGTTTCAAAGGTTTTTGATTCCTAAATTTTAAATGGGCTATTGTTGTCGTAGTTAAGTTTTACTATCGTTTTTTAATTTGTAAAAATCTGTTAATTTTTGTATGTGTTATTATTATAGGTTTTTGAAAAATTAAATAATATCTTTATAACTTTTCCTCTTCTCATGTATAGCTGGATGCTGAGGTGGCAGTATGAGAAGAGAGAAAAGGTTTCTTTATATATATAGATTATTATTTTTTTTATTATTAAGAGAATAAACAATTGTTGTTGTAGAAAAATGGTTGTTTAAGAACTATTTTTGTTTACCGTTGATAGTTTCAAATAATATATAGAAAACATCATTGATCATTTCATACATACTTTAGTTCAGTTTAAGTCATGTGGATTTTTCAGCTTTCAATTTTTTTGGTTTTTGAATAATAATATCTAAAGTAAAACATAATCTAATATGAATAATTTGGTATGATTTCGGTTAAATACGACAATTGAAGTAAAACATGGTCTTTTCAATTTCGACCTTGTAGGTTCAATAATCAAATTATTATTTTTTCTAATAAATTTAGACTCTAATTCAATTTTCTTAGGTTGATTCAATATCGAACCCGGTAAAGGGCACACTTTTTCTGAATTTAGTAATATTTTAATTTCTTAAATTTTCTCAATTATTTTTTTATTTTTTTAACATAAGGTGTATATTCTCCCGAATCAGCATATGTGTTAAGACCAATACAGATATCAGAATAGTCTTACTTGTACATTTTTTTTATTACGTATATTTTGGTTAAAACAAAAAATTGGTCGTAGAATTGATATGATGTTAATATATAAATAGAAATGAGATATAAAATTGTTGCCATAGTTCACAAATATGAAGTCTCACTTAATTACTACTCCTAAGACTATGTAATTAAAGCTTTTACACACTGACAAATAACCTAATATGTTATTAAAATAACACAACAAATATCATACCACTACCTCGTAACTTTTAGTTATCTTTACCTAGATTTAGTATCGTAAGGGATTTAATAAAGCATCCAATTTTGTATATCTCATTGGTAAAGCATATGTATCATTCTCTTTTTTATAAGAACAAAAGTCCTCATAGCCCCAAAGATCAACAACAAACTGCATAATATCACAAACTCAATTCGTCTTGCCATGATATAAGAAGATAGAAACAAAACACAAAAGCAGTTTTCTGTATTCACAAAAGTTCATATGAAAAAGGAACTCAATAGAGTATCCAATGACCAAACCTCCAGAAAATCATACAGATCATGACTAAAGCCGTTTTTGTTATGACGGACATCACTTTTGTCTGAAACCAGTTCCAACATGTGATTGGAAGCTTACCAGATAAATTCTCAATTAACTCTCATGTGCAAAAATTAAGAGCAGAAGGCGACAAACTAATAAGAATTGGGGAAATACATGGTCTCATCCATACTCATCCCAAGAAAGAGACATTCTGAGCAATCTTGAAATAACATTTCTCATAGAACATTGCCAACTCACTCCAACATCCATACCCTCTAGTGAACCAAATCACAATAGGAGCATCTTTCTTGTTGTGTGACACAAAGAAGAATTAGAACATCCTAAACACACCAAGCGAACAAGTGAACAAACAAAGCAATCAAACATTTAATCCATTCCCACCATTTTGAGATTCCTATTAGGAACTGTCATCCAAAAATGTTCAAATCGACATAAAATACAACCTGGAAAAAGAGAACCGTTCAGAATTTACAAAATGAGATATGGAATTAAGAGAAATCTTGAAAAGTCTTAAAGATTCCTTAAACATATCCTCTGAAATTTATCACTATTGTCTTCAGCCTAGGTTAATGAAATCGCAACTCCTAGACACCATACAAAAGATATAAATTAATAATCTTTCAATATCATTTAACCTTTGTTCCCAAACAAATCCAAAGTTCCGTCTTCGACCTAAAACCCCAAAGATCCCATGAATCACCTTCCAAAGAATGAGTCACAAGTAATCAATCAATCGTGAATCTGCCAAAAATAATGAAAGATCGATTTCAAAACGAACCTGGTACTCATTCCCAAACTCCTTGTTGAATGCAGTTGAATGCTGCAACATCATTATGAATGCTCTTCCACCATTTCTCCATCAACTTGTTGAATGCAGAAAAATCACGGTTTAGGGTGAAAGAGTCGACGACGAACGAACAAAGAAAAAAAAGAAACGCAAAGAGTCAAAAACAGAACAACACAAACTTAAAACATGCAAACGTGATAAACAAGGAACTGATACCTCGATAGAGCAGGAACTATATACGCACCGGACAAATATCCCGAGAGCTAGTCCCACCTACACGGATAAAACAAAAAAAATTATTCGATCAATTAACGACGAAGCACAACCAAGAACGCAAAAACGATAACAGAAAATTGAGGACCACTATCACCCAAATAAAATAAAAAAACGAAAGCAACCGAAGAGTAACGATCAACACACAAAACCAATGTAAAAAATAATTTTCAAAAATCAAACCACCAATAACGAACTACACACACACAAAAAAAAAACACATCAGCGCACAAAAATATTTTGAAAAACATCATAACATAATCAATAACAAATAGATCACAAGACACCCTTACTAAGAACAATACAGAACAAATAACAGGTAGAAAGATATCGACCACTCACCCAATCCAAAAAGCAGACCCGTAAATACGACAACCACCTTCCCCTTAGTAAACACGAACCCTAACAAAAAAAACAATAATCCATATTAGTTATGCCAAAAAAAAATCAAAAAAGAAACAAAGAATCTAGAGACGATAACAAAAACAGCAAAAAACAGATCGTAGAACATATCAATTAAAAAACAAAACAAAAACAAAAAGATCACAAAACACCATAACTAAGAACAATAAAAACAAATAACAGGCAGATTGATATTGACGACTCACCCAAACCAAAAAAACAGACCCGTAAACACCACAACCACCACCTTTACCTTAGTAAACTTGAATCCTAACAAAACAAAATACAAAAAAATAAAACCCATATTAGTTACGCCAAAAAAAAATCAAAAAAGAAGCAAAGAAGAGACGATAAAAAAAACAGCAAAACTTGCGGCTGACGATTCGATCGCTAGGGTTTACACAACAAAACATAACTAAAATTGAAACGGGCCTAAACCCAATAAAATACCATCTGAGATTGAATGAGAGGCCTCAAAAGCCCAAAAATCGATAATTGGCAAATTTTGAAATCTTAAAAAACTTAATTTGAACCGAAAAAGGTAATAACCGAGTTTTACGGTTTATGGTGAATGAGAGAGCTCTATTTCAAAAAATCACTTCGTTTATACTATATATGATCTGAGATTGAATGAGAGGCCTCAAAAGCCCAAAAATCGATAATTGGCAAATTTCAAAATCTTAAAAAACTTAATTTGAACCGAAAAAGGTAATAACCGAATTTTACGGTTTATGGTGAATGAGATAGCTCTATTTCAAAAAATCACTTTGTTTATACTATATATGATTTCACTAAAATCCGAAAGCGAACCAAACCATCTAATAATAGATTATGTTTTATTACTGTAATAATTTATACATCGAAAATCCTAAAGAACCGAACCAAAATCTGAATTGAACACTTCTAGCTAGTTGCACTGTTTTGTGTTTTAACAAAATTGGAATGAAGGAAAATCCAACCTTAAAGATATTCTCGGAGAAGATTTTTTTTAATTATTATAAAAAGCACATGTACGGAATATTCCATTTATTTTAATCTAAATATATGTACATATTCCACTTTTCTCATGTAGGTAAACCTAGCCAAAGAGGCTATATAAAAAACGGTGGGGAAGAGAAAAGCCGTAACTTATATTACAGCCATTGTTGAAACTTGAAAAAATGACGATGATATCCGATCTTCCACCGGATTTGGTAGAGAATGTAGTATCTAGGGTTCCGTTGACATCTAAGAGAAGAGTGCGATTTACATGCAAACAGTGGAACGCTTTATCCAAAGATGCGAGCTTTGCAAAGAAGCACTTTGGTAAATCGGCAAGGCTGCTAATCATGAGGTCTGAGTTTAGGGTTTGGTTGATGAGCTTCAATTTCCATGGAAGCCACAACGGCGACGGCGACGAGGACCACTTGGTTGATCCATTAGTAAAGGAAGGTAAGCTTACTAGCCTAAATAATACAGATCAAGTCGAGATATCAAAAGTTGTTCACTGCAACGGGTTACTTTTATGCTTGACCAGAGACAAGAGTAGGCTCGTGGTTTGGAACCCGTTTTTGGGACAAACCAGGTGGATTGAACCCAGAATCGCTTACCACAAATTCGACATTATTGCTCTCGGATACGACATAAACAACAACCAAAAAATCTTGAGGGTTTTGAATGATGACTGGGCAGTTAGAAACCCCTCTTTTAGATACGAAATCTACGATTTGAGATATAACTCATGGAGGGTTCTTGATGTCACTCCTGACTTTGAGATAGATTATTGTCAACGCGGGTTGTCTTTGAAGGGAAGTACTTACTTTTTTGCTAAAGAAAAAATAGAAGTGGAAGTGGTAGAGATAGAAGAGCAAGAAGATTTCTTGCTCCGTTTTGATTTTACAAGAGAGATATTTGGACCGCGTTTGCCTCTGCCATTTCACTCTTATTACGAACAAACTGTGGCTCTATCTAGTGTTAGAGAAGAGCAGCTTGTGGTGTTATATCAGCGGGATACATATATTGTAGAGATATGGGTTACAAATAAAATGGAGCCCAATACAGTGTCATGGAGCAAGTTCTTATCAGTGGATATGGTACCACTCTCTGGTCCTTTTCTGTTTTTTCCTTACGCTGGGAGTTTCTTCATTGACGAGGAGCGAAAACTTGCAGTGGTTTTTGACAAAGACAAAGAGGATATCCACAACACAGCTTACGTGATTGGAGAGAACGGATACTACGAAGAATTGTATCTTGGAGAGGATGAATACCACGAAGAAGAGGTTGGAGATCCCACTAGTTTTCCACTCGTGTGCTCTTATTTTCCGACTTCGGTGAAGATCCAGCAATGTGCAGGAGGAGGCAAAAGGAAAGAAAGAGATTATTAGTATCATTTGGTTTTATTTTGTCATCTCCTTATTTAAACAAAAGATTAATTAATTTGTTTCTATTTGGTTAACAAAACAGTTTTTGCTGTCGAATAATTCTTCTTACTCTCTTTTTTCTTTCTTTCATCTCTTCATGCAAATCTTGTATGCTTCCAACCATGGGTAAAGGTAAGCCAAATCAAGGGAATTATAGAATATTTTTTTGGTTGTTTCTAATTGCCACCATGAAAATATGAAGGTTTTATTATTTTCTTTTAGTATTCCGGATCAAATATTGGGTAATGAATTGACATAGACACCTCCTACCAGTGGAAGAAACAGATTCTATTACTAAATTAAAACAAGCATTGCAGCTATGAGAATCTCAATCTACACACAAAATTCCTGAACTAATCACGAGAAAAGAAACAAGATTTTGACCTTTTCCGATGCTGCCATTATGTTTGACTTCAATTCCCTAAACCAAAAAAGAAAATAACTTTGAGAACAAAAACCAAAAAGAGATTAGCATCGAAGATGTTTATAGACACACAAACGTAAATCTACACTCTAGAGATTTCATCCGCAAGCTGGAGTGTGTGAGAGAGAGAGAGAGAGAGTGTCTGCACATCTGCACTTAGAGCTTGGAAGCGGAGCAAGAAGAGCTGCGACTAAAACCAAAAAAAAAAAAAAGCGTCGTTAGGGCATTTGCATTGGGAGTGTCTCTATTAAACAAATAAAAAAAATTAAAAAACCAAGAGAGTGCACTTAGAGCTTGGAAGCGGAGCAAGAAGAGCTGCGACTAAAACCAAAAAAAAAAAAATAGCGACGTTAGGGCATTTGCATTGGGGGTGTCTCTATTAAACAAATAAAAAAAATTAAAAAACCAAGAGTGAGGGTTGAGGGTGTCTCACCAATGCAGATGGTCTTATGGTGCTTTGCTTCTTTATCTCAGGCTATTCTTCTTACTCCCGAACCTTTTTCTTAGTTGTATAGTTTCTACTATTTACCGAGTTATAACTCCCTCTTGGCCTCTTTCGATATTTGTGAAAGTACAAATAATTTTGATCATGTACCATATATGTGGGTTTGATCGATACAGAATCCTAGAATAGTGATTTCGCATAAATATGATCGATTTATACAATTGCAAAATTCAACCATACTGGCATCTTATAGATCCCAAACCGAACCGACGAGCCCATTCTTGTCTCGGCGTAAACCAAAGTAAAACGAATTTATAAGGGATTACAACTTCAGATCCCACTGACAAGTAAATACGATAATATAAGCCTGCAGACAAATTAACGGACTTTGGTTGCTAATACAGAAATTACACAACTTTGATACTTCCACATTGGATCTCTCAGTAATCTAACTCCAAAAATATCAAACTTTAATTATCGAGACGATATAAAGAAAGAAGAAGTTTCAAGTTTAGCCTAAGAGACGCTTGATGATGAAACAAGACCATTTACGCGTCTCCTTGTGTCAGAACAGGAAGAGTATCACATTGACATTATGAATTTATGGTTTTCACATATCGTTCACCATCTTTGTTGTTGGCATCAAGCACATCCAAAGAACGGTTCTATTGACTGCGAGGTGATCACGTTTGGAGCCGTTCGCTCGGGTTTCATCGCAGATACGTGAAGCTGATATTTGATGAACCTCTGCAATATGACAAAACAAGCCATATCATTAAACAAAAATTCACAAACGTCTCAAGCATTTAGTTGCACCAATGAACCCGGCCTCTTCATCTAATAATGTAAATATATGCGCTTGAGAATCCTTCTTATCAAATATTATCCAGTGTTCCAACTCTTATCTAGACAAACATCCATGTTATCACCCACTGCCAGAGTTTTAAAGCTAATCATGTTTAATGATAACTACAATTACTTGCTGTGCCATGCTAGAGCCAAGTACCAATACGAAGGTAACAAAAGAACATGAATGAAGAGACATTGAATGGAAAAGAAGTTGTTGCTCACTTCGCTTTCATCGTCAAGAACTCTTTCCATGAGATATAAATCACAATACTTTGTAATCTCTAGGAGAACGGATGACCTCACTGTTGCTTGTTTCTGCATATATTTTCCTTAAGTCATCATGCGATATTTAAAATGATATCAAAAGGAAATATTAATACTTGGAGTTCTTCTGGACTTGATTCCTCAAGAATGACTCCAAGAAGACGGCATGTTACCTACAAATGCATATTAGACAAGGGTGAAGCTCAACACAATAATGACCCCTGACCCAATGCTTCAATATAGGCTTGAACTCGAATTAAAAAAAAAACAAAAAAAAATATATTTGATGATTTAATATGGTCAAAGCTATCTGTAGCTCTGAGAAATACATCAGAAGATGTCTATGAACATCGAATGTATCAACCATGGAGCACTAAGGAAAACATACATGCAGTTTCAAGTGATTTAAAACATAGCCAAAAGATAATTTCACAACATTATCAATTCTGACATGCAAATTACATTCCTTCCTTCACTAAGCTTCTGCCTAACTATTTGACCCAGCGTAGGCTGCAAACAAAAAAAAGGAAACTCAAATTATAACAAAAGAAAGTCAATACTGAGACACAATATTTGAAAAAACATCGGGAGGGATCCAAGTTACATTTGACTGAGTAGCAGAAGTAGAAGTTTCAGCGGATGGATTCCTACGTTTTGGCTGCCTTCTTTGATGTTCTGCTGGTGTTCTTATTGCCCTCCATGTGAAAATCACAGCAATTACAAGCCCCGCTATAACCACCAATGGATCGTGAATCCTAATTACATAAGATAGAAATAGTTATAACAAATAAACAACAATTTACGCCACCATATCCAATACTCAAAAGTTGGAACTTTTTTTTCCCAGGCTGCTAAATAAGTCCTAAAATAACAATTTTGAGCTGAATAAAATTAGTTTCATCAAATTGTAGATGGAGACGATATAGAGAAGATATTCAACTGAGGTGATAATAAAAATCTTCCAACTTCCTTAAAGCACAAATCACAAATACTACGACATTAATTCCACTAATCTCCGAATTAATCTGTCAAGCAGGAACTCCAACCGAATTGGATTCCGATCCCAGAAACTCCCGCCAATCGAAAACCAAAATCCAACCAGATTCGATACAGAAACCGTGTAAAGGGCAACGGAAAATGGGATAAAGAGAGAGAATCAGATTGCGAATAGATGTAGACAAGAGGCTGGATGTTACAGGAAACTTCGTAACCGAGAGATTGATAGAAATAAAGAGGGGATGAGAAGAGAATGGAGAATTATAGATGAGAAACAGAAGAACTGAGATTAGAAGATAGAAGATAGAAGATGATCGTGAGAGAGAGAGAGATTGAAGAAGATAAGATTAGTTTTGATATTTTGATTGATTGTCAAAATGGCCAACGCCTTACACATATAAGGAGAGAAAGATAATTAAACCGAAAACCGGTTTAATCCAAATGATAAAAGGATTTCCTGTTACAATACTCCCCTGTTGTGAACATCCTTGTCCCCAAGGATGATAAATGTCGCTGCTTGGCTTCAATTTTCTTCAGCATCCAACAGAAATATTTGAGTCCTTTTATGTTTGAGATGGTGTCCTGGAGTGTATTGCTCATCACAAAACATGCATAAACCTTTGTTCCTCCTATCTTGCAATTCTTCATAAGAGAACTCTCTTTTTTTTGGAGTCTTCTCAAATGGTTCCTTAAGAATGAAACTTGGTTTAAAAGGGAGAGCTCTAGGAGTCTCTGGTAACTCTGCAGGAGTGTACAACAGAGCAGACTCGTGTAGCTTGGCAATGCGAGCTGCTTCAGTTACAGTTGTGACCTTAAACTGCCTAGTGTGCAACGCCAAATGTTGACTCATGTTTGTAAGGAATATACTAAGGGCATGGGGAGCTGTGAGAGATAACCTGGTTAGAGCGCACTCATATTTCCGATGGTAAGCCTCTACCAGATCATTACCCTGCTTCAAACTCACGAGCTCAGACAATGGATCATCATATAACTCACTGAATCGAGCCGCTACAGCATCAACATACTCAGGCCAAGACGGATATACATCATACCTGCTCTTGATGAAGTTATGATGCCACTGCAAAGCGTCTCTTTCCATATGCAGTGACGCTAATCTCACCTTCAACTCCGGAGGGGTAGAATCCAACAAGAAAAATTGTTCGCAGCGATAGATCCATTCACGGAGCATCGTTCCGTCAAACGTAGGAAATCCGATCTTAGTCAGCCTAGAACTCATTCCGTTTGGTAGTAAGGGTTCCCTGCTTACCTCCGATGAACACTTACCCTTCGAGATCTGCTCTGCTCGAGTGATATCTGGTGGATCCGGAGGTCGAGAAGGTCCCGGAGTGGGTAAGATCCCGTCACCCGGTGAAGCCAAAATACCTATTGAAAGAGATGACCCAGATTCAAGAGATCGACTCTGAGTAGTCCCATGGGTGAAATACCTTGAGATCATTGATTCCAGCCCGGTGAATCTTTCCTCGAGGCTCGTAAACTTCCCGATCAGGGCCTCCGTTCGTTGTTCCTGCTCCGTCACCTGTCGCGCTTGTTGGAGCCGCAGATCTTCCATCTGCTTGCTTAGTTCCGACAGCGTTTGTTGTCTCGTTTCCATAATCGATCCCCGAGATCGGAAAATAGCTCTGATACCAATGTTACAGGAAACTTCGTAACCGAGAGATTGATAGAAATAAAGAGGGGATGAGAAGAGAATGGAGAATTATAGATGAGAAACAGAAGAACTGAGATTAGAAGATAGAAGATAGAAGATGATCGTGAGAGAGAGAGAGATTGAAGAAGATAAGATTAGTTTTGATATTTTGATTGATTGTCAAAATGGCCAACGCCTTACACATATAAGGAGAGAAAGATAATTAAACCGAAAACCGGTTTAATCCAAATGATAAAAGGATTTCCTGTTACACTGGACATCTTCACGGCAACGTAAGCGCTTGATCAACCGAACGGCGACGGTGACGGCGAAGACGACGATTCCGCCATATTTTTCCCTTCGGGGTTTCTTCTCAGATTGCACTCTCCTGAGATTTTAATCTCAAATCATTCCGACCCTAATAAACAAAGACTAGAAATATAAGCCTGAAAAAAATCAGGCCTTTTGGACTAAAGCCCATTCGGGCTACTATGTTTTTCGGATTTGGCCCGACCGGACTCGGACTAGTCCAAAAAATCCGGAATTTTACATTTTAATTATTTAGAAATTTTATTTAAACATTTATCTTTCTAAAAATAATAATTTGACATATTTTCTATATATTTCGTGATCCATATACCATTATCATTCATCCATATTTACTTCATATTTTTAAAATCATTATCTATAGATTTTCAATGATATTTTTATATGATTTATACATGTCAAAACTTAATATTATTTTACTTTTTTTATCTGTACCTCTTGATGGTGATGAAGATTTAGAATACGATGAAGGAGATTCTAATATAAACTCTACTACCTAGATTTGAAGTGTTTTGATTTTATGTTTTATTTGGTAATACAATTTATTTGAATTTTATTTGTTTTTTGTCAAACTTTTGCTTTTAAATTTAATTGGATTTGATATAATACATTTCAATTTAGATTTATTTTGATAAATATTTTGTTTTAATTATTCATCTGAGAATTGTGAATTTTTGTGTTTGTAAAGAAAAGAACGAAAAAACCCGAAAAACCCTAGAGCCCTGTCCGGGCCGGGCTTTGGAATATAGGCCCAATTTTTTTTCGAGCCGGGCTCAAATATATGTGGGTTTTACGGGTTTCGGGCTGGGCCGGGCCGGGTTAGCCCGATTGACATCCCTAAAAATGACTAAGTTATAAAAAAACCAGACCAAAATCATAATATTTACAGTTTTTACCTGGTGTGACCCGATTTGATCCGCGAGACGCAGGTTTGACCCGATTCGATTTTTTTTTCTTTCAAAATTCATAAATTGAATCAAAAATTCTAACTTTCCCCCAAGAATTCCCAAAACCGCAAAACTCGGGAAAACTGAGGAATTCTCTCCAAATCCCTTCCCCTCCCCGCATTCCCCTCCTTCACTCAGACAATGGTGGAAACACGACGGTCCAAGAGAAGAAACCCTGATAGCGGCGCAAAGGAGGCGAAAGTGATGGGGAATCTGAAGAAGGACGAGAATCCGAAGAAGGTTTATGCGAAGAAAAAGAAGAATCCCGGTGAAGAAAAGAGGGTGGCGAAGAAGTTGAAGATCGGCCCAAAAGAAGTAGGGGATTCGCATGCGGCGGAGACGGTGGTTCCGACGGCGGTGGAAGGTTCATCTTCGGTTCCGGAGACGGTGGTCGAAGCTTCTACTTCGAAAGTGAAGGTTTATGCGAAGAAGAAGAAGAATCCCGGTGAAGAAAAGAGGGCGGCGAAGATGAAGATCGGCCCAAAAGAAGTAGGGGATTCACAGGCGGCGGAGACGGTGGTCGAAGCTTCTACTTCAATGGTTCCTCCGGTGGTGAATGCTTCATCTTCGCTTCTACTCTGGTGGTTCCTTCGGTTCCTCCGGTGGTGAATGCCAAGGGCAAGTAGACAAGAGGCTGGACATCTTCAAGGCAACGTCAGCGCTTTTAGTACTAGTGGTCGGATCATAACTCCAGCTAGGAGTTGTCTAACTCACTATATGGTTGAGGTTTTGATGTGTACAGAGCAATGGATGAAGCAAGACATTCGGGTCAATGGTGAAAGAAGTATAGTTACAAAGGAACAAATAATCTCTGAATTTGAATATGAAGATAAGCTTAAGAGAGGTAATCTTTTCATTTAATATATTCTTGTTATATCAGTTTAGGTGTTCTAACTTATTTTTCTCTTATGTACATGTTTAGATTATGATACTCCACCAATTCAAGATGAATGATTCTCACTTCTCAGCTTCTCAATCACTGTAAGTAATATTTTTTTTGTTTGTTTGTCTCTAAATCTCTATCTTTCGGTTTGTTTTTTATGCATTTGTTATTGGTTTTTATTGAACAGATTCACAGCAGCATGGTAGAGGTAATAACAAGTTCGGATTTGGAGTTACATTTTGGAGTTATGGAATACATGTTTGATTCATCTACTTAGTACTCTTTTCAAATTTCACTTATCATTTGAACTTAGAAGTTTGTTGTTTGATCTTTGTTATGGATTATGGATCTTTGAAAGTTTGAAAATGGGATTTTCTTTTCGTATACAGTTGTTAAGACTTGTTTAAAATCGGATGAAGGTTTATTGCAATGCAAGTGCAGGTTTTCATATACACAATGGATTCAGATTTTTCGGTTTTTTCGGGTTTTTCGGGTTTTTTCGGTTTTTTCGGTTTTTTTGGTTTTTCGGTTGTTTCGGATCCAAAACATCCGAATCCGATTTTTTTTGGTTTTACTTCGGATCTTGATTTTCATATCCGAACCGATCCGAATCCGATTAAAACCGATCCGATCCGATCCGATCCGAAAAATACAAAATATCCGAATGGATCTTTAAATCCAACATCCGATTATCCGAACATCCAAAAGATCCGATCGGATCGGATCCGGATATCCGAATGCCCAGGGCTAGTGGTGTTATTCAATGTATTAGTTGAACTCAATTCCATTAGAATTGAGTTTGATCAGATTTTAAATTTTGTAGCTTATTTAAAATTTAAGATATATGAGCTATCTAAATTTTAAAATACAATGACAGTGTATTTAGAAAGTCAACATGATATCATTTGAATTCTAATACAATTGAATTCTTAATACTAAATTTTATTAATAAAAAGATCAAAACAAAAACAAACAAAAATAATCTAGAAACATAAAAGAAACGTAACAAACAAAATAAAAGTCAATAAATAAGCTACCTAAGAAAAAAACCCACATTCATTCCATATTGGTTTGAATCCACCCCAGCCTTTCTTCCACTGACATACTCACAAAAACGTCTTGTATTCCCATATGGTAAATCTTGGTAAGTGCTTTGTAACGAATACGTTGTTCTAAATCCGAAATTTCTTTTATAGAATCCCAAACATTATTCTTCTTTTTCTCCGCTTCCTTTTGTTGTCTTTCTTCTTTTTGTTGTATTAGATTCAAGATTTGATTGTTGATCGCCATCACTGGATTTTCATCTTTTTTTGAAGCACTTCTCTCAGATCTAGCTCTTTTCTTTGGTTGAATCTTCTCTCTACGGTATTCTGAAGTTGCCTGAGAATCAAATGGTACAAAATGTTCCAGAGACTCATGACGATGAGTTGTTCCATCTAACTCATATATGTCATCTAGACCAGGCACAAAAATCAGAAAGACAAATTACGATTTCTAATCCAGAAAAATTAACAATAAACAAAAATAAATCAGTTTTATGTGTGAAGAAGAACTTACGGAGAGGAATGAGAGAGATGTGACCAGGGAAAAGAGAGAGATGTGGCAAAGGTAAATAGAGTAATGGAGGAGTGAAAATAAAGAAACTGATGAGGGAAAAGAGTGAAAAGATGGAGGAAAATGAAAGAGGATGTTACGAAAGATTACAAATCTGAGGGTAAAATGTTAGATTTTGATTGCTATATTTTACACATAAAATTAGCTTTAAATTCAGTTAAACTCTTTTATCTAAAATATTTTGTAAGAATCTTTTAAACATGAATAACGTAAGATTTTAATTAGCTTATTCAAATCTTTAATTGAATAACAATGGATTTCAAACTCCTTTAATGAAAGGATTATAAATACAAGAATCAATAACATTGGATTTTTACAACGGATTTAAAATTAAAAATTGAATAACAATGAATTGTGAATAGATTTAAACTCTATTAAAAACCTTGATTGAATAACACCCCCGTATTCAAAAAAAAATTTCATTTCACGATCAATATTTTACAATTTATAAAGATTATAGTTAATTACAATCATCTAAATTTTCTAATAACAAATAAATATAATAAAAATTCATAAATGATTGATTTTGTAGGCCAAATGTTCAATTATATTAATTACGTCCGGGTGATCCCTGATGCCATCTGTACATTCTAATTTTTATTGTAATTAATGACATACAATATTTCTTTATCATTAAATAAACCGTATTTAATATTAAATTCTAGGGTGATTTGCATCAATAATACCTTTTACAACAAGATTTAGGCTTCTACCATCCAAAAGCAGTCAATTGAATATATGACAGTAGTCAACTGTCCAGAAGGAGGGGAATTATCGATAAACCCCTTGCTCCATTATCCACAACACTGCTTTTCCCTGACACAAAAAAGAAATTTCATTTTTGTAAAGTTGCAAATGCTACTAATTTCTCTTTCTTCTCTTCTGTCACTAAAAAACAAAATAGAAAACTGATTTTTCCCTCTCTTTACAAATGTATGACAAATATATACATAGAATAGATGACTAATTTATGACAAACAAATAACTATTTTTGATCTCTCTTGACCAAATGACTAATTTAGTGACTAATGGCGAAGATAGTTGTCAATAGGTGACTACCGAAGATAGTTGTCTAGATTTAGATGACTATTTCACCACCAAATCACTAACACTAAATTTTCGAACAAAGAACTCGAGTCTGTGACTGTAGAGAAAAATAATCGATAAAATGTAGATGAATTATGTAAGATAGACGATAAATACGAAAAAGGAAAAATTAAAACATTAAAGCATTATAGTTTATATAGGTATTCGAGTAGGTGACTACTCACGAAGATAGTTATCTAAATGTATATGGTTATTTTATCTCCAAATCACTAACATTAAATTCTGGAACAAAGAACTCGGGTATGTGACTACATATAGAAATAATCGACAAAAATAGATGAATTATGTACGACAAACGATAAATACAAAAATAATTTTTTTTAAACATTAAAACACCATAGTCAAGTAGGTGACTACTGGCGAAGATAGTCTTCTTTATGTATATGGCTATTTTTATCATTAAATAACTAACATTAAGTTCTAGAGAAAACAACTCGAATATGTGATTATAGATAAAGATAGTTGCCAAAAAATAGATGAATTATGTAGGACAAATGATAAAAACATAAGAAATATTTTTGAAGCATTAAAGCACCATAGTTATGTAGATATCCGAATATGTGACTATAGACAAAATATTCGTCTATATGTAGACGACTATTTCATCACCAAATCAATAAAATTAAGTTTTGCCACCAACAACTCGAGTATGTGGCTATAGATGATATAGTTGAAAAAAAAAATAGATGAATTATGTACACAAACGATTAACATATAAAAGGAAATATAAGCATTGAAGTACCATGATTTATGTTAGGTAATTGAGTAGGTGACTACTGATAAAGATAATTCTTGATACATGGACGACAATTTTATCAGAAGCTAGATGAATTATGTACGTCAAACACTGGAAAAGAAAATTTAAAGTATTAAAGCACCATAATTTATGTAGGTATTGGAGTAGGTGACTACTGACAAATATAGTATTCTAAATGTAGATGATTATTTCATCACCAAATCACTAACATTAAGTATTGAAACAAACAACCTTAGTATGTGACTACATATAAATAGTCGCAAAAGAATAGATGAAATATGTAGACAAATGATAAACACATAAAGAAAAATTTTGAAGCATTAAAGCAACATAGTTATGTAGGTACTCGAGTAGGTGACTACTGATGAAATAGTTGTATAAATGTAGATGTGACTACACAACGAATGTATTTGACTATTGTATTCGTCAACCTCATAGCAACAATATTTGGCTGGGGTGGTATACCGTCGATCACTGTCCATGTTGCTACAGAATTAGATAGCCAAGGATATAGTCAATTAGAATAATGTGACTACACAACGAATGTATTTGACTACTGTATTTATATTTGACTTGTTTGGAACTATGATAATAATATAGTCAATTATATATAAATGATAAAAAAACTATATCAATAAACAACTATTCTAAATACACCGAGATTCAAACTATGATAATAAAATAGTCCTTTACGAAAAGCCAACTATCATAGTCAACTATATGCATAAATTTGTAGCAAACAAAATGTAAACATCGTAGACAGACAACTTGTGTTGAAAAATATTCAACTATTCTAAACAACACCAGATTGAACCTATGACACTAGGATACTCCATTACTCAAATATAACTATAAATTTAATAGAATAGTCAACTATATATCTGAGAAACATATATGCAATTAAAATAGAATAGTCAACTAATTTGGGTAGAACACAATGAAGATCTGAACAGAGCTTCTGGTTTTACCATCAGCATAACTAGACTTCAACGCCATGATTGATCTAACCAAAAAGATCACAATGAAGATCTGAACGGTCTCGTGTCTTCCTGGTGAAGTCGCCGCAGTGCGAGAGCCATTTTTGTTCCAGCTTCGTGAAAATATCAACAGTAACCTTGCTGAGATCCATCTCCAAAATCTGTATGGAAAGGAGGAATTTTGATTTTACCCAACAGATCTATGAACAGAAGAAAAAAAAATAAGATTTTGGATCTAATTTTATAATAAGAAAAACAAAAGTAAATGAGGGATTTTGATTTTACCCAAGAGAGAGATAGCTTAGTGCAGCGAGGTCCCATTTGGATTTCAAAGCTTCGATCAATGATTTAAGGAAAATGAAAGATTTCTTTGCTAAACCCGAAAAGCAAAAACCAGAGAAAAAAAGATTTTGTTTTTTTTTCTCTTTTATCTCGAAGAGAATTCTGGGCGTAAAAGAGATGACACTAACAAATGAACAAATTTCAATTGATAAGGATGAATAATAAATAAAAGAAAAGCAAAGTACAAATGTCAAAAAAAAAAGTTGACTGCTATAGTCAATAATAGACAACATAGTATTAAGTAGTGAATGGGGTGAAAGGTCTTTTACCACCCCTTTCAAATTAAATATAATAATAGTTTTTTATTTTCTTAATTTGGTGTTGAAACTGTGTCATCTCACCTAATTTCCCTAAATTCTATTAAGATGATTGGTCACACAAAATATTGGTACAATATACTCCGAAATCTTCTCATATTCTCTTCCCCAAAATCGAGAAACATGAATACAAAAAATCGAATCAGTTATACATTCATACCATAAATACATTACACACATAAAAACTCTTGAGAAGAACTAATTATTAATTTTTTCAATGTAAATATTATCAACCCAAGGTAATTAAATTCATTAGCAACAAAAAACGACATCTATATACTAATTATATCAAATATTTTCAAATCCTATTAAACTATTAAAAATCATAATAATTTATTATTCTGAATATAATTTCCTTATAAATAGCACTTACCACCAGCAAATTTTTACTTGCATAAACGATATGAAAAATATAAAAGAAAATTATTAACTCACATAATCATTTTTTTGGAAAGTAATTAATAGCGTCAATTAGTATCATATAATTTGAAAAATATTTATTTAGCATCTTCCCAAAAAAAAATCAAAAGTACCTTAATTTTTTTTATGCATCACCTAAAAGTTGACATATTTATCAAATATTTCCACAATTTCAAAATTAACATTTGTCCAAAAATTATGTATTCACACCATAAATACATTATACACATAACTCTTGCAAAGTAGAATAAATATTTAATTAATTAATTTTTCAACATAAATATTAATATCAAACCATGGTAATTAAATTCATCAGCAACAAAAGATTGACATCTATAATATTTAATTTAGAGAATATCCTATAAAATATATATTTCCAATGTAATCAATTTGATTCCAAAAATTTAGCAACAAACTAAATAATATAGAAAATTTCACAGCAAGCTAAACACAAAATATCACTTTTAAAAATCCTAAATCATCACTCTTTTTTCATATATTTAAGATCATGTCATTCCATCAAACGAGACATCCATTTTTTCCTACCAGCTTTTATATGTATATTTTGGTTTTTCTTTAACATTTTTGTTTACCTCATACATATGTCGTTTATAATTTGATGTGGTTTTTGTTTGGGTTTGTAAAGATATGACGACTCAGCGGAGACGAAATCGATACAGAAACCTAGAGCGAAGACGACAGTGAGTATAATTATTCCCAATATTGTCGTCTTTTTATTCATCTTAGATTTCGTCAAATTTCGTATATAGTTTATCTTTATTAATCTGATATTATGGGTTTTTTAAAAAGTTTTATCCCGTTTAAGCCATGATATAATTCCGTTTTATAGAGTCTTTCTACTATTTTGTAGTATTTTAGAGCCTTTTACAGGTTTTAGCACGTTTGGAGCATAATTGGAGATATTGGAGCTTTCTGGAGCATTTTAGAGCAAAGCAGACGTTCGTGTAGATGAGTACCCGATTTGAAGTCTGAGTGTCGATCGATACTGCCGAGTATCGGTCGATACTCATCGAGGCAGATACGACCCGCGACTTTAATGAAGAGTTGAAGTATTGCAAAATGGCCAAGAAGACTTTATTATTTACAAGAAGCCCCAAAACGTGACTTATGTTATTTAATAGGATTTTACAGCCACTTTGATGGCTATGCTTATTTTATTATTGTTTTTGTGAGAGAGCTTTTGAAGGGAGACAAGTCTGAAACTCTGTTCGTACGAGAGAAGATTTCGAACCCTCTTGTTACTCTTTCTGTTTTATTTGATGATTGATTCAAACATGTTTATTGCTTCAATTTCCATGTCTGAGTAGATCTCTTGTTAGGTTCAGGGTTCTCAATAGGGTTTTCTCTGAATGCTAAGTTGATTTATTATTAGGATTCACCATCTGAATTAGTTTTTCACCATAGGCTGTTTGCAAAGCTAATTCTAGATTGATCACCTAGAACTTAGATTTTAGGATAATTGATTAGGCGCGAGAGTGCGATTAATTACCTGATAGAACCTAAGGTGAGCAAAATAACTATTCGCAAAGAGATTTGGATTAGTTGTTTTGTGAACAAATCAAACTTGATATAAAAGCTGGTTTAGACTTTAGGATTCGCAAAGAGATTTGGAATTCCTAGGATTAAGACTTAGATAATTCTTGCAACGAGAGTTGGTTAATTATACCTTAGTGATTTGAGTTCAAGAACTGCGCTAAATCTGAATCCTGCTAGTTAGTTTATTTGCATTCAGTGATTCCCTGAGAAATACCCTGAACCTATCTTTCTCCCAATTGAGTTTACAACCTTTTTAATTTAAGTCCTGTTTTAAATACCATTGATTGCTTAGCTTAATTCTCTTCCATATAATCTATTGTGTGTCTCTGTGAGTCCTTGTGTTCGACCCCTACTTTACTGCAACTACTGCTTAGTACTTTTAGGGTATTAATTTGAGCATATCATTTGTCTCATTCTCTCACTCATTCTCACGATCTACAAGGTATGAATCACGAATTCTCATCTTTTCAATTCGTGACCCAAGGTTTGATTTTCGACTTTTAGGCTTCTAGAACTTGTTTTGCTGGACGATTACCACTTGATTAGTGTGTTCTAGGCCTCTTCGAATTTTGCATTGCACCTAATTGCCCTTGGATTACACTTTTGGAATTTTCGGATTCGTGTTCTTCGATCGATACTCGATACCTGTATCAACATCGATCGATACCACATTGGTATCGGTCGATGCCAACTATTTCACTTAGCCGAGATTGCTGTGTTTGAGAGAGATGTTGGATTTATGCTATGTCTTTATGTCTTTGTTTGCATATGACATCTAGGCCAAAGCGAGCACGAACTTCCGACGCTTCGAGCTCAAACCCACCAACCAGAGATTTCAGTTTGGGTCAACGTGCAAAAATCTGGGATGGTGTGCATTGGCGGAGAGGTTTGGTAATGGGTTACCTAGGCCACAACACCTACAGGGTGTTGATTGACGGAGCATCAACAAACATCGAGGTTCTGTATGCTTCATTGCGCGAGATTCCACCACCCCCACCAGTGGCACAACCATCGTCACCACCTGCTACTCCTGCTGCTCCTGCTGTCACAGTTAGAACCCCTTGGCCTAATCGAAATGAGAGAGCCAAGATTCCCTGCAACAGAAATTGGGAGGGAACAGATAGGCAGATAGCTGAGAGTAATGACTGCGTTTACAGGCCCATCTCTGAGACCTGGGACAATTACGACACGTTGTTCTACAATGCTTGGCAGGACGTTGATATACAGACCACTCGGTTTGTCGACCCTCAGACCATGTGAAGCCTGGGTATCGACAGGTCACTTGGGAGATTGAAAGAGAATATTGGTTTGGGGACTATGCCGATGCGACAATATGATTTGTACACTGACTTGGTACGACAGTTCCTCGCGACAGTCCGAGTTTACTATCAGGATGAGGTTCTGAAGGACGCGATGGAAGGCACCATGACCTTCATGATTCGCGGAGTGAGATACAGCCTGCCACTTCCAAATCTCTGCGACATTTATGGCTTCCGCAGGGATTTCCGGAAGGTTGCTTTGCCTACACAGTTTCTCGATGTGCAGGTATTCTGGGAGTACTTCGGGAACGGAGCCTACTACTCCAAGACATCTACTCAGATGGACGTTCGTCATCCCGTTCTGCGCTGTATGGTTAGGATCCTGAGCAACACTATCCTGTGTAAGATGGAGCCTAATAAGATGCGGCTGTCCGAGCTTATTTTGCTCTCCATAGGCATTGGAGGCATCATCAGCGACAAGAACTATGCATGGCCTGAGCTCGATCTTGCGGTCAACCTAGGAGCAGTCTTTGCCCATCACTTGGTCTCTCTGAAGACCAAACCCTTTGTGGGCACGAGCACGAAGACAGAGACAATTGGTAGTCTCCTCACTCATATCTTCCAGCATTTCGGTATCAGCACAGCGAGCTGTTCGATTGTCACCTCCCGTACGGTCATGGACGAGAGACATTTGCAGAACCTCGGGTGGTTGAAGCCTGCGCGACATTGGTGTTTTTCCAACAGGGAAGGGGATTTTCTGGTTAAGCTCCCAAACAGAGGGCTGACAGACATTGATGACGATCCCGTTCAGCTTTGTTTTGAACCTGATCCGAGCCTACTGATTGCCGCACCTCGCACTCGCCAAAGACGAGGTCCTTCTGCTCGCACGCCTGCACCTGCTGCTGACATTCCATCTACTTCACACCAGGGAGGACGCGCCCAGCGATCGCATGCAGCGACCTCCTCTATCCCTGCGCCATCATTTCCTTCTCCTTCGGAACTTCCGATGGAGCTAGCCGCCTTTCAGAAGATGATGATAGAGAGTCTGCGGAGTATATGGAATGCGATTTCTCGTTGCCGCTGCATGACTGCCACGGACGCTGATCCTTCGCTGCAGCCTGTTGATCCTTCGCCCGTTGATGATCCTGATGCTGATAGTGATTCCGAGGCCACAGAGGATTAGTAATCCTTTTATCTGATTATCACGTTTGTTTTTCTTTCCTTTTTCCCTTTTCTTTTTTATTTTTCATTTGAACTTTTATGTCTTTTTATGTTTTGGATCTATGGATTTATGCTTCTATGATATTTTGTTGCACCTAACTTGTGTCTGAGTGGTCTAACAGTGCTTACATTTAACACTTGGATCGTTTGCCATAATTTTCGCGTTACCTCTGACCTTAGACGTTGACACCAAAATCGCCTGAGTGTCGATCGATACCCTTTGGTATCGGTCGACACCCTACGCGAATGAGGAGGACATGTATCGACTTAAGCCTGGTATCGCCCGATACCAAGCTGCGTGCCGGTCGATACTCGATGTTCCAGCACGGTAACTTCTTGTTTCTCATATTTCCATTTGATCCATTTGTTTTCTTTCACCAACTCTAGACTAGATAACATTGGGGACAATGTTGTTTAATTCTGGGGGAGGTAGTCGCTGACTTTGTTTTTGTTTTTCTTAGAGTCAGTCCGTTTTTGAGTCATTCGTTGTTTTATTGAGTCAAAACTTTGTCTGAGACTGTGATATTTTTCTTGAATCTTTTGATATGACCTTGCTTCTAAGTGACCATTGTTACATAATCTGTTCTAGATCGACTAATGAAAAATCCAAAGGCTAACCAGTTAACTAGAAGACACTCATGTTTTCAGCAAAGTTCTTTAAAGCCTGAGCCAAATTTTTGCACTTCATCAATGTGGTTAGTATCCATAGAGCTTGATTCCTCATTCGTATCTGACAACGGAACCCATGTGTTTTAAAATAATGATATTTCTCTCCCTGTTACAAGTTAATTAATAAATAAGTGCATTAAAAGATGAAATGATTTTCTTCTAAGTAGAGGGTTAGGAAAATTTTCAGCGATCCCATTATTCTACTTCAGAGGAGATTATCACACAAAGGTGGAAGCGAGGTTAGGAAAATTTTCTGTGATACCATTATTCGCCTACACCTTTTATTATTTTTGAGGGAAGAACCGGGGATTAGGTGGCAAACACCATCAATACTAGCGTCTCGAACCTTAATTTGTATATGCAAGGAATGTGATAAGAAATAAGTCTGGGGGAGCGAAATAATAATAAAAAGTGTAAAAAAGGGTGGTTCCTTGTCATGATATTGTATGGGAAAGAATCTAGAAGGTTTTTGGTATTAATCACAGCGATGAAACTGGCGAGGATGGCTTGATTGAACAATGCCGCAAAATAATGTGTGTAGTCTGGGAAGCTGCAAATGTCTACGGAGAAGTACATAGTGGTTAGATCAAAAAGCTGGTTAGGCAACATTTGGGTGCTTGGGAAATTGGTCATTGCAATGTTTCATGAACAGGTGAGTCTCTGCGTTTTCAAACCTTTTTCTCTGGTTTAGTCTTCTATTTGCTTGAGGGCAAGCAAATGCTAAGTCTGGGGGAGTTGATATATCATGATTTTTACCCCGTTTAAGCCATGATATAAGTCCGTTTTATAGAGTCTTTCTACTATTTTGTAGTATTTTAGAGTCTTTTACATATTTTAGCACGTTTGAAGCATAATTGAAGATATTGAAGCTTTCTGGAGCATTTTGGAGCAAAGCAGACGTTCGTGTAGCTGAGTACCCGATTTGAAGTCTGAGTGTCGATCGATACTGCCGAGTATCGGCCGATACTCATCGAGGCAGATACGACCCGCGACTTTAATGAAGAGTTGAAGAATTGCAAAATGGCCCAGAAGACTTTATTATTTACAAGAAGCCCCAAAACGTGATTTAGGTTATTTAATAGGATTTTACAGCCACTTTGATGGCTATGCTTATTTTATTCTGGTTTTTGTGAGAGAGTTTTTGAAGGGAGACAAGTCTGAAACTCTGTTCGTCCTAGAGAATATTTCGAACCCTCTTGTTACTCTTTCTCTTTTATTTGATGATTGATTCAAACATGTTTATTGCTTCAATTTCCATGTCTAAGTAGATCTCTTGTTAGGTTCAGGGTTCTCAATAGGGTTTTTTCTGAATGCTAAGTTGATTTATTATTAGGATTCACCATCTGAATTAGTTCTTCACCATAGGTTGTTTGCAAAGCTAATTCTAGATTGATCACCTAGAACTTAGATTTTAGGATAATTGATTAGGCGCGAGAGTGCGATTAATTACCTGATAAAACCTAAGGTGAGCAAAATAACTATTCGCAAAGAGATTTGGTTTAGTTGTTTTGTGAACAAATCAAACTTGATATAAAAGTTGGTTTAGACTTTAGGATTCGCAAAAAGATTTGGAATTCCTAAGATTTAGATTTAGATAATTCTTGCAACGAGAGTTGGTTAATTATACCTTAGTGATTTGAGTTCAGGAACTGCGCTAAATCTGAATTCTGCTAGTTAGTTTATTTGCATTCAGTGATTCTCTGAGAAATACTCTCAACCTATCTTTCTCCCAATTGAATTTACAACCTTTTTTAATTTAAGTCATGTTTTCAATACCATTGATTGCTTAGCTTAATTCTCTTCCATATAATCTATTGTGTGTCTCTGTGAGTCCTTGTGTTCGACCCCTGCTTTACTGTAACTACTGCTTAGTACCTTTAGGGTATTAATTTGAGCATATCAGCTTGCTAATCAATGATCCACAAATGAGAGTTTGTTAATGGATTAGGTGATTAACATAGTGATTAATTGCTTGAAAAAGAATTAGTCAAGTTAAGGGTCTTATGCCTAGGGATTAGCTTGTTTGAGTAAATGAACATCATGAATTGAATTTGGGTCATCTCATATCCACAATCCCATCTTTGAATCCACTTTTACTTATTGATTTACATCTTGCTTAGTTGCTTTACTTGTTTTAATTTGGAGACTTAATCACAAAACTCCTTTTAATTAGCTTAACTTACATAGGTTCCTTGTATTCTCAATGCTTATAGTCATCTCCTAATACAGATTGATAACCTCTTATACTACTCGTATCTAGAGTTATTGATACCTCTTTGAGACAGAAAAGTCTTAGTATCAATTTGGCGCCGTTGCCATATTGGGATTTGATTTTAACTTTGAGATTTAGGCTATTTGTGAGATTAAGTTTTCATTTATACTAAGATTACTAATCTTCTTTACCTCTTATTGCTCTTTCTCTCTATAGGTGCATGCATACCCGTTCCCATGGCAATACTAACCTAGTAGAACCGAGGGACGACATTGATCAACTTGAGAGAGGTTCAAGAGCAAGACGAAGCCGAGTAAGAGTACAAGAAGAAGTTGGTAACGAAATGGAAGATCTTCATGATATTCCACTCGTGAACGTTCATGAGACCATTCCCCACCAAAGGAACGGTGGGAATAGGAACAACCAAGGAGGTGGTGGCAATGGAAACCATCACCAACCAAACTTCCCACACAACCCACCAAGAGCTAGAAACGTTGTTGGAGAGGGTGATTGACATACTAATATATTGCATGTTTTAGCATGCATCTCACTTAGAGTTTTGTGTCATTTACATGCATAATCATAGTTTTATCTTGCATTTAGGTCTCATTTAGAGTTTTAGGTATTTGCATTAGGTTAGTGCATTCTTGCATGTTTTGGAGTATTTCCTAGGTGATTGGAGGCAATTGGGAATAGTTGGAGAGTTGGACCTAAGTGGTGTGCAAAGCCCATCCGAGACGCCGGAAAGATGTAGCTGGACGAAGGCTCTATGATGTGAATCAGCCTTGACGCTCTTTATAGGAGTTGTAGAGGAGTGAGTTATCTATCTACAGGAGTTATATTCAGGCCATTTGGACATCTGGTTAAGGAGGTACCGCGGATTTACTGAAGATAACCTCTCGGAAACAAGACTTTTCCTCATCCCGGCTCCACACAGCCCGGGATTGCACTTTCCCTCGGGCAGGGATATCCCGGCCTCTCGTCCCGCCCTAAGACTGCCCGGTGTTGCATCTTTCCTCGGACAGGGAGAATCTCGGCCTTCCATCCCAGCCTGAAGCTGCCCGGTACCACAACCTCTCGGCAACAAACCCCTCATCCCGGCTCCGTGTCTCAAAGATGTGGCTAGACGGAGACCCTACAATCCGATTCAGCTTTAACTACCTTAATAGAAGTTGTAGAGGAGTGAATCATATTTACACAGGAGTTTGATTCGGGTTATTTGGACGTATGGATAGGGAGATAAGACGGATTTACTGAAAGTATATCCGTTTGGCCGAGAGAAGATGACACCGTCCAAAGAACCGGCAAAATGAAGGCCTTGCGATATGAATCATCTCAAACGGTCTTCATAAGAGTTGTAGAGGGACGAGTTCGCTGTCTACAGGAATTGGATTCCGGTCATTCGTATGTCAGGTTCAGGAGTTATGACCGATTCACTGAAGACGTATCCAAGTTTCGGCCGGGTCAATACCCGATTTGTCCCGGGTTGACCCGGGTCCGACCCAACTCAGCAAACACCTTTTTATATTTTAGAGATCTGATTTTTAGATCTATCTCAATTTTTATGTTTTTCCCCTTTTTCTCTCCCTTTTCTCTCTAGAACAAGACCTTGTCTTTTTAGGGTTCTTGGGATATTTCCCTTGGATTCTTTTGATTTATGCAAGTGTAAGGTTATATCTTTTCATCTCTATCTAATCTTTCACACTCCTATTCTCTAATCATGATTAACATCACCTCTTTCACAAGATTTGGTGTGCTCTTCATGATTAGTGAGTAGATCTTTTTAAGCCCATGGATGAGGTAGATTAGGTGAATTTTGTGGTAGATCTTGATGTCTAGGTCTTAGTTTACATCTTCTCTCTCTTATTTGGTGTTCTTAATGCTAGATTAGGCTAGATATAGTTAATCTAGATCTTAGGAAATTCATGCACACAAGGTGTTCGAAGAAATTCCCTTAAGAATCAAATAAGGGATTTTGCTTTCTTAGCCTATGAGAGTAGTTGTTGATATGCTACCCTAAAAGTACTAAGCAGTAGTTGTAGTAAAGTAGGGGTCGAACACAAGGACTCACAGAAATCACACAATAGATTGTATAGTATCGAATCAAGCTAAGCAAATCAGATGAAACAAAAGACAATAAGCAGTACACGAGTTGTAATTCGATGGAAGAAATATAGGCTCAGGGTATTTCTCAGGAAATCAACGAATGAAGATAAACTAACTAACATGATTCAGATTTAGCGCAGTTCTTGAACTCAAATCACTAAAGTATAATTAACCAAATGTCGTTGCGAGAATTATCTAAATCTAAATCTTAGGAATTCCAAATCTTTTTGCGAATCCTAAAGTCTAAATCAGCTTTAATTTTAGGTTTGATATGTTCACAAATCAATTAAACCAAATCTCTTTGCGATTAATCAATTTGCTCACCTAAGGTTCTATCAGGTAATTAATCGCACTGTCGTGCCTAATCAATTATCCTAAGATCTAAGTTCCAGATTCGTCAACCTAGAATTAGCTTTGGACACAACCTAAGCGAAGAACTAATTCATATGGTGAATCCTAATAAACTAATCAACCTAGCATTCAGAGAAAACCCTTATGAGAACCATGAATCTAAAGTGGATCTACTCAGACATGGAGATTGAAAACAACATGCATGATTGAATAGATCATCAAAGAAATCAATAGAAAACATGAGTTCAGAGTTGTCTCTCCAAAAACCAAAAGTAGAATCAAAGTTTAGAAAATAAAGCATAGCCAACAAAGTGGCTGTAAAATCTTTATAAATAACCCAAAACACATTTTGGGGTCTTCTTGTAAATATCAAAGTCTCCTGGACCAAATTGCAATTCTTCAACTCTTCATTAAAGTCGCGGGTCGTGTCTGCTGTGATGAGTGTCGATCGATACCAGGGGGTATCGATCGATGCTCGACATAAAATCGGGTACTCAGCAACACGAACTTCAGCTTTGCTCCAAAATGCTCTA
Organism: Eutrema japonicum; assembly: GCA_030161315.1. Lineage (NCBI taxonomy): Eukaryota > Viridiplantae > Streptophyta > Magnoliopsida > Brassicales > Brassicaceae > Eutrema > Eutrema japonicum. The sequence goes on along the minus strand of BSQW01000004.1, from coordinate 45,655,789 downwards.
GAAAGCTCCAATATCTCCAATTATGCTCCAAACGTGCTAAAACCTGTAAAAGACTCTAAAATAGTACTACGAAATAGCATAACACTACAAGAAAACAGGTCAGATTTTGACCACGAATACAGTAAAAAAATGGTCGAAAACATCTGTTTTTGACCATTTTTCGATCAAAAAGAGTTGTCGATAATCGATGGTCGAAAATGACTTTTGGTAAAAAAAATGGTCGAAATGTTTTAACCAAATAAAGTCGTCGAAATTTTTTTGACCAAATAAAGTCGTCGAAAACTTTTTGACCAAATTAATTGGTCAAAAGTTTTCGACCATTTATATGGTCAAACATTTTCGACCAAATAAGTGGTCGACAATTTTTGACCAAACAAATTGGTCGAAAATTTATGACCAATTAATCTGGTCGAAAATGTTTGACCAGATAAATGGTCAAAAACTTTTGACCAATTATCGACCATGTATTTTCAAATTTTGACCAACAAAATATTGAAAATAAATTCCGAAAAATATTAAATTATAATAAAATGTGTACTATTAATTATGTAAATTCGATTTAAAATTAAAATTGTTGAAATAAAACAAATATCCAAATCTGTTAAAAAAAATACATATCCAAAAACATCCAAAAAAAAGTTTACACACAAAATAAACACACTTATTCCTCATCATCATCATCATCAGGTTCAGTAACTAAACCTGGAAATTGCTTGAGTAACAGACTCTCTAAATGCTCAAGCTTTTTCGCCTGCTTAGCTTGCGACTTCGCTTGCTCTGCCTGCATTTTCTCCATCTCAGCAATTTTTATATTTGCGGTTCGCAACTCTTCATTTAATTCTGGTGTAGAGGTGTGTGAGGATGAGGAATCGCCAAAGACTTGAAGAGATCCAAAACCGAAACAACGTCCTTCGACACATTGGACCTCCTGTAATACCAAAAGTAATCAAATATACTAAACAAAATACTTAAAACTTTATCAATAGCAACACTATTTTATCAGCCATGCATAACCAACTATTTTATCACACCACATTACGAAACTTGTTGGCTAAGTTTGTATTAGTTACCTTAAAAAAAAGCGAGTTCATTTTGGTTTGCGAGAGCGAGTTAGACTGTACTGATCCATCTTGCGTCTCCTGCGAAAGTATATTCTGCTCTTGCTCCAACAATGTGTCGATGATTCGCTCCGCCCTTTTGTCCACAAACGCTTTGGTTTTTTTGCTTTTATGTGTGTCAATCATAAAAGCCACCATGTTTGGAGGCTGCCCAACTTCTATTGCCTAAAAATGATGGAAAATTACTAAAAGTTTTACTAATTATGTTTAAGGTTCTAAAATTATGAATGAGTAATCAAATAAATAATACCATTTCATCAAAACGTCTTGCATACGACTTGGACCCTGTGGTGTGTGCGGCTTCGCCATCACCTCTGCGATCACTTTTTCGGTTAGCTTGGTTTGTAGTAGACTTTTTCTGTGTTTTTGGGTTCATCCAATATTGGATGTACTCATTCCAAACTTCACGTGGAGTCATCCACACAGGCTGTCCATTCCCTGCTTTCCAGTTTTTTTTCCAAATGTAGATTTGGTTTTTGAACACCGATTGTGCGACTGCATCGTACTGTTTTTTCAGTCATCGTATATGTGGGATTCCAATTAAATTCTTGCTGCAATAACCAAAAAATTATATTTGTTCATATATCAACATAATTAGAATCATCATAATGATTGGAATAGTATCAACATAATTAGAATCATCTCACGATAGTATCAACATGATTGGAATGTGATATTTGCTCAAATATTAAAAAATTAGACGTACCGCAAATGATTTGAACCACCACATTTTAATATCTTCTGGTAAAGATCTATATTTAGGACAGAAGATTGATAAATCAGACTTCATCATCAGCAACACTGACTTTGTTATCTGTGTGTCATAACTAAACCTACACATTAACCCCAAAATAAATATTAAAATTCATAGACCCATAAATTTTAAAAAACCAATGTTAACAAGGATTGGAAAACACAATATTACCATGTTGATCTGCCAGTACGATTTGGATTGAGCTCTGTCATCTTATCTCGGCCCGGAGTCAAGAGCAAGTCATTGATCGACAATTGCGAAAATGAAGTTGATCCTTGGCTCCCAGGACCGTTGCTCGTTCCTTGTCATGGTGGTGGTGTTTCAGCAGAAGTGCCAGCTAGTTGTGCCTGACTTCGATGTTCTTTCCATTGTTGAAAATCAAGCCACTCTTGAGTTTCTGTAAAATCAGCTCGCTCCATCTAAAAATAGACAAATAAATCAGTAGACACAAACCCAAAACTCATAACTTATAATCAACACAGTTTAATCAAAGAGATCAACTCCTTCTGCTATATAAAAGAAAAAGACAAAACAATACTCATTTACCCAGATAAAAGGAACAACGACAGATCTAAACAAGGAGACATATTCTGATTCGATTCCAGGAAAAATCAGAGAAGAAAAATCAGAGAAGATAAAAGGAACAACGACAGATCTAACGAGAAAACGAAAATCAGAGAAGAAAAATCAGAGAATCGAAATTCCAGGAAAAACCCAGAAACTGGGCAAGATAATCTATGCAAGGGACATAAAAAAACTTACTACTCGAGCTAATCGAATATCAGAGCAATTACGGAAGAGATCGAAGAAGAGAGAAGAAGAGGAGAAGAAGAGATTACAGAAGGGAAGAAGAAGAGGAGAAGAAGAGATTACAGAAGAGAGAGAGAGAGATCAAAGAAGAGAGATAGAGAGATCGAAGAAGAAGAGAGAGAGAGAGAGTTCGAAGAAGAAGAAGAGGAGAAGATCGCGAAACAAAAAAAAAACGGCTGCTATGAGTAAAGCGATGAGATGAGTTTTATTATTTAGTTGTCTTAGGGTTAATGATAATGGTCAGAAATTGGTCACAAATATTTGACAGGTAAACAACAATGCATTTTATAAAAACTAGGTAAAAGGTTTTTTTCAAGTTAATATATTACACATTTTAAATTCATCAATTATTTTAACATCACAAATTTAATCAGAATCGGAAGAGTATTCTGAAGATCCTGATTCACTTGAGCTCTCAAATTCTCCACGCTCGTCTTCTAAATCTTCCAACATAGTGTCCGCTACCGGGTGTGGTGAATTAACTAGAGATGTGTCTTCAAGGGAATGGTCAATTAAACCTTAGACGCCCAATGACGTTTCCTGCAATGGATCATTTTCTAGCACACCATTTACCCTCCTTCTCGGATTTATTTGAGTCACAATGATCCAAGAGTCTCCTTTGCTCTTCACTCGAGGAATACATATATAACACACTTGGTCGATAATTTGTCAGTAATTTTGACCATTTTTCGTCAGAAATAAATGTTCAAAAACTTTCGGCCATTTTTTGACCAAAATTTGAATCAGTCAAAATTTGGTCGAAAATAACTGACAAATTTTCGACCAATATGAAACGGCTAGAGACAGCTCTAAACGGCTATATAATTGGTCGATAATTGGTCAGTCAATTTCGACCAATTTTCCTCAAATAAAAGTCGTCAAAACTTTTCGACCAAAATTTGACTGTTTCAGGTAACGGTCGCAAAATGGTCAAAAATCTTTGACCAAATCTAAACCATAAATTTTGGTCGAAACGTTTTGACTAAATATTGACCGATTGAATTTCAGTCGTTTATTGGTCTAAAATCAGTTGATAAATTTTCGACCAAAAAAAATGGTCAAAAATCGACTTGTTTTTTTGTAGTGTAAAGACTCTATAAAACAGATTTATATCATGGCCTAAAAGGGGTAAAACCCATGATATATCAACTCCCACAGACTTAGCATTTGCTTGCCCTCAAGCAAAACAGAAAACTAAAACAGAGAAAGAGGTGTGAAAACGCGGAGACTCACCTGTTCATGAACGATCGCAAAGATCCTTTTCCCAAGCACCCAGATGTCACCTAACCAGCTTTTGATCTAACCACCATGTACTTCTCCGTAGACATTCGCAGCTTTTCCAGACTCCACACATTATCTCGCAGCATTGTTCAAATAAAACTCTCATCGCCAGTTTCATCGCTGCAGCCAATGTTCAAGAGCCTTCTAGATTCTTTACCATACAATATCATGACAAGGAACCACCCATTTTCACACTTTTTGTATCACTTTCTCTCCCCCAGACTTATTTCTTAATATGTTCTCTTCTTTTTTTTAGATCTTGCACATACACATCAAGGTCCGAAACGCGAGTATTGATGGTGTTTGCCACCGAATCTCCGGTTCTTCCCTCTCTACGTATCAAAGGTTTAGGCGAATAGTGGTATCACGAGAAATTTTCCTAACCTCGCTTTCAACCTTTGTGTGATCATTCCCTCTTAGGTAGAATAATGGGATCACTGGAAATTTTCCTAGCCCTCTACTCAGAAAAAAATCATTTCAATCTTTTATGCTCTTATTTATCAACTTATAACAGGGGAGAGAGATACCATAACTCTAAACAGATGGGTTCCTTTATCAGATATGAATGATGAATCAAACTCTAAAAACGCTAACCACATTGATGAAGTGCAAAAATTTGGCTCAGGCTTCAGAAGAACTCTGCTGGAGACATGGATGTTTTCTGGTCAACTGGTCAGTCCTTGGATTTTTCATTAGTCGATCTAGAGCTGATCCTGCAACACTCGTCACTCTAAACCAAAATCAAAACAACAATTCAAGCACATGATCATCATCTCCAACAAAGTTTTGACTTAATAAAACAACGAATGACTCGATAAAACAAATGACTCTAAGAAAAATAAACACAATGTCAGCAGACACCTCCCCCAGACTTGAACAACATTGTCCCCAGTGTTATCTAGCCTAGAGTAGGTAAAAGAAAACAAAAGAACAGAATAAAATTGTGAAAAACAAGAAGTTACCGTGCTGGAACGTCGGGTGTCGACCGACACACGGTCTGGTATCGATCGATACCAGGCTTAAGTCGACATGATGAACATCTCATTCGCGATTGGTGTCGACCGATACCAATGGGGTATGGATCGACACTAAGGCGATTTCGAGTTTTGCTCCTTGTTTATCCTGACACAAACACATAACGAACGAAAATAAAAAGAAAAACGACTCAAAAACAGACTCACCAGTGGGTTGCCTCCCACCAAGCGCTCGTTTTACGTCATTATCTTGACTGTAATGCCCTTCAAGCAGGATAGGAGTGAGACCTTGCATCAAAACGGGCTCCACAACTTGACATTGCTATCTTCAGAGTTTTGCTCAACATGCTCTCCACAAACTCTTTTCCTTTCTCTTTCAGCTCAGAAGTAAGAAAAACTCTAGCCTTAGATAATGGTTTCGAGGCTCCTTTGCACTTCACCTTGTACTCAATCGAGTTTCCATCATTGTTCTGAGGGACTAAAGTGACATGGGGATTCTCGACTCTTTTGCTCTTCACCTTCTTCTTTGATGCCTTAGCCTTGTTGACAACTTCCTTGGGGATGCTGGGCGGTTCAACCGAATCGTCTATGACAGTTGGCTCGTCAAGAGGTTCTTCCAAAAGATCAGCCGCTAACGACTTTCCCGTAACAACCTCGATGCTAGAGACACGTCCGGGAGCTCCTCTAGGAGGTATGGCATCATAGTAGACATCTCCGTCAATGTAAGAGAAATAGATTCTCTTATTAGGTGTGTCTATGATCGCGCCAGCAGTAGCCATTTCAACGAGAGTTGTTCGATGAAATGTCTAGAAGGTGTTCGATGAAATGTCTAGAAAACTTCCAAGCATGATTTTCATTCTAAGTGATCGGTGGATGCTGACTTTAGGATGAATTGTTGACTAAAATGGACTTGTGATAAATTATGGACTATCTAAGTGATCGATGGATGCTGACTTTAGATGATTCGTACAATGATTAGTGTCACGAAAGTGAACTAATCTACTTAAAAGTGTTCTTTGTCATAATAATAAATGTGCATTGAATGTTTAGGCATTGTTAGTCAATTGTCTTGATGGTTAGATGATGATGATTTAGGTTGATTCTTGGTTGGTCCTTCACTTAGGTTGATCTTAAAGCTAGTTTTGGATTGAGAGATCAAAGCTAGAGCTTAAACATTTCACGCCCGGTAGGTGTTCGATGAAATGCTTGAACCAAACCTTTTGTGAGCTTTTCACATCCTTGCCAATGAGAGTTGATGTCAAGGGTGATTAGTGAACTAATTGGGATTGGAGTTTAAAGCTTGTTAACAAAGTGTTTAATGCAATCTTATCACAAACGAGAGTTTGATCTTGATTTGGTGATTAACAAAGTGATTAGTGCCACGAGAGTGGATTAGTCATAATTGTGAATCCCATGTTCTAGGATAGTGTTTAATGCAATCTTTATCATCATTGTTTGTTCATTAATCATCTTCTTGATAGTTAATTCATTTTCCAACACTTCTATCTTTTGTTTTCCTTCTTGCATTTCATTTCCTTAATTCAAAAACATAAAAACCAAAAACATTTGCTCTAGCTTATGAAGTTTCATGCATTCTTAGTGTATTGATCTTAACCTCTATGGATTGACACTTTTTATGCTACAATGACAAGCATAGATTAATTGATATGAACCTAATACAGATTCTCATCTATCAATGATTTCCATGAGGCCGTTCCTGATGACGCACCAGATCAGGTGGAGTACCTCCTTCCTCGAGACTGCAGTGAGTACGATCTTGGTCCACTATGCCCGTTCGAGACCGACGATGAGGCGAAGTGGAAATATGTCAGTGGGGGACTGCAGAAGAACAATGCCATGCTACAGCGGATTTGGGGAGCACTATCTAGGATACCAGTTCCTAGGAGACCTTCATGTTTCAGGGCCTCGGCCACAACCGACGATCGTGATGATGAGCCAGCTGCTGGCATGCACGACTTTGACCCTGCATACGACATTGCTGGACACCGAGATGACATCGCTAGTGGTTCACAACCACACGATGCGAGACTACCCAGGAGGAGACGACAGGGTGAGCAAGACGCGAGCGGTAGTTCTGAGGAACGCTGATCCTAGTACCATTTCCTGCCCCTAATTTTTATTTCCCTTTTTTATTTTGTTTTATTGAGTCTGTTTAACTTTCTTCCTCGTTTATTTTCATACCGAGATGGTGTGAAATAAGTCTGGGAGAAGGTATCTATCGTTACTAACGCTATGTTTCTTTCTTTTGTTTTTCTCTTGAGTCATTTTTATGTTTTCTTAAGTTTATTATATTTTATTGAGTCAAAATTTGTTGGAGATTAAGATCACCATTCTTGAATTTTTAATTTGCATCTAAGTGACCATTGCTACAGATTTAGCTCCCGACAAGACTAATGAAAAATCGAAATGCCAAACAGTTATTCAGAGGCAACCATATTTCCAAGAAAATTTTCAAAATTTGAGCTAGTTTCTGCGCTCTTCCTTTTTCCGCATCATCGTGATTGGTGTTTTCAGAGCGTGACTCCTCGTTCATATCCGACAAAACAACCCGTGTTAAAGTATGGTACCCATCTCCCTCATTTTTAATTAAAAGCAGAAAAGATGAAATGATTTTCTTTCGAGTAAAGGGCTAGGAAAATTTCCAACGATCCCATATTTTTACTTCGAAGGAAATGATCACACTAAGGTTGGAAGCGAGGTTAGGAAAATTTCCGAAGCTCCCACTATTCGCCTACACCTTAGATTAAAAGGGTGGCACTAAAATGAACCGGGGATTCAGTGGCAATAAACCATCAATCCTGTCGTATGGAAAAGAAATGAGAAAAGAATAAGTATAGGGGAGAGGAAAGGTACCAAGGGTTGTGTTGTTGTCTTGTCGTGATGTCGTGATAGTCTAGAAGGTTCTTGGCACTATGATCTTTGATGAGACCCAACAATGATAATTTTGAGATTGTTCTGTGAGCGAATCACCTAGTAGCGCGAGAGCGTATTGGGTTGATTCGTGAACGGGAAAAGGGTCAGAATCAACATGTACTAAATTTAGTGTGCCAAAAAAACCCGAACTAAAATAGGGTGTCATTTCCTACATATGATACAAGAAAATTTAAATTTGCGACCTAAACTCTAATATATGTGTCAAAATCTACCTTGACTAACTTTGACGTTAGTCAACGGTTAAAATACGCTGACGAGGCATGATGGAGTATGACTTGGCATGCCACGTTGTCACCTTACTAAAACGACGTCGTTTTCATTGTTTGAAAAATCTAAAAAACAAATTCTTCCTCGGACTCGAACCCGGGACGCCGTAAACTATATACAAGCGTGTTAACCAATTAAACCATGTGACATTTTTGATATTTCTTACAAACAAATGTATTGGTTAAACTCTTCATCTTCTTCTTCCCCCATCTGTTCACCTAAACTAAATCCAGATTTAAAACCCCAGCTTCATCCAAATCCGTAAATTGAAGATCCAAAATTGCAACGAATTCAGATTCGTGTGGCCATCGAATTATGAGTTTTTTTGTTTCAACAAGGATCGTTCTTTGGAATCAAAAAATCCGCCATTAACGTGAACTTTCTCCTACCTATGAACAATGGACTCGACTGGGCAGTTTAGCAAACAAAAAAAAAACCAATGAAAAAAAAACCCAGATAAGAGAAATTGAAGAATTTGCTCTTCTAGGTCATCGGCTTACTGCCAAACCTTCTCTTCTTCTTCAACGTCAATGTGCTCTTTTGGGTCATCGGCTTACTCCAATCTAGCCACTGGGTACGCCTCCAAATATCCCACCAATTTGATCTCTTTCTGAAATGTCAGATTTTTGTCTTGATTTATATAATTTTACAGATGATCGATGTGTATTGGACTATGATACCCGTAATGCTGTCTCATTACTTCGCTTCGCATCCATTGGGTCAGTACAATAAGTGGAGATCCATGATTGTCATAATCCAGACATGGATTTGGACTATCAGGTTGACTCATAACTATTTCAGGCGGGAAAATTGGGAATGGGGTGCTAGAGAAGACTGGAGGTTCAACGACTTAAGGAAGCAGTACGGGAAACACTGGTGGTGGCTCTCTTTCTTCTCCGTCTACGTTTCGCAGCAGGTAATTTTATCCACCAACTGTTCGATGAATTAGTTTAGGTGAAAACAGATCGGAGAAGAAGAAGATGAAGAGTTTGTAAGAAATATCAATGTATCAATATATAGATATGTTTGTAAGAAATATCAAAAATGTCTCGTGGTTCAACTGGTTAACATCTTTGTTAATGGTTTACGTGTCCCGCAAAGAAGAAAATTTTTAGATTTTTTAAACAATGAAAACGACGTCGTTTTAGTAAGGTGACAACGTGGCATGCTAAGTCATACTCCGTCATGTCTCGTCAGCGTTTTTTAACCGTTGATTAACGTTGCCGTTAGTCAAGGTAGATTTTGACACATATATTAGAGTTCAGGTCGCAAATTTGAATTTTCATGTATCATAGGTAGAAAATGACACCCTATTTTAGTTCGGGTTTTTTTTGGCACACTGAATTTAATACAGGTTGATTTTGACCCTTTCCCCATTCGTGAACATATTGAACTTGCTCGTTAAAGCTGATCTAGAATTCTATGAGCACGAAAATGAATTAAGATGCTAGGTTTAGTAACCATGAGCACGGAAGTTGATTGGTTAGATATTTATGTTTGAGCTTGAAACTTGCTTTTAATTATTCCCTGAATAGTTGTCTAATTTATGATCTCTGGATTCCCAAGAGGATGTGAACTACATAGGAAACCAAGGGAACTACCAAAGACAAGGGTTCAACCAAAACTATAGGAACCACCCCAACTTCTCTTACCGGAACACAAATATGGAGAATCCACAAGACCAAGTCTACCCTCCGGAACCTAATCAAGCTCAAGGAGTCCCACAAAAGCAATTCCAACCTCAAGGCCAAGCTTCTAATACCAACCAACAAGGTTTTGTCCCAAGGAACCAATTCCAAGGGAACCAAGGTAGATTCCAACCCAACTCTCCACCCTGTTTCCAAGGCCAACAACAAGGGTTTGTGCCACAAGGTCAAGCAACTACGTCTAAACCGTAAGAGCTTAACTTGAACTCCATGTTCCAACAATTGCTAAAGGGACAAGCGGAGATCAATACACGGGTAGATTGCTCATACACCGACCTCAACAACAAGATTGAGGCTCTAAACTCCAAGGTCAAACACATGGAGACCAAGGTCGCCTCATCCTCTTCATGTGCTCAAGGCACTTTGCCCGGTAAACCCGTGCCAAACCCCAAGGAATATGTGAACGCTATCACCCTAAGGAGTGGCACGGTCTTACCTACAAGAGATGTCCCTTCTACTCTCAACGTGGACGTTGAGAACCAAAGTGGGGGGGGGGGGTGGAACTTCAAGAAGATGAAGACTTGGTTGAGGACGTGGTAGTGAGAGGTCAAGACAAGGGGAAACAGGTTGAAGGTGAATACCAAGGCCGTGGTTCAAGAAGCACCTAAGAAGAAAGAGAGTGTATTTGTGCTGAAACCTTATGTGACTAAGTTACCTTTCCCGGGGCGTTTCAAGAAGCAACTCATGGACAAGTACAAAGCGATCTTTGACAAGCAAATGGAGAAGGTCGAGCTTACAATGCCGTTGGTTGATACTTTTCTACTTGTACCCCAATACGCAAAATTACTCAAGGTTGCCGTGAAGGAAAGAGCCAAGGAAATGGAATCCATGGTGGTCTTGCCCAAGAGTGTAGTGCCATCATCCAAAGGAAGGTGATATCAACAAATCTTGGAGATCCCGGTTCATTCACCCTACCGTGTGCACTTGGACACTTAGCCTTCGATAATTGTCTTTGTGATCTTGGAGCTAGCGTTAGCCTTATGACGTTCTCGGTTGCAAAAAGGTTGGGCTTCACGAGGTACAAAGCTTGCAACATCTCGTTGATATTAGCGGATAGGAGTGTGAGGGTACCCATTGTTTTGCTTGAAGATCTCCCGATAATGGTTAAAGACTACATCATCCCCACGGACTTTGTTGTTCTCGAAATGGATGAGGAGCCAACAGATCCAATCATCTTTGGAAGATCGTTCTTGGCAACCGCGGGAGCCATTATTGACGTCAGAAAAGGTAAGATCGACTTGCACTTGGGAAAAGACGAAGTCCTCGAGTTCAACATTAACAACGTGATGAAAAAACCCACCATAAACGGGCAATGTTTCTACATAGAGACAGTGGATGAACTCGCGGATGAATTGCTTGAAGAGTTGAGTATTGAAGACGGTTTGCAAGTGGTCTTGACACAAGAGCACAGTGTGCATGGGTTCTTGGGCAAAGAAAGCCCAGGATATGAGCTACTCATGGACTTGCACAAGCCGGTTAAAAGAGAGACGCCATTTGTGGAGTTGGGTAACCGAGTGAAAAAGGTTGAAGTTGGGTCAAGCACGGGTACGGTTCAAGAGAGCTTTGTGTTTGTCATGGAAGAAACTAGCAAGGGTAAGACTAGTTTTGAGGATGACGATTGGAGGGAGCTCAAAGCCCCTAAGGTGGACCTAAAGTAACTTCCCGTTGGGCTAAGGTACGCTTTCCTAGGTCCAAACGAGTCATACCCGGTTATTGTAAATGATAGTTTGAATGAGAATGAACTATCCTCCCTTTTAGTTGAACTTAGGAAGTATAGGAAAGCCATTGGTTATTCTTTGAATGACATCAAGGGTATTTCCTCTACTTTAGGCACACATAGAATCCATCTAGAAGATGAATCAATGACCTCTATTGAACATCAAAGAAGGTTGAATCCTAATTTGAAGGAAGTTGTAACGAGAGAGATTCTTAAGCTTTTAGGCGCGGGTATTATCTACTCAATATCGGATAGTACTTGGGTTTTGATACAAGACTTTTTAGTCTCTAAGAGATATCAATACCCTCAATACGATGTAGTAAGGAGGTTATCAATCCATAATTGAGATTATTTTAATCACTAACAATGCAAGGTGCTTATAGTAAGATAAGCTAAAAAGTGTGGTTTGTTGTTAAGTATCCAATTCGAATTAAGCAATGCAATAACTAAACAAGATGTAAATCAAATAACGAAAGCGAATCTAGAGATAGGGTTATCGAATTAAGGTGACCCAAGCACAACTCATGGTGTTCTTTCACTCAAACAAGCTATCCCTAGGCAATAAATCTCTAATCTTGATTAGTTCTTTTTTAAGCAACTAATCACTATGTTAATTATCAAATCTATTAGCAAATTATCATTTGTGGATTAACAATTAGCAAGCATTAAGAGTAATAACAAGATCAACCAAAGAAATGCCCTAAACAACTAATCTCTTTGGTTAGGAGCATAAATCCTTTGAATAGTTCATCAAGACATTTCATCAAACACTTGGTGTGCATCAAATGCCTTGTGATCTAGATCTACTTCATCAAGCTAGATCTAGCATTAAAGACACTATTCAAGGAAGGAAATAAGATAATCTATCCCTAAACACCATAAACCATGCTTTGGATCACCCTAATCTACCCCATCTAAATATCCTAAAAGACTACTCAAGACCCATCAAGGACAACCCAAAATCGATATGGATAGAGGTTGAATCCATGGATGAGTGTTGGATAATCAAGATAGAAAGAAGATAGATGGAAGAGATTGATAGAAATCAACACTAAATTGCATAAAACAAAGGATCCTTCTTACAAATCTCAAGTTCTCTCTCAAAGTTGAGGGTTTTAGACTTAAGAAAAGCTTACCCCTCAAATTAGGTTTTAGGGTATTTAAAATAAAAAGTGAGTAACCGGGTCAACCAGAAATAAACCGGATATTGATCCGGGCAGATTTCGGGTCGTGTTTTCCATACCGGCCGAGATGAAACCGGTACATGGAGCCGGGATGAGGAGTCTTCGGTGAGGGAAGGCGATGCCAGTCAAGATGGAGCCGGGACACGGAGCCGGCAAAGTCCCTGCCCAGGTGAAGGTTTCATGCCGGTTGAGGGAGAAATCTTGTGCCGGGCCGGTGCTGAGGGGAAACCATCGAGGGGGAAAGTCTTGGCGCCGGGGGAGATTGGTCTGAGATACGCAGCCGAGAAATCTCCTGCCAGAGGGAAAGTCGCATACCGGCTGATGGGAAATCTTCATGCCGGGCCGGTGCTGAGGGAAATATCCGAGGGAGAAAGTCTTGGCGCCGGGGGAGATTGGTCTGGAACACGTAGCCGGGAAATCTCCTGCCTGAAGGAAAGTCGCATACCGGCTGAGGGGAAATCTTCATGCCGGGCCGGTGCTGAGGAAAATATCCGAGGGAGAAAGTCTTGGCACCGGGGGAGATTGGTCTGGGACATGCAGCCAGGAAATCTCCTGTCTCGGCTAAAGTCGCATACCGGCTGAGGGGAAATCTTCATGTCGGGACGGTATTGGGGGAGATCTCCGAGGGAGAAATATTTGCTTGGCTTTCATGCTTCTAATCAAGTCAAGGTATCTTTTTAGAGTCATTTAGTCCTTTATCGAGTTTTTTTAGATTTTAGGTGACTTTGGGAGAAAAGGAGCCGTTTTGGGTGAAAATGAGCATATGGAGATGCAGGATAATGCAGAGATGTCAGAAGTTTGGCATTCGTTGAAGGACTTACCACCGATGGATCGAGCTCAGGTTTTGATACAAGATAGAGCAATGGATTAGCTTTCATTTGGAAGTGTTTTGAGGCCATTCCAACGGTTCAATCACAAGTTATGCCGGTTTTAGTGAAGACAATTCAATCTGCCTCGAAGAAGAAGCATGTGCAAAATGGAGGCAGAAACCAAAACGATCCATCGGTCCTAAAAAGGATCGATCGATCCTTTCTCCACAGATCAGCAGAAGACATTTTGATCGATCGATCGTTCAGGTACGGATCGACGTGCAGAAAAAGAAAATTTCGGTATATGTTATCGGCTATCTATGTATGATAATAGTTAGTGGATAACATGATGGTATATGTTATTGGCTATCCAGGAAGTACACCCTAAAAATTAACTATGTTATGGTACTTCAGTATATGTTGTCGGCTAATTAGTTATTTGTGATACATTACATTGTTATATGATTATTATGTGTTGGTTTAATATCTTACCTTCTCATTCGCTGGCCCTAAACCCTAAACCGTAATAGATGTGTATTACAACTAAGCCCTAATTACATTGCATTGTTATCTGATAATTATGTATTGGTAACTAACTTGTCCTTACATAGATCCTAAACCCTAAACATTAAACCCTAAAACCTAAACCCTAAACCCCAAACTGTTTAAAATATACTTCAAACCTTTTAACCTAAACACTAAAACCATGAAATTACATGTTAAACGAAGATAGTAACATATATATATATATATACAATATAATAATTGTAATTATCTGAGAACTAAGTTAACATAACATTGATAACATGGTTGTCCGATACCAAACTTAACAATAACTATATTATCTAATGGACCGATATTTCTTAGTCGGAATATATATCTATTACAACTAAACCCTAATTACATTGCATTGTTATCTGATAATTATGTAATAATAACTAATTTCTTCTTACCTAGATCCTAAACCCTAATCGCTAAACCCTAAACGCTAAATCCTAATCGCTAAACCCTAAACCCTGAACCCTAAACCCATAAACCCATAAACCATAAAAAAATACTTCAAACCTTTAAAGCAAAACACTGAAACCATGCAATTACATGTTAAACGAAGATAGTAACATATATATACAATAGATTAATTGTAATTATCTGACAATACTAAGTTACCAGATAAGTTTGTAGTAAAACTATTTTAAAACCCGATAACATAACATAGATAACACGGTTGTCCGATACCAAACGTAACAATAACTATATTATCTCATGGGCCGATATTTCTTAGTCGGAACAAATGTGTATTACAACTAAGCCCTAATTATATTGCATTGTTATCTGATAATTAAGTTATTTTATGTAATTTTATGATAACTACGTTACACGATAAGTTTGATGTGAGTATTCTAAAACACGATAACATAAAATAGATAACACAGTTGTTAAAATCCGATAACATTAAATAGCTAGATAACATGAAAAAGGTTAAACGTGAAACCACATAAGAAAGTTATCCAACAATGTGAATAGCAGACATTCAAGTTTTCGTAGTGTTATAAAAGAGAGAGAGTTCAGCCCAAAGCATGGGAAAATATGAACATGTACGTAAGGAATGGGAGGAGAATGGTGTATTACATTGAATCTCCATACACCCTGGCTAAAGCGATAACCATTTTTTGGCCTCATTACTGATGGAGTTGACATCAAATAGTTTGACTTCCTCTACGCTATCCATTGCATGAGCTTGAATGGTTAAGATTGTAACAAGACCTGCATCATTTGGAGAGTTTACTTGCGGTGTTCCGTTAATACGTTGAACGGTTAAAGGTGTTGTTGGGACCTGACTCATCACTGGGTTGGCTGCAACTTGTCTAAACTAATAAGGAAGCATTACGTCCAATGGTTGTATGGCATTGAGGACAGAAGCATCGTTTTGTAGGAGAACATTGCAGTCGAGCACACTTATAGATGAGATTTTTAGATCAATGACCATACCTACCCATTGCATACGGTCAAAGTTGAAGGGGGCGTAGACAACATCTGCCTCGTCGTACAATTGAAGCCAATTGGGATCACCTTCGCCTTGAATAGCGAGCACCAAGGAGGTTGTAAAAACAAATTCGTCACGCGTAGGGCTTTTTGTAAACTTGGGGTAGAGTTTGGAGAGCTGCGAAACAAAGTTACAATCTAAAAGCTCGACCCTCAAGTTTTATCCTTCTGCCTCATTAGCCTGAGCATGTGTCTACTAAACCGAATGAGTGCATCGACAACCTAGAAGACGCAAACAAAATGGTTGTCTAAGTTGGCAGATAATTTATTTTGGGGATAATCTACAATACGCATAGAAAATGGGGGCATAGTTGGGTTGTTGAGACGTACTTTGTTTCCCATTGTTTTCTGTCGATGTACAATGTCAGCAACATCCTTGACAGATAGTAAGACAGAGGAACCCATATTTATCGGCCTAGAAGACGGAGAAAGTTGTTGTTAATTTAGGGTAATATTGTTTCAAATGTTGAAAACTTTCAAAATTTAACATAGAACAAACCTTTTCAGAGAAACGTTTGCCTTCTGAAAACGCTCTAAAGCTTTATCTTCTTCGTCGTTGTTATCCCCTTTGCTTTCGTAGGTAGATGTGGTCTTCAGACGTTTACCTTCTAAATCAAATGTATCGTCTAAGAGTAAGGTGGAGAGAGTTCTAGGCCGCTTGATCTTCCGGCATTCGGCAAAAGCTTCATCCCCATCTGCTACAAAATCTTTCTCAGTCCCCATAGAAAAAATCTTCTCATTATCCTGTTTAACGATAAGGTTTATGAAGCACTCAGAGACGGTAAATGTTATAGGCTAATGAGTTCATTATCATACATTACATTGTTATCTGATAATTATGTATTGTGTTAATATCTAACTTTCTCCTTCTCTGACAGTTGTCGAAGCGCATGTTCATGGTCTTGTTGTAATAGAATATCCCTTCCAAACCCTTGGATAGACAAAATGGATTGATTACAAACTGGATTGATGATATGCTCAAATTAATATTCTAAACAGTACTAAAGCGGTTGTTGCAGTATATCAGGGGTCGAACACAAGAACTCAGAGAAATCGCACAATATATTGTATAGTTATCAAATCAAGCTAAGCAGTTCAGATTAAGCAAAAGGCAGTAAGCAGTAAACGAGTTGTAAATCGATGGGAGAGAGATAGGTTCAGGGATATTTCTCAGGAAATCAATGAATGCAAAATAAACTAACTAATCAGGGTTCAGGTTACGCACGGTTCTCGAACTCAAATCACTAGAGTATAATTAACCAACTGTCGTTGCGAGAAGTATCTAAATCTAAACTTCAGAATCCCAAATCTCTTTGCAAATCCCTAAGAATAAATCAGCTTTAATTTCATGTTTGATATGTTCACAAATCAATTAAACCAAATCTCTTTGCGAATAATCATTTGCTCACCCTAGGTTCTTATCAGGTAATCAATCGCACTGTCATGCTGATATCATCATGTTTTGCATCATTCTAGCATCCGTTTCATTTAGGTTTCGAGTCATTTACATGTAGTTCATGATACTTCTTTAGCATTTTCGTCATTTTAGGAGTCTAGTGTGTCCACATTTAGTCATAGAGAGTCCTTGCATGTTTTGGATCGTATTTCAGGTGCTAAAGAGGAGATTCGAGACCCGAGGTGAGGAGACGGAAACCATACCGACGTCACTGGTCGGTATTGGTGCTCGGTATCAAGAGCAGAGGAGTTACACCGAGGTCACTGCTCGGTGTAACTGCTCGGTATAGCCCGACGGAGGAAGAAGCCACAATACCGACGTATAACACCGATCCAGGGGATTGTACCGATGGCACTGCTCGGTGTCACTGCTCGGTGCTGTCACAGGACGAAACCCTGAGAAAAAGTCCTTGATACCGAGCAACGGTACCGAGGAGTGACCTCGGTATCCACTGAAGATCAAAGCCAAACATCTCCTCGGTACCGAGGCCACTGCTCGGTATGGACTCGTCGGTGCCACTATCCCAGGCTCAATACCGAGGTGTGACACCGAGCAGTCACCTCGGTATTGGCCGAAACAAAACATTTTATCCTTTTAAATCGGGTCGGTACCCGGTTTGTCCCGGGTCGACCCGGTTCATCACTATTCACTATTTAAGCCCAAAAACCTAATTTGTCGGGGCTAAGTCTTTTCTTAAGCAAAACCTCTCTAAGAGTGATTTGTAAGAGATTGATCCTTTTTAATTTATGCAATTTGAGTATTATTTCCTTGATTGAATCCATCTATCTTCTACTTTCTAATCATTGAATCATCTTGATCATGAGTTTTAACACTTCTTTCCTTGGAATTGTTAAACCCATGATGATTAGTGAGTAGTCTTAAGGACCTTGGGATAGGGTAGATTAGGGTGATCAAGAGTTTGATTAGTGGTGTTTAGGGTTAGACAATCTTATATTCCTTCTTGTCTAGAGTCCCCAATGCTAGATCTAGCTTGAAAGAGTGGATCTAGATCACAAGGCATTTCATGAACTCCAAGTGTTTGATGAAATGCCAAGACCAACTAGACAAGAGATTTATGTTCCTAACCTAAGACATTAGTTGTTTAGGGCATATCTTTGGTTGATTTTGTTATGACCCTTAATGCTTGCTAGTTGTTAATCCACAAATGATGATTTGCTAATGGACTTGATAATTAACAAAGTGATTAGTTGCTTGAAAGAGAACTAATCTAGATTAGAGTTCTATTGCCTAGGAATTAGCTTCTTGAGTAAATGAACACCACTAATTGGACTTGGATCACCTTATATCATTAACCTTGTCTCTTGCTCCGCTTTTGTTATTTGGATTACAAATCGTTTAGTTATTACTTCGCTTAATTTGAACTTGAATACTTAATCACCAATTACCTTGTTTAGTTTAAATTACTTATGAACCTTGCATTCTTAGTGTTTAGAACAATCCCAATTATTGATTGATAACCTCTTTACTACATCGTATTGGGGATATTGATACCTCCTAGAGATTACTCAAGTCCAATTAGCTTCTTGAGTAAATGAATACCACTAATTGGACTTGGATCACCTTATATCATTAACCTTATCTCTTGCTCCGCTTTTGTTATTTGGATTACAAATCGTTTAGTTATTACTTCGCTTAATTTGAACTTGAATACTTAATCACCAATTACCTTGTTTAGTTTAAATTACTTATGAACCTTGCATTCTTAGTGTTTAGAACAATCCCAATTATGGATTGATAACCTCTTTACTACATCGTATTGGGGATATTGATACCTCCTAGAGATTAAAAACCCTTGTATCAATTTGGCGCTGTTGCCATATTGGGATGTGTTTTAACATTAAGGTTTAGGCTCTTTGTGAGATTAAGCTTTATTTGCTACAAAGTTACTAATCTTGTTTGCTTTCAATTGTTCTCTCTAAACCTATAGATGCATGCATACACGATCTCGAGGCAACGACAATCTATTTGGACCACGGAACGACATACATCGATCATACCGAGGGTTTCGAACAAGAGAAGGACTTGTAAGACAACAAGAAGTTGAGACCAACATGGATCACTATGAGAACGTTCCACTTGGGAACATCAATGAACCCATTCCCCACCAAGGGAACAATGGGAATGGGGATGGACACGGCAACAACCAAGGTGGTAATGGCAACCACCCCGCACAAGGTGGTAATGGAAACCACCACACACAAGGAGGGCACGGCCACAACAACCCTCATCCACCCGCCCGGCAAAGAGGTCCCAACCATCCACCAAGAGCTAGAAACGTTGTTGGAGAAGGCGATGCCGCTAATGCTCACCAAAACTGCCAAGGCATTCAAGCTCCACCGGTGGAGAATAACAACTTCGAAGTAAAACCGGGAGTTATCAACATGGTTCAAGCCAATAAATTTCATGGCTTGTCCATGGAGGATCCCTTGGACCACATTGACCAATTTGACCGGATATGTGGTCTCACGAAGATCAATGGGGTCTCCGAAGATGGGTTCTAGCTTCGTCTCTTCCCATTCTCTTTGGGTGACAAGGCTCACCAATGGGAAAAGACATTACCCCAAGGATCTATCACTTCTTGGGATGATTGCAAACGCGCGTTTCTCGCCAAATTCTTCTCACCGGCTAGAACCGCAAAGCTTCGCAACGAGATCTCAAGTTTCACACAACAATCCAATGAGTCATTCAATGAAGCTTGGGAGAGATTTAGAAGCTACATGTCTCAATGCCCACATCACGGCTTTAGCAACGCCTCTCTACTAAGCACACTCAACCGTGGTGCTTTGCCAAAAATCCGTATGCTACTTGACACGGCATCTAACGGGAACTTCTTGGCTAAAGACGTTGAGGATGCAATGGAACTTGTTAAGAATTTGGCCCAAAGTGACGGTACCTACGGCGATGACTATGACCGCGCCACAAAGACCACTAGTGACTTCGATGAGAACAAACGGGCCAAAAACATGAAAGCTAGCTCTTAATGACAAGTTGGACAAGCAAGCCAATTTGATTGATAAACTACTTGTGTCTTCCCACAAGACGGTCAATTTTGTGGATGCTTATGATGAGAACCAAGGTTATTTTCAAGAGGAGAACGTCGACATGAACACTCAAGAGGAGGTTAACTACTTGGGGAATCAAGGGAACTTCCAAAACCAAGGAAATTACCAACGCCAAGGGTTCAATCCAAACTTTCGGAACCACCCAAACTTCTCTTACCGGAATACAAATGTGGAGAACCCACAAGATCAAGTCTACCCTCCACAACCTACTCAACCTCAAGCAGCCCCACAAAAACAGTTTCAACCTCAAGGGCAATCTTCTAATACCAACAATCAAGCCTTTGTCCCAAGGAATCAATTCCAAGGGAACCAAAGTGGATTTCAGCACAAAGCTCCACCTAGTTTTCAAGCACCTACGTCTAAACCGCAAGAACTTGACTTGAGCTCCATGTTCCAACAACTACTCAAAGGACAAGCGGAGATCCATACAAAGGTGGATTGCTCTTACAATGACCTCAATACAAAGATTGAGGCTTTGAACTCCAAGGTTAAACACATGGAGAACAAAGGTGTTGCTTCATCTTCTCGACCACAAGGTCAACTTTCGGGCAAATCCGAAGTGAATCCCAAGGAGTATGTCAATGCCATAACCTTACGAAGTGGCTCGGTCTTGCCTACAAGAGAAGCTCCTTCTCCCCTCAATGCGGACATTGAGGACCAAAGTGGGGGGGGGGGGGGGGGGGTGGAACTTCAAGAGGATGAGGTAGGAAAGGAGCACGAGAAGGTTGAAGAAGTAGAGAAGATCAAGCCTAGAGTGGTTGTTGCTCAAGATGAGCCAAAGAAGAATGTGTTCGTCCCCAAGCCATACGTCCCAAAGCTACCTTTTCCCGGTCGTTTCAAGAAACAACTCATGGACAAGTATAAAGCTATTTTTGATATGTAAATGGAGAAAGTGGAACTCACAATGCCTTTGGTGGATGCAGTCTTACTTGTCCCTCAATATGCCAAGTTTTTGAAAGATGCTGTTAAGGAAAGAGCTAAGGAGATGGAATCCATGGTCATTCTAACTCATGAGTGTAGTGCCATTATACAAAAGAAGATGGTACCCAAGAAGCTAGGAGACTCGGGATCCTTTACCTTACCTTGTGCTCTTGGGCCCCTAGCTTTCGATCATTGCTTATGTGATCTTGGGGCAAGTGTAAGCCTCATGCCATTTTCGGTAGCTAATAGATTAGGCTTCACCCGCTACAAAGCATGCAACATCTCTCTAATATTGGCAGATAGGAGCGTGCGGGTCCCTATTGGTCTACTTGAGGATCTACCAATTGTGGTGAAGGATGTCATCGTCCCCACAGACTTTTTGGTTCTTGAAATGGATGAGGAACCAAAGGACCCTCTTATCTTTGGTAGACCATTCCTAGCAACCGCGAGAGCAATAATCGACGTAAGGAAATGCAAGATAGATCTCCATTTGGGTAAAGGAGAAGTGCTTGAGTTTGATATCAACAAAGTAATGAAGAAGCCCACTATAGACGGGCAATGTTTCTACATTGAGACCATGGACGAGTTGGTCGATGAATTACTTGAAGAAATGAGAGTGGAAGACGGTGTAGAAGTGGTTTTGACGAAGGAGCACGGCGATCATGGGTTTTTGTGCAAGGAAAGTCAAGGTTATGAGCTTCTCATGGATTCTCATAAACCGGTCAACAAGGACACCACATTTATTGAGTTGTGCATCCGGGGTACCACGGTTCAAGAAGAGTTCATTCTAGCCGTCGAGGAGACTAGCAATGGTAAGACTAGTTTTGAGAATGACGATTGGAGCGAGCTCAAGGCCCCAAAGGTGGACCTAAAGCAACTTCCCGCGGGATTAAGGTATGCGTTCTTAGGTCCAAACGAGTCATACCCGGTTATTGTGAACGAGAGTCTAGATGAAAACGAACTATCCTCCCTTCTTGTGGAACTTAGGAAGTATAGGAAGGCAATTGGCTATTCTTTAGATGATATCAAGGGTATTTCCCCAAGTTTGTGCACACATAGAATCCATTTAGAGGATGAATCGAGGATCTCTATTGAACATCAAAGAAGGTTGAACCCTAATTTGAAAGATGTTGTAAAGAGAGAGATTCTTAAGCTCTTGGACGCGGGCATTATCTATCCAATATCGGATAGTACATGGGTCTCCCCGGTTCATTGTGTACCTAAGAAAGGGGGGATGACGGTTGTTAGAAATGACAAGAATGAAATGATTCCTACTAGGACAATAACCGGGCATAGGATGTGCATTGACTATAGGAAGTTAAACTCATCTACTCAAAAAGATCACTTCCCGTTACCTTTCATAGATCAAATGCTTGAACGTCTCGCTAATCATCCTTTTTATTGTTTCCTAGACGGTTATTCGGGTTTCTTCCAAATACCCATACACCCGAATGACCAAGAAAAAACAACTTTCACATGCCCCTACGGTACCTTCGCATATCGAAGGATGCCGTTCAGGTTGTGTAATGCCCCAGCAACTTTCCAACGTTGTATGATGTCTATTTTCTCCGATGTTATTGAAGACATGGTAGAGGTCTTTATGGACGACTTCTCCGTGTATGGATCTTCTTTTGGTGGTTGCTTGTCTAATCTTTGTAGGGTCTTGCAACGATGCGAAGAAGCAAACTTGGTGCTCAATTGGGAGAAGTGCCATTTTATGGTACATGAGGGGATCGTGCTAGGACACAAGATCTCCGAGAAGGGCATAGAAGTGGACAAGGCCAAGATCGAGGTGATGGTTAGTTTGGAGCCGCCTAAGTCGGTCAAAGACATCCAGTCTTTCTTGGGTCATGCGGGGTTCTAATGAAGGTTCATCAAAGATTTTTCAAAGATCACTAGACCACTCTCCCGGTTGCTTTGCAAGGAGGTCGAGTTTGTGTTTGATGAGGAGTGCATGGGAGCATTCATAGAGATCAAGAAAGCGTTGATTAGCGCCCATATAGTCCAAGCACCAGATTGGGACCTTCCGTTTGAGATCATGTGTGATGCTAGCGACTATGCGGTTGGAGCCGTTTTGGGTCAAAAGAAAGACAAGAAGACAAATGTGATATACTATGCTAGTAGAACTCTAGACGATGCCCAAACTAGGTATGCAACCACGGAAAAGGAGTTGTTGGCCGTAGTCTTTGCCATGGAAAAGTTTAGATCTTATGTTGTGGGTTCAAAGGTGATTGTCTACACCGATCACGCGGCTCTAAGATACATTCATGCAAAGAAGGACACGAAACCAAGGCTACTACGTTGGATCTTGCTACTCCAAGAATTCGATTTGGAGATAGTAGACAAGAAAGGCATAGAGAACGGAGTAACGGATCACTTGTCTAGGATGAAGATAGAAGACCTCGTCCCCATTGAAGACAAGCTTCCCGAAGAAAGTCTCATGGTTGTGAAGGTATTGAGAAGAAGGGTTGAAGCCGTGAATGGTATGGAGGAAGCTAGCGGTCTACAAGATGAAAAGCTTCCATGGTTTGCGGATCTAGTCAACTACCTAGTTTGTGGGAAGGAACCGCCTTTGGATGGGTATAAGAAGAAGAAGTTCTTCCACGACGTTACTAGATACTATTGGGATGAGCCCTACTTGTACAAGTTGGGTTCGGATGGGTTGTACATAAAATGTGTAGCGGAAGAAGAAGTGAAAGGGATCCTACTCCACTGTCACGGGTCAATCTATGGCGGGCATCACACATCCTACAAAACCGCTACAAAGGTCTTGCAATCCGGCTTTTGGTGGCCTTCGTTATTCAAAGATGCACATACCTTCGTCTCCACGTCTGATGCATGCCAAAGGAAGGGAATATTGGGAGGAGAGATGAGATGCCCCAAAACCCAATCCTTGTGGTAGAGATGTTTGACGTGTGGGGCATCAACTTTATGGGACCTTTCCCGTCATCATATGGTAACCAATACATATTGGTGGCGGTCGATTACGTCTCCAAATGGGTGGAAGCCATTGCAAGCCCGACCAACGATGCAAAGGTCGTTCTAAAACTGTTCAAGTCCGTAATCTTCCCAAGGTTCGGAATTCCGAGAGTGGTCATTAGTGATGGGGGTAGTCATTTCATCAACAAGGTGTTTGAAAGCTTGCTAAAAAAGCACGGTGTGAAGCATAAGGTAGCAACGCCGTACCATCCTCAAACGAGTGGCCAAGTAGAAGTGTCAAACCGGCAAATCAAAGCCATTCTTGAGAAGACGGTTGGGGGTTCAAGGAAGGATTGGGCCAACAAGTTGGATGATGCTTTGTGGGCATATCGGACCGCCTTCAAAACACCTATAGGGACCACACCATTCAACTTTCTTTATGGGAAGTCATGCCATCTACCGGTTGAGTTGGAATACAAGGCCGTATGGGCAGTGAAGCTACTTAACTTCGACATTAAGACCGCACAAGAGAGGCGGTTGATCCAACTTCACGAGTTAGAAGAGACTAGGCTGGATGCCTATGAGAGCTCGAGAATCTACAAGGAGAGGACCAAAGCATTCCACGACCAGAGGATTGTGCACAAGGACTTCAAGGTTGGGGACCTAGTGTTGGTATTCAATTCCCGGTTGAAGCTCTTTCCCGGGAAGCTCAAGTCAAGGTGGTCGGGTCCGTTTGAGGTTAAGGAAGTAAGGCCGTATGGGGCCGTTGTGCTTGTTAACAAAGAAGGCCAATATTTCATTACAAACGGCCAAAGACTAAAACCTTACCGGGCAGATCAAACCGTCGAGAAGGGAGGATCGATCCCCCTCGATGATGTCCCTCTAGCTTGAGAACGGTAACAAACATCGAACTTAGTGACGTTAAACAAAGTGCTATTGGGAGACACCCATAGCTTATCATTGTACATACTTTCTTTTTGTTTATCTTCCTTTTCTATCTTTGCTAGATCTTTTTGATGTTTTTGTTGAGTATGCATAGGAGTTCAAGGGGAAAAGAGGCGAATACCGACGTGTGACACCGAGGAGTGACCTCGGAATGGACTTACAAGAACAATACCGATGTCACAGGTCGGTATTACAGCTCGGTACGGACTTACGAGGACAATACCGATGTCACAGGTCGGTATTGTTGCTCGGTATGGAAGCAGGAGAAAAACTTCCTTAATACCGACGTGTGACACCGAGGAGTAACCTCGGTATGGCCCAATACCGAGGAGTGACACCGAGGATTGACCTCGGTATGCCATGTAATCGAGGGACCAATACCGACGTCATAGGTCGGTATCACAGCTCGATATGGAACCAGGAGGAAAACCTCCTTAACACCGACGAGTGATACCGAGGAGTGACCTCTAGGAGGTATCAATATCCCCAATATGATGTAGTAAAGAGGTTATCAATCCATAATTGGGATTGTTCTAAACACTAAGAATGCAAGATTCATAAGTAATTTAAACTAAACAAGGTAATTGGTGATTAAGTATTCAAGTTCAAATTAAACGAAGTAATAACTAAACGATTTGTAATCCAAATAACAAAAGCGGAGCAAGAGATAAGGTTAATGATATAAGGTGATCCAAGTCCAATTAGTGGTGTTCATTTACTCAAGAAGCTAATAACTAGGCAATAGAACTCTAATCTAGATTAGTTCTCTTTCAAACAACTAATCACTTTGTTAATTATCAAGTCCATTAGCAAATCATCATTTGTGGATTAACAACTAGCAAGCATTAAGGGTCATAACAAAATCAACCAAAGATATGCCCTAAACAACTAATGTCTTAGGTTAGGAACATAAATCTCTTGTCTAGTTGGTCTTGGCATTTCATCAAACACTTGGAGTTCATGAAATGCCTTGTGATCTAGATCCACTCTTTCAAGCTAGATCTAGCATTAGGGACTCTAGACAAGAAGGAATATAAGATTATCTAACCCTAAACAACACTAATCAAACTCTTGATTACCCTAATCTACCCTATTCCAAGGTCCTTAAGACTACTCACTAATCATCATGGGTTTAACAATTCCAAGGAAAGAAGTGTTAAAACTCATGATCAAGATGATTCAATGATTAGAAAGTAGAAGATAGATGGATTCAATCAAAGAAATAATACTCAAATTGCATAAATTAAAAAGGATCAATCTCTTACAAATCACTCTTAGAGAGGTTTTTGCTTAAGAAAAGACTTAGCCCCTACAAATTAGGTTTTTGGGCTTAAATAGTGAATAGTGACGAACCGGGTCGATCCGGGACAAACTGGGTACCGACCTGGTTTAAATGGATAAAATGTTTTGTTTCGGCCAATACCGAGGTGACTGCTCCGTGTCACACCTCGGTATTGAGCCTGGGATAGTGGCACCGACGAGTCCATACCGAGCAGTGGCCTCGGTACCGAGGAGATGTTTGGCTTTGATCTTCAGTGGATACCGAGGTCACTCCTCGGTACCGTTGCTCGGTATTAAGGACCTTTCCTCCGGGTTTCTTCCTGTGGCAGCACCGAGCCGTGACACCGAGTATTGCCATGGGTACAATCCTCTGAAGCTTCGATACCGACGTCACTGCTCGGTGTTATACGTCGTTATTGTGGCTTCTTCCTCTGTCTGGCTATACCGAGCAGTTACACCGAGTAGTGACCTCGGTGTAACTCCTCTGCTCTTGATACCGAGCACCAATACCGACCAGTGACGTCGGTATGGTTTCCGTCTCCTCACCTCGGGTCTCGAATCTCCTCTTTAGCACCTGAAATACGATCCAAAACATGCAATGACTCTCTAGGACTAAATGTGGAAACACTAGACTCCTAAAATGACTGAAATGCTAAAGAAGTATCATGAACTACATGTAAATGACTCGAAACCTAAATGAAACGGATGCTAGAATGATGCAAAACATGATGATATAAATTTCCCCAAACTTACTTCTTTGCTTGTCCTCAAGCAAAAGCATCACTAAAAGAGTTCAAGCCCAAGTGTAAACTCTAAAGTATGATCAAATATGTCTACTCAAAAGGGGTTAGCCATGCTCATCCTTACATGAACCAAGCTCAAATCTCAACCTACACAAGCCTTCAAATCATCCAATCCTTTAACATTTATTAGACTTTTTCCAAGTGAATCATGCTTATGCAAGGCAAATGAATGCATTTGGCTAGTATAGAGGTTTCGAGATAAAGGTGATCTCGATACAAGTGGAGGTTTCCGAGCAAGGGTTTCTCTCAAAAGGAATCAACTAATGCAAAATGCTAAGAGTAAAACCCAATAGATGCATACAAGGTTGACTTCCATCTACCCAAATGTCCCATATCGAACTTGACTCCTAGTCTCTAAACCCCAATGAAGATCCTCCTAAGCTACCCTTTTTGCAAGGCATTTTGCCTTCACCACTCATATCATCTCACTTTTCCCTCTTCTTAAACACTTAGGGGATTTCCTTCTTCACCAACGGTTTGGCTTTCAACATTTTTCTTTACTTAGCTCTTCTTTATTTTCTCTAGTCTCTCTTGTTTCTTTTCTTTGCTTTAGCCCCTTTTTTTCTTTCTTTTGAAGAATAGAGACTATTTTCTTTTCTTTTTCACTTAGAGCCTTTTCCATAAACAACTATAGCCAACCATTTCAAGCTTTTTGCTTATCCCCTATTCTTCTTCATCCCTTTTTCTCATTCCCGCAATCTCCTCTTTTTACCTTGTCCCAAGTTCCCAACCTATCTAGCCTTATCCTATGTCTAGCTCATTTGTGCCGAGCTAGTTCTACATGGAAGTTTTTCCTTGTCGTTCTAAACTCAACACCTTTTGCCTAGTTGATTCGAAAAATGCCTCACAATCACTCACAAGAAGCATTTAGCTTGAAAAGAGGTTGGGTTAAGGGAGTGGTTAACCGTTCCAATGATGGGAATCGGCTATTCGGGCTAACAAGAGAGTGGCAAAGCGGATAAGATAGCCCAAATATGCATGTGAATGCACAAGCATGATAATTACAATGTCGAATTATGGTTATCACTTAAGTAGGAGTGGACTCAAATCAACTTGCTTTGGCTAAGAACTAAGTAATGAGACACGAAGTCCAAACATGGTTCGACCTTAATTTCGCACACGAGATCTAGAGCATAGGACTTTAAACTCTTAAAGCAATACTTCGCAGAGGGGAATCATTCTAGCTCCTAATGCGCATGCAATGCATTCTAGACTCAATCCTATATGAAGTGCAAATGCATCCTAAATGACTTCTTTTTGTCTTTTCATTTTCAAAAATTTTCAAATTTGTTTGGTTTTTCTATGCCTTAGATGAATGCATGAGACTCAAGATGAAAATATAAAATAAGACAAAAACAAATGTTATTAGATACCGGTCCCTCCCCCCAAACTTAAATCGCACCGTCTCGGTGTGAAATAAACTTAAGGAAAGGACCAAAAACAAGAGATAGCTATACAATGCAAGACTTAAAAGAAAATATATACAAATGTTTTGGATCGTACCTAGAAGCTTGGAGATGGGGATGTAGACCCCATTGAGTAAGTTGGATTACTTGAGACGGGAGACGGAGACCGCATCGCTATCCTCTTTGTTGCCCTTTCCGCTCGGGCTGTGGGACGGTTAGAACCAATGGCTAGCTCCCAATCATCTCCTCGAGGTGCGAGGTTAGCATCCGTGACGACATCTCCACCTTCACCGGCTCTTGATGAGCTCGCTCCACAACCTCCGTCTTTCAACTCATTGATGGTTCGACTCATGGCTTTCACCGTCTTCTTCAAAGACTTGATCGTTTTGACCATCTTCTTCATGTTTTTGTTTTGCCACTTGCACATTCGTTGGAGGAGACGAGTTTGGTGGTGAGCGTGTCTTGTGGCTTGGCTAGTGATAGCCCCATCATAGTGATCAAAGTGGTAGCGCTCACTACAGTAGACGGTCTCGGGTGATGACTCACTGGTCCCTCCCTCGTCGAGGTCAATCGGCTCCTCGACAGCGGTCCTCCGTTGTGTTTTCTTGCGGAACGCTTGCATAGGTGGGTCGACGGTGGAGTTGTAGAGGTACTCTTGTGGAGGGATGAACATGACGTTCCTCGGGTCATGGAAATTGGTGATCGCGGGATTGGGTAAGGGAATTTGCGTCAAGGATGTCTCGGTGAGTTGAAGGTTGTAAGCCATCTTTCCTTCGATGTATCCCTTGAAGAACTTAACCTTGGAAAGGTAGGCCATATCTAAAGATTTCCAATCATATTGGCCAAGGGCTATTTTGATCCCCTTTGCCATGAGAATTGGAGTTATTACCCAACCGAGGCAAATCGCCGCTTTCTTCGACTTTATCTTCCAAGCCCAATCCCGGTAATGGAACAAGTATCTCACCAAGAGCGTTGTGAGACAAGGAATTCTCTCCGGCCCCTCGAATGCATTACCGTTTGCGAGAACGGGTAGGATAGGCTTTAGACCAAGCCCCAACAGTTCCATCTCCTCCGTAGTTACCGTGTCAATCTCTACCTTGTGGTAGAAATTGTGGACCAACGCTTTGTGTGCGTACCGGATTGCCGGATGCCTTATGCTTGCACTCTTAGAGTCACCGGCTCTAAATTCCCCGCTTGCAATTGTTGCCCAAAGATTTCGGAGCTCATTTGCCGGGTAATCAAAGTACTGCCCGCCGTAAGTACCTTCTTCTCTAACTCCGAATATCTCCCAAAGCTCGTGGAAGTTGATGGTGTAGGTTGTTCCCTCGAGTCCGAACTTTAGAATTCCAAATCCAGAGTTTGCATTCTCCGTGTCGTTGAACTTAGCTCGGAGGGTGGTGATGTTCGTGTGTTTTACCCGCACCAATTAACCTAATGCGCATACTACCGCAATCATAACGGTATGTCGATGTAGCACTTTAGGATCGATCCCACAGAGAATAAAGATTACACATCAAAGATACGAGAAACAAACTAAGCTAGAGCAAAAACGTTTTATGTTTTGTACAAAGATGAAAAGAAAGAAGAGAAGAAAGATATCAAAATGCAAGAAAGAAAATAAACGAAAGAAAATAAAAGAAAGAAAATAAAACACAAAGAGAAAACGTTGGATCAATGCTTAAACAATCAAAGAGACGATTAACAATTAACAATGAGTGATTCGGAAGCATTAAACGCTATCTTAGAACATGGAACACAAACATAAGACTAATCCACTCTCGTGGTATCAATCTCTTCATCGATTACCCGATTAAGCTAAACTCTCGTTTGCAATCAATGATAATCGATGAGCATTAATCACAAGTCCATTTAGTTCACTAAACACATCAAACTACAATTGCCAATTGTGAATGATACGTAAAGCTCGCAAAAGATTCGGTTCAAGCAATTCATCTAACTCCTCTCGGGTGTGAAATGCCTAGGTTCAAGACTCGAATGAATAAACCTAATCTAGCACTAACACCGTTTACTCAAATCTCTTCCCTAAAGCATGGGACGAGACCAAAAATCCTAGGGTGTAACTCTAGTTCGGTTTGTCATGCCAAACTAGAACTACCTAATCTAGGTGCAGTTCTAAACTTCGGTTTACCAAGTCAAGTCTAGCATTAAGAATCAACCTAAGAACCTAAGTGAAAGAATTAACAAAGATCATCCAAAATCACCATCATCAAACCATCAAGACAAATTACTAGTGATGCACAAACATTCAATGCAAATTCATTCTTTGGCAAGGAACACAAGAATCGCTTAACTTACTCTCGTGATGCTAAACCCTTTGTTGATAATTCAAATTAGCTAATCTCTCGATTGCAACCGATTTATCAACAAGCATAAAACGTAAGTCCTTTTTAAGCCAACAATTCACCTTATTCACGATGGCTAACGGTTAAGAATGAAAAGCATGTTTAGAAATCTTCTAGACGATCTACCGAACCTCTCTCGAGTGTAAATCGACCATGATCTAGAAATTGAGTGATCAAGTTCAACTCTAGCATTAAGATCACTTCTAAACATGTGAACAAATGATTATCTAAGCCCAAACATCAACAAGAAATCATCAAACCATCCAAATCAAGCCTAATCATGATCCAACAAAAAGCTATTCACAAGAACACCAAGAACATGATGAACCCAGAAAAAGTCAACTCACAAAAATAACACAAATCACAAAAGTAAACCATAGAAAAGAAAGGAGAAGAAACAAATAGATATAATATGAAATAAAAGTGAAGAAATCTTCCCTTATGTGAAATATACATGAAGATCCATTCAAGAACACCAAGAGGTGTTCTTGAGCTCTCCCAAGAGAGACTTTTTGTTTTTGGGAAAGAAGACCTTTGTTTTTAATGAGTAAAAGTGATTTAAATACAAAAATGGTCATTAAAAGTGTCGGGATCGGTTACGGGGATCGGTTATAACCGATCGCCGGTGGAAATCTTGATCGGTTATGGCCGATCGGTTATGACCGATCGCCTGACATGTCTTCACTATATTGGCCATAACTCTTGAACCACAGCCCTGAATGACACGAATCCAACGCTCACGCGAAGCTAACTCACTTTTCTATCTTGTGTCCAAATTTGAGATTAAACTGGGTAAGAGAAGGCTTCCATCTGACATGATCTTTCAGCTGCTTCGGATTCCCGCTGCATTTTCCGGTAATGACATGTCTTCAGTAAATCAAACGCATCTCACGAACCGCTGATGAGAATGACATGAAACCACTTCCATTAGAAAGCTAACTCAATTTCGAACAACTTTCGTGAAGAGCTCCCAGTCTAATTCAAAGGGCAAGGTGTTCTTCCGGTTGGATCTTTCAGACACATCGTCTTGATCAGGAATGTTGATCGGTTATCGGGATCGGTTAGTAACCGATCCGATGTGTATTTTGCTCCTTTTGGTCCTTTTTCGATCTTCCTTCGATCTTCCTTCGAAATCCAAGTGTCTCCTTTGATCCAAGCTACTCCAAGCACTCCTAAACACCTGAAAAAGGCTCCAGCAAGCCAAAAACGACACAAAACTATCTAGGACTTCTAAAATGCAAGTTAAAACTAAATGAGACTCAAATGCATGAAAAGATCCCAAAACTATAAAAAGTGGGATTAAAACCTATGAAAATAAAGTCCTAAAAACAAGTAAAATATGGTGTTATCAGGTGGCTAGGAACTTGGCGGTGAGTGCCTTGGTAGCTTCGTGTTTCATGCTCATGAACCTACGTAGCCCCATATTCTCAAAGAGAGCCCACACTTCGTCGCTTATACCCATTCTCTCCATCGTCTCCGTATCGACGAATTTGCCTTGCTCGGACTTCATTTGGCAAAATTTGTCGAAGCACTCTTGCTCATTTGGCTTTGTCCGTCCCGGCGCGGGGACATTCTCTCTCTCGATCTCTTCTTCGGCTCGCTTTCCCTTTCCCTTTGCCGCGGCCGTGGGTTTAGCTTTTGCCTTGGCACTAGCTTTGGCAATCCCTTTTCCTTTTTCTGCGGCCGTAGCTTGGGCAATTCCTTTCCCTTATGTTGAAACCTTGGTTCGTGCCCGTGTCGATGGAGCACCCTTGTCCGACATTGTACCTACAAATATGCTTGAGACTATTCATGAGCATAGGCACAATTTCTTATCAAATCAACAAGGGATCACCGAAAGATGATCTTAGAGCAATGAACGAAGGTCACAATTCGCACCTAACAAACAAATTATCCCAATTCACAATCCCTAATTCTCAAAATCCCAATTTCTCAAAATCTTGCATATGAATCATCAATTTTAAGCATAGATAAACCATCCCCAAGGTATTTGCACAAATGAACCACAATATCAAACCATATTCAAGCAATGTTTCTTCAAGAACAAAATTATGGTTTTCAAACATTTAGATGAATAATACATTGGGGAATTTGGGTTCTTGAAATGATGATAAATCCAAAAAGAGCAGTCAAAATCGAGATTATAGGGCTTTGAATCACCAAATTTGGTTGAGAAAAGAGGGAAATTGTGAGTTTTCTTCCTAGCAACAGCGGGAGCAATAATCGACGTAAGGAAGGGCAAGATAGATCTCCATTTGGGTAAAGGAGAAGTGCTTGAGTTTGATATCAACAAAGTAACGAAGAAACCCACTATAGACGGGCAATGTTTCTACATTGAGACCATGGATGAGTTGGCCGATGAATTACTTGAAGAAATGAGAGTGGAAGACGGTTTAGAAGTGGTTTTGACGAAGGAGCACGACGATCATGGGTTTTTGAGCAAGGAAAGTCAAGGTTATGAGCTTCTCATGGATTCTCATAAACCGGTCAACAAGGACACCACATTTATTGAGTTGTGCATCCGGGGTACCACGGTTCAAGAAGAGTTCATTCTAGCCGTCGAGGAGACTAGTTTTGATAATGACGATTGGAGCGAGCTCAAGGCCCCAAAGGTGGACCTAAAGCAACTTCCCGCGGGATTAAGGTATGCGTCCTTAGGTCCAAACGAGTCATACCCGGTTATTGTGAACGAGAGTCTAGATGAAAATGAACTATCCTCCCTTCTTGTGGAACTTAGGAAGTATAGGAAGGCAATTGGCTATTCTTTAGATGATATCAAGGGTATTTCCCCAAGTTTGTGCACACATAGAATCCATTTAGAGGATGAATCGAGGACCTCTATTGAACATCAAAGAAGGTTGAACCCTAATTTGAAAGATGTTGTAAAGAGAGAGATTCTTAAGCTCTTGGACGCGGGCATTATCTATCCAATATCGGATAGTACATGGGTATCCCCGGTTCATTGTGTACCTAAGAAAGGGGGGATGACGGTTGTTAGAAATGACAAGAATGAAATGATTCCTACTAGGACAATAACCGGGCATAGGATGTGCATTGACTATAGGAAGTTAAACTCATCTACTCGAAAAGATCACTTCCCGTTACCTTTCATAGATCAAATGCTTGAACGTCTCGCTAATCATCCTTTTTATTGTTTCCTAGACGGTTATTCGGGTTTCTTCCAAATACCCATACACCCGAATGACCAAGAAAAAACAACTTTCAAATGCCCCTACGGTACCTTCGCATATCAAAGGATGCCGTTCGGGTTGTGTAATGCCCCAGCAACTTTCCAACGTTGTATGATGTCTATTTTCTCCGATGTTATTGAAGACATGGTAGAGGTCTTTATGGACGACTTCTCCGTGTATGGATCTTCTTTTGGTGTTTGCTTGTCTAATCTTTGTAGGGTCTTGCAACGATGCGAAGAAGCAAACTTGGTGCTCAATTGGGAGAAGTGCCATTTTATGGTACGTGAGGGGATCGTGCTAGGACACAAGATCTCCGAGAAGGGCATAGAAGTGGACAAGGCCAAGATCGAGGTGATGGTTAGTTTGGAGCCGCCTAAGTCGGTCAAAGACATCCGGTCTTTCTTGGGTCATGCGGGGTTCTACCGAAGGTTCATCAAAGATTTTTCAAAGATCACTAGACCACTCTCCCGGTTGCTTTGCAAGGAGGTCGAGTTTGTGTTTGATGAGGAGTGCATGGGAGCATTCCTAGAGATCAAGAAAGCGTTGATTAGCGCCCCTATAGTCCAAGCACCGGATTGGGACCTTCCGTTTGAGATCATGTGTGATGCTAGCGACTATGCGGTTGGAGCCGTTTTGGGTCAAAAGAAAGACAAGAAGACAAATGTGATCTACTATGCTAGTAGAACTCTAGACGATGCCCAAACTAGGTATGCAACCACGGAAAAGGAGTTGTTGGCCGTAGTCTTTGCCATGGAAAAGTTTAGATCTTATGTTGTGGGTTCAAAGGTGATTGTCTACACCGATCACGTGGCTCTAAGATACATTCATGCAAAGAAGGACACGAAACCGAGGCTACTACGTTGGATCTTGCTACTCCAAGAATTCGATTTGGAGATAGTAGACAAGAAAGGCATAGAGAACGGAGTAGCGGATCACTTGTCTAGGATGAGGATAGAAGACCTCGTCCC
This sequence comes from Eutrema japonicum, assembly GCA_030161315.1. Taxonomy (NCBI): domain Eukaryota; kingdom Viridiplantae; phylum Streptophyta; class Magnoliopsida; order Brassicales; family Brassicaceae; genus Eutrema; species Eutrema japonicum. The sequence continues at coordinate 45,620,835 of BSQW01000004.1, read as the reverse complement.
CATTGAAGACAAGCTTCCCGAAGAAAGTCTCATGGTTGTGAAGGTATTGAGAAGAGGGGTTGAAGCCGTGAATGGTATGGAGGAAGCTAGCGGTCTACAAGATGAAAAGCTCCCATGGTTTGCGGATCTAGTCAACTACCTAGTTTGTGGGAAGGAACCGCCTTTGGATGGGTATAAAAAGAAGAAGTTCTTCCACGATGTTACTAGATACTATTGGGATGAGCCCTACTTGTACAAGTTGGGTTCGGATGGGTTGTATTGAAAATGTGTAGCGGAAGAAGAAGTGAAAGGGATCCTACTCCACTGTCACGGGTCAAGCTATGGCGGGCATCACACATCCTACAAAACCGCTACAAAGGTCTTGCAATCCGACTTTTGGTGGCCTTCGTTATTCAAAGATGCACATACCTTCGTCTCCACGTCTGATGCATGCCAAAGGAAAGGGAATATTGGGAGGAGCGATGAGATGCCCCAAAAACCCAATCCTTGTGGTAGAGATGTTTGACGTGTGCGGCATCCACTTTATGGGACCTTTCCCGTCATCATATGGTAACCAATACATATTGGTGGTGGTCGATTACGTCTCCAAATGGGTGGAAGCCATTGCAAGCCCGACCAACGATGCAAAGGTCGTTCTAAAACTGTTCAAGTCCGTAATCTTCCCAAGGTTCGGAATTCCGAGAGTGGTCATTAGTGATGGGGGTAGTCATTTCATCAACAAGGTGTTTGAAAGCTTGCTAAAAAAGCACGGTGTGAAGCATAAGGTAGCAACGCCTTACCATCCTCAAACGAGTGGCCAAGTAGAAGTGTCAAACCGGCAAATCAAAGCCATTCTTGAGAAGACGGTTGGGGGTTCAAGGAAGGATTGGGCCAACAAGTTGGATGATGCTTTGTGGGCATATCGGACCGCCTTCAAAACACCTATAGGGACCACACCATTCAACTTGCTTTATGGGAAGTTATGCCATCTACCGGTTGAGTTGGAATACAAGGCCCTATGGGCGGTGAAGCTACTTAACTTCGACATTAAGACCGCACAAGAGAGGCGGTTGATCCAACTTCACGAGTTAGAAGAGACTAGGCTGGATGCCTATGAGAGCTCGAGAATCTACAAGGAGAGGACCAAAGCATTCCACGACAAGAGGATTGTGCACAAGGACTTCAAAGTTGGGGACCTAGTGTTGGTATTCAATTCCCGTTGAAGCTCTTTCCCGGGAAGCTCAAGTCAAGGTGGTTGGGTCCGTTTGAGGTTAAGGAAGTAAGGCCGTATGTGGCCGTTGTGCTTGTTAACAAAGAAGGCCAAGATTTCATTACAAACGGCCAAAGACTAAAACCTTACCGGGCAGATCAAACCGTCGAGAAGGGAGGATCGATCCCCCTCGATGATGTCCCTCTAGCTTGAGAACGGTAACAAACGTCGAACTTAGTGACGTTAAACAAAGTGCTCTTGGGAAACACCCCAAGCTTATCATTGTACATACTTTCTTTTTGTTTATCTTCCTTTTCTATCTTTGCTAGATCTTTTTGATGTTTTTGTTGAGTATGCATAGGAGTTCAAGGGGCAAAGAGGCGAATACCGACGTGTGACACCGAGGAGTGACCTTGGTATGGACTTACAAGAACAATACCGATGTCACAGGTCGGTATCACAGCTCGGTACGGACTTACGAGGACAATACCGATGTCACAGGTCGGTACTGTTGCTCGGTATGGAAGCAGGAGAAAAACTTCTTTAATACCGATGTGTGACACCGAGGAGTAACTTCGGTATGGCCCAATACCGAGGAGTGACCTCGGTATGCCGTGTAATCGAGGGACCAATACCGACGTCACAGGTCGGTATCACAGCTCGATATGGAACCAGGAGGAAAACCTCCTTAACACCGACGAGTGATACCGAGGAGTGACCTCTAGGAGGTATCAATATCCCCAATACGATGTAGTAAAGAGGTTATCAATCCATAATTGGGATTGTTCTAAACACTAAGAATGCAAGGTTCATAAGTAATTTAAACTAAACAAGGTAATTGGTGATTAAGTATTCAAGTTCAAATTAAGCGAAGTAATAACTAAACGATTTGTAATCCAAATAACAAAAGCGGAGCAAGAGATAAGGTTAATGATATAAGGTGATCCAAGTCCAATTAGTGGTGTTCATTTACTCAAGAAGCTAATTCCTAGGCAATAGAACTCTAATCTAGATTAGTTCTCTTTCAAACAACTAATCACTTTGTTAATCATCAAGTCCATTAGCAAATCATCATTTGTGGATTAACAACTAGCAAGCATTAAGGGTCATAACAAAATCAACCAAAGATATGCCCTAAACAACTAATGTCTTAGGTTAGGAACATAAATCTCTTGTCTAGTTGGTCTTGGCATTTCATCAAACACTTGGAGTTCATGAAATGCCTTGTGATCTAGATCCACTCTTTCATGCTAGATCTAGCATTAGGGACTCTAGACAAGAAGGAATATAAGATTATCTAACCCTAAACACCACTAATCAAACTCTTGATCACCCTAATCTACCCTATCCCAAAGTCCTTAAGACTACTCACTAATCATCATGGGTTTAACAATTCCAAGGAAAGAAGTGTTAAAACTCGTGATCAAGATGATTCAATGATTAGAATGTAGAAGATAGATGGATTCAATCAAAGAAATAATACTCAAATTGCATAAATTAAAAAGGATCAATCTCTTACAAATCACTCTTAGAGAGGTTTTTGCTTAAGAAAAGACTTAGCCCCTACAAATTAGGTTTTTGGGCTTAAATAGTGAATAGTGACGAACCGGGTCGACCCGGTTTAAATGGATAAAATGTTTTGTTTCGGCCAATACCGAGGTGACTGCTCGGTGTCACACCTCGGTATTGAGCCTGGGATAGTGGCACCGACGAGTCCATACCGAGCAGTGGCCTCGGTACCGAGGAGATGTTTGGCTTTGATCTTCAGTGGATACCGAGGTCACTCCTCGGTACCGTTGCTCGGTATTAAGGACTTTTCCTCTGGGTTTCTTCCTGTGGCAGCACCGAGCAGTGACACCGAGCAGTGCCATCGGTACAATCCCCTGAAGCTTCGATACCGATGTCACTATCCCAGGCTCAATACCGAGGTGTGACACCGCCGATCCCACTGTCACGCTTTATGGAAGCTTCAGGGGATTGTACCGATGGCACTGCTCGGTGTCACTGCTCGGTGCTGCCACAGGAAGAAACCCGGAGGAAAAGTCCTTAATACCGAGCAACGGTACCGAGGAGTGACCTCGGTATCCACTGAAGATCAAAGCCAAACATCTCCTCGGTACCGAGGCCACTGCTCGGTATGGACTCGTCGGTGCCACTATCCCAGGCTCAATACCGAGGTGTGACACCGAGCAGTCACCTCGGTATTGGCCGAAACAAAACATTTTATCCATTTAAACTGGGTCGACCCAGTTCATCACTATTCACTATTTAAGCCCAAAAACCTAATTTGTAGGGGCTAAGTCTTTTCTTAAGAAAAAACCTCTCTAAGAGTGATTTGTAAGAGATTGATCCTTTTTAATTTATGCAATTTGAGTATTATTTCTTTGATTGAATCCATCTATCCTTTACTTTCTAATCATTGAATCATCTTGATCATGAGTTTTAACACTTCTTTCCTTGGAATTGTTAAACCCATGATGATTAGTGAGTAGTCTTAAGGACCTTGGGATATGGTAGATTAGGGTGATCAAGAGTTTGATTAGTGGTGTTTAGGGTTAGATAATCTTATATTCCTTCTTTTCTAGAGTCCCTAATGCTAGATCTAGCTTGAAAGAGTGGATCTAGATCACAAGGCATTTCATGAACTCCAAGTGTTTGATGAAATGCCAAGACCAACTAGACAAGAGATTTATGTTCCTAACCTAAGACATTAGTTGTTTAGGGCATATCTTTGGTTGATTTTGTTATGACCCTTAATGCTTGCTAGTTGTTAATCCACAAATGATGATTTGCTAATGGACTTGATAATTAATAAAGTGATTAGTTGCTTGAAAGAGAACTAATCTAGATTAGAGTTCTATTGCCTAGGAATTAGCTTCTTGAGTAAATGAACACCACTAATTGGACTTGGATCACCTTATATCATTAACCTTATCTCTTGCTCAGCTTTTGTTATTTGGATTACAAATCGTTTAGTTATTACTTCGCTTAATTTGAACTTGAATACTTAATCACCAATTACCTTGTTTAGTTTAAATTACTTATGAACCTTGCATTCTTAGTATTTAGAACAATCCCAATTATGGGTTGATAACCTCTTTACTACATCGTATTAGGGATATTGATACCTCCTAGAGATTAAAAAGCCTTGTATCACGTGCCTAATCAATTATCCTAAGATCTAAGTTCTAGGTGATCAATCTAGAATTAGCTTTGAGAACAACCTAAGGCGAAGAACTAATTTAGATTGTGAACCCTAAATAACTAATCAACCTAGCATTCAAAGAAATCCCTTATGAGAATCCCTAAACCTAACAAAAGATCTACTCAGACATGGAAATTGAATCAATAAACATGTTTGAATAAATACTCAATAGAAAATAAGAAAGAGTAACAAAAGGGTTCGAAATCTTCTCTCGACGAACAGAGTTTCAGACTTGTCTCTCTTCAAAAGCTCTCTCACAAATCCAGAATAAAAATAAAGCGTAGCTAACAAAGTGGCTGTAAAATCCCTATAAATAACCTAAATCACGTTTTGGGGCTTCTTGTAAATATTAAAGACTTCTGGACCAAGTTGCAATTCTTCAACTCTTCATTAAAGTCGCGGATCGTGTCTGCTGTGATGAGTGTCGATCGATACCAGGGGGTATCGATCGATGCTCGACGTGAAATCGGATACTCAGCAACCCGAACTTCAGCTTTGCTCCAAAATGCTCCAGAAAGCTCCAATATCTCCAATTATGCTCCAAACGTGCTAAGACCTGTAAAAGACTCTAAAACACTACGAAATACTAGAAAGACTCTATAAAACGGACTTATATCATGGCCTAAAAGGGGTAAAAACCATGATATATCAACTCCCCCAGACTTAGCATTTGCTTGCCCTCAAGCAAAACAGAAAACTAAATCAGAGAAAGAGGTTTGAAAACGCGGAGACTCACCTGTTCAGGAACCATCACAAAGATCCTTTTTCCAAGCACCCAAATGTCACCTAACCAGCTTTTGATCTAACCACCATGTACTTCTCCGTAGACATTCACAGCTTTTCTAGACTCCACACATTATCTCGCAGCATTGTTCAAATAAAGCCCTCATCGCCAGTTTCATCGTTGCTGCCAATATTCAAGAACCTTCTAGATTCTTTACCATAAAATATCATGACAAGGAACCATCCATTTTCACACTTTTTGTATCACTCTCTCTCCCCCAGACTTATTTCTTATTATGTTCTTTTTTTTTTAGATCTGCATATACACATCAAGGTCTGAAACGCGAGTATTGATGGTGTTTGCCACCGAATCCCCGATTCTTCCCTCTCTATGTACCAAAGGTTTAGGCGAATAGTGGTATCACGAGAAATTTTCCTAACCTCGCTTTCAACCTTTGTGTGATCATTTTCTCGCTTTCAACCTTTGTGTGATCATTTCCTCTTAAGTAGAATAATGGGATCGCTGGAAATTTTTCTAACCCTCTACTAAGAAGAAAATCATTTCATCTTTTATGCTCTTATTTATCAACTTATAACAGGGGAGAGATATACCATTACTTTAAACATATGGGTTCCTTTGTCAGATATGAATGATGAATCAAGCTCTGTAAACACTAACCACTTCGATGAAGTGCAAAAATTTGGCTCAGGCTTCAGAAGAACTCTGCTGGAGACATGGATGTTTTCTAGTCAACTGGTCAGTCTTTGGATTTTTCATTAGTCGATCTAGAGCTGATCCTGCAACACTGGTCACTTAAAAACAAAATCAAAACAACAATTCAAGCATAGGATCATCATCTCCAACAAGTTTTGACTCGATAAAACAACTGACTCGAAGAAAAACAAACAAAATGTCAGCAGACACCTCCCCCAGACTTGAACAACACTGTCCCCAGTGTTATCTAGTCTAGAGTAGGTAAAAGAAAACAAAAGAACAGAATAGAACGAAGAGAAACAAGAAGTTACCGTGCTGGAACATCTGGTGTCGATCGACACACGGCTTGGTATCGATCGATACCAAGCTTAAATCGACATAATAAACCGTACATTCGCGATTGGTGTCGACCGATACCAATGGGGTATCGATCGACACTAAGGCGATTTCGAGTTTTGCTCTTTGTTTATCCTAACACAAACACAAAACGGAAAATAAAAAGAAAAAGAATCAAAAGCAGACTCACCAGTGGGTTGCCTCCCACCAAGCGCTTGTTTAATGTCATTAACTTGACTGTAACGCCTTTCAGGCAGGATAAGAATGCGAGCTTGCACCAAAACAGGCTCCACAACTTGACCTCGCTATCTTCAGAGTTTTGCTCAACATACTCTCCACAAACTCTTTTCCTTTCTCTTTCAGCTCAGAAGTAAGAAGAACTCTAGCCTTAGAGAATGGTTTCGAGGCTCCTTTGCACTTCACCTTGTACTCAATCGAATCCCCATCACACTTCTGAGGGATCAAAATGACATGGGGATATTCCACTCTTTTGCGCTTCGCTTTCTTCTTTGTTGCCTTAGCCTTCTTGACAACTTTCGTGGGGATGCTGTGCGGTTCAATCGAAACGTCTATGACAGTTGGCGCGTCAGGAGGTTCTTCCAAAAGATAAGCCGCTAACGACTTTCCCATAACAACCTCGATGCTAGAGACACGTCCGGGAGCTCCTCTAGGAGGAATGGCTTCGTAGAACACCTCCTTGTCAATATATGAGAATGAAATTCTCTTGCCTAGCGTATCCATAATCGTACCAACCGTAGCCATGAACGGTCTTCCAAGAATTAACTGCGTACGAGATAGTGCACTCATCTCCACAACCTGAAAATTAGTAGGAACCAGGCAATCTCCTATTGTGATCATCAAATCATGTATTGTACCGTGCGGAAGTGAGGTGGAACAGTTTGCGAATGTGATACACGTCTTGGGAGGTCGAATATCAGCTCCCAATCTCTCTGCAATTTCTCTTGACATGACATTGACGCAGGCCCCTGAGTCAACGAGAGACTCTTTGAATTCAACTCCAGAGATAGAGCATGGAACTGAGAATATCCCTTGGTCTTCCCTCTTAGTCACCTGTCTCAGTGGTAGTGACTTGCTTCTTGCCTTGATGAAGAGTGCCTTAATTTCTTCCTCAGTTTCTCTGCAATCTTTGAAGTGACTTAGCAGAGGCCAGTCCTCTAGAGCTTCTTCAAAAGTGAACGAGTGGGGTATCCTTCGTACTCTCTTCTCAAAGCCAAGCAGCTGCTTTGGAGTGATGGGGTCTCTGAGATGTTGAGGAATAGAATTCAGCTTCTTGGGCTTGCGAACTCTTTCTTCAATCAACTCAGGCGTTTTCATAGTTTCTGGCTCGATCTGCGAGGGGTATCGACCGACACCAGGTAGGGTATCGATCGATACTCTCGCTCTTGAATCGTCCCTGGCAGATATATCATCATTAAAAGGAGGCTCCACAACTGATTTATCCAACAAAGCTTTGCATCTGGCGTCCTCCCATTCCTTCCTTGTCATAATATGAGGCATAGGATAAGGTATCTTGGGTATATACACCCTCTCCTTGACAATTTCAGGCTCTTTCTCGACCTGTGTCTCGATATCGATCGATACAGAAAGGGTATCGATGGATACATATGATTTTGGATCCACTCGTGCAGGTGTTTGGACTGGTATCGATCGATACAGGCTGGTATCGATCGATACGCGTGCGATTTCAGAATCCCAGTCGTCATCTTCTACAAGATCGTCGAAAATTCCTGCATCAAGTCCTTTTTCTACCACTACAGTGGCTTCTTTAGCAACTCCTAAGGTGATTGCATTGACGTGTGCCCTTGGATTCTCAGTTTTCCCTGGAAGAAATCCTTCTTGCCTCCTCACAGCTGCTGCTGTCTGAGCGACCTGAGTTTCCAGCTTCCTCTGGATCTGATTGATAGCTTCAATTTTCTCATTCAGCTCAATGTACAGAGAGTCAAACTTCCCATTAAAATCACCTTGCAACTTCTCTTGTCCCCGAAGAATCTGTTCCATCATGAATTCCATCTTATTCTCTGTGGACTTTGGAGAGATGGGCTGGTACGAAGAGTTCTCGTAATTGCGAGTGTTTTTGTTGAAGTTTTGGTTATTGTTGTACGCAAATTGCTGACCCTGAAATCCAGAACCACCAACGTAGTTAACATCCTCCACTTCATCTCCACCGATAATATTGACTCCATCAGCAAGGTGTACAGTGTTCTTAGACTTCACGATCAAAAAATCCAGCTTGGCCTGAACCTCAACAATCTGCGATCCATCAACTCCTCCAGCTAGCTTCTTCCGCTCGAAATCAGCATTCTTGGTGCTATTACTAGACGCCAAGTTCTCAATCAACACAACCGCATCATCTGGATACCTGGTGTTGAAGTTCCCATTACTTGCAGTATCCAAAGCGATCTGGTACCTCCAATCAATTCCTCTATAGAAAGTACCCAGCAGCTGAACCTGAGTGAACCCATGGTGCGGACAATCTCTCTGATATGACTTGAAACGTGTCCAAGTAGCTTTGAGTGCCTCTGTTGGACCTTGACAAAATTGAGATATCTTGTTTCTTAGCTCCTCGGATCTCGCATCATCATAGAAATTGATCAGGAATGCGTTCTTCGTCTCATCCCATGTAGTTAGCGAACCAGGAGACAACTGCTTCAGCCAATAAGCAGCATCCCCACTAAGAGAGTATGGGAAAAGTTTGCAGAAGAGGAACTTATTGGGCGCTCCATTGTACTTCATACTAATGACCAAATCTTCGAACCTCTCGATATGATCCATGGGATGTTCATTAGATAGGCCATGGAAAGGATTCTGACTCACAAGAGCGTAGTACGCAGGTTTCAGCTCAAAATCATTCCTTTGAAAAGTTGGGATGTGAATCGCAGATCGATTGGCATAGAACTGAGCAGGTCTGTTGTGCTCAGCAAGTGTTCTACCTCGATAAATTGCAGCATTCCCAACAACAACAACAGGAGGGACAATGACGTTTCCAGCTTCATCAAGTCGCTGCCCTCTCTCATTGCACACTTGACCATCTTGGTCTCTCAGAGCTCCAGCTTCATCAGATCTTAAAACCACTGTGTTGTTCATCCCTGATGTTTGCTTTGTATTTCTGTTTGTGCGTTCTAAACGTGCTAGCTTCTCTAACGATAGATTAACTAGCGGAGTGCTCTTGTTCTTCCTGGTTTCACAATTAGACATGCACCTGAAAACAACACATTAGACAAGGCACGTAAGTAACCAAAAAAAATACGTTGAGTATCGACCGACACTGATGGTATCGATCGATATCAACAAAGAAATCGCCCAAGTATCGACCGATACTAGGTAGTATCGATCGATACCGACGAACTTAGTCGAAACTCGACATCTAAAATCTAAAGGCGAAATTGAATTCTCGGCAACGGCGCCAATTTTGATATGCTCAAATTAATACCCTAAACAGTACTAAAGCAGTTGTTGCAGTATATCAGGGGTCAAACACAAGAACTCAGAGAAATCGCACAATAGATTGTATAGTTATCAAATCAAGCTAAGCAGTTCAGATTAAACAAAAAGCAGTAAGCAGTAAACGAGTTGTAAATCGATGGGAGAGAGATAGGTTCAGGGATATTTCTCAGGAAATCAATGAATGCAAAATAAACTAACTAATCAGGGTTCATGTTACGCACGGTTCTCGAACTCAAATCACTAGAGTATAATTAACCAACTGTCGTTGCGAGAATTATCTAAATCTAAACTTCAGAATCCCAAATCTCTTTGCAAATCCCTAAGAATAAATCAGTTTTAATTTCAAGTTTGATATGTTCACAAATCAATTAAACCAAATCTCTTTCCGAATAATCAATTTGCTCACCCTAGGTTCTTATCAGGTAATCAATCGCACTGTCGTGCCTAATCAATTATCCTAAGATCTAAGTTCTAGGTGATCAATCTAGAATTAGCTTTGAGAACAACCTAAGGCGAAGAACTAATTTAGATTGTGAACCCTAAATAACTAATCAACCTAGCATTCAAAGAAATCCCTTATGAGAATCCTTAAACCTAACAAGAGATCTACTCAGACATGGAAATTGAATCAATAAACATGTTTGAATAAATACTCAATAGAAAATAAGAAAGAGTAACAAAAGGGTTCGAAATCTTCTCTCGACGAACAGAGTTTCAGACTTGTCTCCCTTCAAAAGCTCTCTCACAAATCCAGAATAAAAATAAAGCGTAGCCAACAAAGTGGCTGTAAAATCCCTATAAATAACCTAAATCACGTTTTGGGCTTCTTGTAAATATTAAAGACTTCTGGACCAAGTTGCAATTCTTCAACTCTTCATTAAAGTCGCGGATCGTGTCTGCTGTGATGAGTGTCGATCGATACCAGGGGGTATCGATCGATGCTCGACGTGAAATCGGATACTCAGCAACCCGAACTTCAGCTTTGCTCCAAAATGCTCCAGAAAGCTCCAATATCTCCAATTATGCTCCAAACGTGCTAAGACCTGTAAAAGACTCTAAAACACTACGAAATACTAGAAAGACTCTATAAAACGAACTTATATCATAGCCTAAATGGGGTAAAAACCATGATATATCAATTGATTACAAAATGACTGTGAAATATAATATAATCAGTCATGTTATCTAAACTACAAATTTACATTTCTAACATCATTTGTAACATCATAGGCTTGCAGGGACGGTTGGACATTATTGTCAAATGCATCAGTGTTACCCTCCTTTCCTTGGACATTAACTTCAATCTGCAAGACGTGGACATAGATAAATCGTTGTAATGCAAATAAACCATTAAGTTATCCAAATAACTAATTACATTGCTATTTAGTTTATATAAAAACAAACATTTGTTTTAGTTATTAAATGTTAACTAACGTAATCATAACTAAAATATTATCTTCCAAATAAGTTTATCGGTGCATTGGGAAAACAATTCCATTTACTATACAAAAGTCTTACTGTAGGTGCGTGAGTAACGTTTAAGCTGATTACATTGTGATGATCTCCTTGACCACTGAGTTGCTGCTGCATCCCTGAAACCTTGAATTCACCTTCCACCTGCATGGTTTTCATAAAATTGAATGATCACCGTTACACTTAGCCGATAACAATTTGTCTGATAATAGATTATATACCATTGAATGATAACAGTTTATCTCTGTAGGGGAATTGACATGATCGTCAATGATGTGGTCATGGGGTCGTGTGTCATTTTTCTTTTCGTGGAAAAGCATAAAAATCGATATATTTAGGAATTAGAGAGTCTTGCAATTAGAGAATCTTATTTACAAACTCACCCCAAACGTATCAGACATATAGTAAGCGGCTATCCCTTGGACATAATCTCCGCCGTTGTTGCATGTATTAGTGTGAGTTGAATCATCTTCGGTCTGGTTTTGAGGGGCGTTGGGTGTTTCTACAGAACCTTCGACATTTTCAGAGAAAATATTATTGTTACCGGTGGTTTCATTACCGGTAACATCAGTCGTTTTAGGAATGGTGGAATCATCAGTGTCCTCCATTATGAATGAGTAGTTTTTGAACCGTGAAATAACTCCATTGATAACTTTGTCATTGTTCTTTCCGTTGTTCTCTTCCAAATTTTTTTTAAAATACGTGACCAACTCCATTGATGACTTTCTCATTGTTCTCTTCAATCTTTTTGGCAACGATATCAGCGATTCTACCTTCTAGCATGTTAACGAAATTGCAGAGCTTTAAGTCCAACATATCAGAAATATTATGTACTTCTGTTTCTTCTCCCTCGTCTTCTTCTTCTGGAGTTGTTACCTTTCTCCTAGTCCTTCTCGGATGTGGTAACCTACCCTTCCTTGCACGGACTGCATTGACCTTCTTGTCACCTCTCTTTTTGGATTGGATACGGGGCATCTACGACGGTTTGCAGCCCCCAAAAAACATCTCTCTCTTGAATTTAAACCCTTCTTTTTGCGAGTCTGACCATGTTATCAACAGTGTGGTCTTCTTCATCATCAGACCACCTCAAATCTTCTTCATCACAGTCAAACTGAATATATGGCCATATGATGGGTTTAACGTCAACCTAGAACAAATGTGAGATTAGAATATGACGATAAAATGAGTTTTTGTTAGATAATAGGTTTAACAATTTATAAAAATATCTGAATTATATCCATCAATTGACAAATATAAAACCAGATAACAGGATAGCATACATCCTTCTAAGTTATTTGTTATCAACCATTTGTTCCGCCTAAGGTTTTTGAGTTTAGCAGATAATAATAAATTTATCGTGATAGAGTTATTGGCAGATAATAATTTCTGAAATAACAATTTATTGACTAACATCAGATACATACCGATCGTGATTTGTCTAGATCCATGGCCTGGTTCTGCTTCAGAGGTATTCGTCGATAGCCAATAGGATCACTTTCATCGTCGAAATCAGTTGGTTCCTCGATAGATGTAAAGGGACCTTCGTCAATGGCTGGAACCGCTTTGAGAACAACAAGCTGCAGTGCAAGAAATAATCCTTGAACAGTGATGTTGGCGGTGAAGAATTGAGTTAATTCTCTTTCCATTATTGAGTCCATCATCTTATCAAAAGATAAACAATGTTCTCGACCATTTCAGCATGTTCAGGGTCAACTTTGAGGTTGGGAAAGTGGACCGTCGGAAGCAAGATGGCATCGACTAACACTAGACAAGCATATCTAATATGCATTTCTTTGTCGGGGACCGTTTTTTTCTTCAGCATATAGAGTACCCTCTCAGTGAAAATATTTTCCTCAAGACCAAAAAGAGTTCTGTAGTATGGTCTGCTAATACCGGTGGTGCCTCTTGTCTTCCTTTTTGATTGTATCGGATATTTTCCACATGGAAGGGCATGTGACGATCTTAAATTCCCGAAGATTAAACCTTATGGGACCCAAATCTCATTCTTCTTCTTAACGCTCAACTGTCGGGATAGAAGAAACAATACAAATTTTGCCGACCACGTCGGTTTTGTGTGGAGTTCGGAAAGCTTGTCGAGAGATGATTTTTTGATGGTCTCCATTTTCTGATATAAATTTACCCGAACACCTTCCGGCTGCTCTCCCGCCAGAAAAGACGTTGGGGTAGTTCTAGATCTGCCATTTGGGAACAAGAAATCTAAGTTAAGACAAAAAAATTCCACCGGAAAAGGTGAACACAAAATCGATGGAACACAAAATCAATTTAAGTAACTCTTCAATGTAATCGGATAAGTGACAGTAACATTTGAGAAATGTTCTAAAACAATTATTCATTACCTTGGAGGATTTCACCGAGTTTAGGGTTTGTGGAGATGTACTCGCCGCCGCTTTAGGTTTTAAGAAAGAGATAATGATAGAGATGTGGTCAAATTTGATAAAGATTTCAAGAGTAAAAGCAAGAATGATGACCCTACGAATAAAGTTTTTTTCGATATCTGGAAATATTTTCTCTCTCTCATTAGTTTGATAACAAAGAGTTACTTAAAATCCAACAATAAAGATTGTCTGACACAACTCATGCGAGACTGTGAATTGTAGGGGTTCTTAGTAAAGCAATTGTAGGGGTTCTTTGGTCTTTTTCGTCGCCAACAGAGACTGTGAATAGTTACAATTGTTAGATTGCTAATTTTCGTTTTATCCATCGCTACCAATTGCATATACTCATTTTTTATATTTGATTTACAACTCCAGTGTACAGCTTTATTTTGAAACAAGATACACTATCTACAAACAGAATAATATATTGCTCCAACATTTCAACCCAATTTGAAAAAGTTACGAAAATCCCGAACAAGACAGTAAGGGTCAGAAAAGAAAAGAAATGACAAAAGGAATCTGCCACATAACATCTGTATCAAAAGAAGCTGGAACATTTGTGTGTCACCTGTCCATCCAATTGCATGGCATTACTAAAGTGAGTACTCTGTCACACAGCCGAAATAGAGTTATAGTCACCTCCAACAAAGATTTTTGATGAAGACACGCAACGAATGCTCTGTAGCATTGACTAAGAGGCAGTGACATGGGTGTGTATCAGTATTCTGGAAGCAATTGAAAGAGCATTCACTAAGTGGTTAGACAAATAAAGAACAAACCAAACTATAGATAGTGATTTCCGAGAGGCGAAATCAAAAGACGAAACTCATGAATACGCATAAGACCCATATCGTCAATAGAACCAAAGCAATCATCAGTTCAAAGGGAAAGTCTATAAAGATTGAACCAAAGCTTACAAAGTCTACAAAGATTGAACCAAAGCTTACAAGGTCACTCAGAACTGTGAAACGGAACATAAATAAACACATCTAAACTCCAAATTAAAACTCAGGGTTGCAGAAGAGAATCGTAGACAAAGAATGAGCAAAAAATCAACAAACAGAGAACACTCTAGTTTCAGATCAGCGAATGAAACATCAGAATATCAAATCGAATCCCTAAAATCAAAAGAAATGAACAACTTAAACAGAAAGAAAAAAAAGAATCGACGAGACTGAACCCAATCGACAAGACACCACCTAGAATGCCGGAGTATTGATGGGTTCGAAGATGCAAAGAGTAATGCTGAGGTGGCACCACCTAGAAGATCACAATGGCCACGTAAGCCAAACTCCAAATACTTGGTTTCAATTTGAAGAAGTATGAGACTTCTCTGTTTCAGTTTTGAAAATAAGAGAACAAGTCTTTGTTTTGAGGACAATGTCTCCCACTTTCCCATTACCTGTTTTGTAGGAGTTAGTAACTCCACCTTCTGTTTCATTGTATGTTTGTCTATTTAAATCAATGAAGAAAACAAAAATAGGTAGTCAAAACTACGAACAAAAACATGTGTGTTCTTATTATCAATCTCTTGCTTTGAAAAGAGACCAAAATTGGCATCGCTGCTAACATCTGATACCATTGATAGAGATCCCCACACTTGAACCCGATCAAGTCAAGAACGCTCACAAACAAAAGCTTTAAACCCGATGTAATCTTACGACGATTTAAAAACGAATTATTTACGATGATTTGTATACGTCCCAAAGCCTGTTTTACGACGATTTTCTCCCTTGTAAAAAACTTGCTTTCTTTTAGTGTTTGTGTAGGTACAATGTTATATGAAAGCTCCGAGGGAGAAATAAATCGTCAGTCCGAAGTCTCATTTGAAAGATAATCTTCAAAGATTATGGAGTAATAAAAATTATATACAAATTAATATATATTAATTTATCGATTAATTAATATTTCTATAAAATAATAAATTTTTAAGTTCCCATATTATAAATTTGTGGATGTTTTATTGTGTATGGCATTTTTTTCCTTTCAATCAAGTGTAAGAAAATTATTTTATCCTAGCCCCTACATTAAAAATCTGGGTTTTCCTTAATAATTTATTTAAAGGATAATATTTTTCTTAATTTTTCTGTGAAGATTATTTGATCATTACAATTATAATATTTGAAATTTTTATTACAAGAGACTTAATAGAAAGCGACTATAGAAGATAGAAATCAATATCAATACTAATGGTCGCAATAGCAGGTACCTTTCACTCTAGCCATCAAAGTCACTAAGAAAAGCCACATGAACAACATATGAATAGTTTTTTATCCGCCTTATTGTTTATAACCAAATCACCCGTACAGCGATTCTTAGAGCATCATTACCGCAGGTTTTAAAAGGTTCTTAATAGGTTTCTTAGAATAAAATATTGTTTAAATAAAAAAAAAACAGGTTTCTACCTAAGAACCGATTCTTAATTAAGCAACTTAAGAATCGGTTCTTAAGTTATATGTGGCATCATGTAATTGGTCCGACGTTTTCTTTCGTCTAGATGAAAATCAATTTTCTCTTCTTCTCCTCGCGAACTCCGTCTTCTTCATCTCCGGCCGAATCGTTTGGCTTCTCCCTTCGCCACTTTCATATTCGTTCGTTTGCAAATCTCCTCAAATTAGGGTTTCAATCGGGAATCGGACAAACTAATGACAGTACCTTCAGACTCAACCACCGGATCTTCTGGAAATTGGCTTTTCAAAAATAAAGAACATGGCAAGACTAGTGCAGCTGCTAGTCTGGTATGCCTTTACTTACTTGATGATTTTTTGTTTTGTTGCTGTATTTAGATCATGGAAGTGGAAATTGTAACCAGATCTTGTTGTTTCCCTATCATAGGGTATGATTCAACTGTGGGATGTGGACTCGGTGCTATCATGGGTCTTGGAATTGCATACGCAGGTTCCCAAAATTACATAAACACATACGTATAAGTTACGATATATCTGAATATCTTGTGATATACACACATATTTACATAAATACACACATATTTACATAAACACATACATATTTACATAAACACATATTTGTGTGTGTTTACATGAACACATATTTACATAAACACATATTTGTGTGTGTTTACATAAACACATACATATTTACATAAACACATACATATTTACATGAACACATATTTACATGAACACATATTTACATAAATATGTGTGTGTTTATGTAAATATGTATGTATTCATGTAAATATGTGTTCAAGATAATAATTGAATGTTGTTTTGCTTTTTTTTAATAAAATCTATGTTTAAAATGTAATGTTGTTGTTTTAATAATAATTGAATGTTGTTTTTAATATATATATGTCAACTATGTTTAATTAAAAAAATAAATTCTATTTAAAATAAAAACAAAACTATTAAATTTTTTTTTTTAAGAACTCCTAATAGGGTTCTACCAATAAATCAGCAAAAACAGAAGTTTCTTAACAGAGTTTCTTAACTTCAAATTTATAATTAAATATTGCTTAAGAACCCCAAATGGGTTTCTCCCAATAATGATGCTCTTACATTTATAGCAAATCGGTCGAGAGAGACGATTGTTCGGAATCAAATCATATGTCCCTTGATAAGCCATATTTAAATTGTATCCGGGTCTTGAGTGTATTAGATTGTTAAATACACATTTAGT
The DNA here is from genome assembly GCA_030161315.1 of Eutrema japonicum. Taxonomy (NCBI): domain Eukaryota; kingdom Viridiplantae; phylum Streptophyta; class Magnoliopsida; order Brassicales; family Brassicaceae; genus Eutrema; species Eutrema japonicum. Next base: position 45,603,694 of record BSQW01000004.1, on the reverse strand, counting down.
ATGAAGAGCAGAGACACAATCATTGCATCTATAGAACCAACCTTTTGAACATATTTCTTGTTCGCATATCCCACAACAATATGTAGAATTCACATTTTTCTCACCGTAATATAAGGAGAGAGGATGGTCATCGTATTTGTGTCTTACCGATGTCGGTAAAGTAGCGCATCTGAAGCATAGAATGTAGCCGCCACAATCATCTTTATCAGTGCAACGTAGACAAAACCAACAACGCGAGTCACAACCATCACACCTCAGGTCTTCCTGACCATTGTCGTTTTGGAATACAAACAACCAATGTGGATGGCTTTCATGTTTAAATTCATTAGAAATTGAAGCACATCGCACATCAATTTTGTAACGATAATAGCCATACGCGAAACCGGTGCAATAACGTTGACAAGCATTACACCAAAAATAGTTTTCAATGTAATAGCCATACGCACCCCTATAATTCACTTTGGCACACAATGTCAGTTGTTCTGAGCTTACCATATGTCTTTTCTTCAGAGGGAGATTAGCGCATGCATCGTGAAGAATGAAATCACATTGTGTACATTTGTAGCACAATTCAGAATATAAGGGAATGGTGCATGCATAGCAATGTTTATCTCCCTTAAGTGGTAAGGCATCTTCCACCTTCAGATTGTGCTCATGGCTAAAATGTTTTATTAGGTTTTGATCTATCACTTCGAATGGTGTACTTTCTTCTTCCTCAGGTAACCCTTCGAGTTCTCGCCCATCCCAAATGATACCACGTCTTGTTGCACATTTCGAATGAACAACATAATTAGGGCAAATCAAGCAAGAATATGCTCCACACTCCCGATTAACAGGCTGACGGCATACCCCGCAAATCCAATTCCCAGGGCCAAGAGAAGCAACATGAGAGATGCGATGGTCGTGGCGATTGATATGTATAACACGTGGTAAGTCGATGCATGCTCTATGGATTATGAAACAACATTGATGACAGATCCACGGGTAGTCGGTACTGCACAACCCACATGCATCACAAGTGAAGGAGAGCTTTATCGGTATTTGGTGGAGTTCATGCTCGTGGGCCTTAGGTTTGTTAATGATCAGAGGTTCTCTCGCACAAGGGATACATATCGTAAAAGAACATTGTGAACATTGATAATATATTGCTTCATAATATATTGGCCCATAAAAAGAAGTTCCGCATAGAAAACATGCGGCACTACTTCTGCTCGAATACCTTGTGATCTTGAGAGGATGTTTATGACGAGAAGGAATGTTGGTGTCGTTGCATTCCTCGTGGACATACAAATCGCAGATATTACACTTGTAGCCTTGCTTGTTGTCATGGTTATCTTCGTAGCATACATAACATTTTGATGAGACGTTTGTAGGATTTAGAGTGAAACCATGACGGGGGCATGATAACCGATCCATAGTTAACTATGGTTGAGGTTTAGGTTCACTTTTCTCTTTTTCGTCGCAGGAGATTTGTGGTATATTAAAAAAACCAAAATACGAACAAGAAATTAATTATTCACTTACATCGATTGGATAGTAGATTTATAGTTTAATTTGCCTTGCATTGGAACACTAGAATTAGATTACCTATTTGATACTCAAAACTAACGCATAACTTTACTGTAAAGGTAATCGAGTCCTTTGCGTATTGAATGACCTCATAGTTATAGAGATTCTTAATTCAGATAGATCAATATTCTTTATTTCTTTTGTTATTATAAGTAGGGAAAGTATATCAAAGTTAATTTTGCAAAATTATATATTGTTTTATAAACTAAAATTATGATAATATTGAATTAAGTATATATATGTAGAATGAAAATAATCGCAATTAGCAGGACGGTTAGGCCATGTTCAAATTTTTTGTTAAGGTATATTTAATGTGGTAATGTTTTTTTTTTAACTATAGCCCCCAAATTATATGTATATTTCAATTTTATTAAAGAAGCATTCTTTTTAATGAAAATTGGATAAGTGTACTTTAGAATTGGATATGTGTACTTTAGGACATGAGATGTGGTTTCGATTTACGTGTCCATTTCCATAGTAAAATTAGGTCAAAATATGTCGCCGTCCTTTCTTCTAGATCAAGGTATATCCGCCTGTATAATTTATATAGCGTGCTTTATATCCACGAAAGATGTAGTAGAACTCGTATAGGATAATGGGTTAATCTGTAAGTTTCGGATGTAAAAATTCATATGTTGTGACCAGCTAGGGGTGTCAATTAGGGCAAAAGCCCGAGGGCCGGCCCGATTTGGCCCTGAAAAACAGCGGGTTTAGGCATAAAAATAAAAGCCCAAAAAAAATCGGGCTAAGCCCATTTGAGCTGAAAAGTCCATAACTATTTGATTACGTATGTCTTATTAAATTTGGGTTCGTTTATCATATGATTTCAAAGTGTATGAAAAACGTACCATTATAGAAGAAGGAAAGTCTAAATTGACTCTATACTTAAAATATGATATGTTGGAACTGACTTTTTATGAAAACATAGATGTTTTATAATGGTGGAAGTGTAAGTCACAACGTTATGGTGAGTTAGTTCGTATAGCATGTGATGTTCTAAGCACTCTGATAACTACACTGAGTCTAAATTTAGTATTGGTGCTAATGTCTTGGATAAATATAGAAATTGTCTTTTACCAAGAAACGTTGAAGCACTGATTTGTACATGCATTTGGTTGGATGGGTTTACATTTCGTGATCCATGTACCATTATCATTCATCCATATTTACTTCATATTTTTAAAATCTTTATGTATAGATTTTCAATGACATTTCTATATGATTTATACCTCTAAAAGCTTAATATTATTTTACTTTTTTTTATCTGTAGCTCTTGATGGTGATGAAGATTTAGAAGACTTTGAAGGAGATTTTATTATAAACTCTACTACCTAGATTTGAAGTGTTTTGATTTTATGTTTTATTTGGTAATACAATTTATTTGAATTTTATTTGTTTTTGTTGTCAAACTTTTACTTTTAAATTTAATTGGATTTGATATAATACATTTCAATTTAGATTTATTTTGATAAATATTTTGTTTTAATTATTTTTCATTTGAGAATTGTGAATTTTTGTGTTTGTAAAGAAAAGCCCGAAAAAACCCGAAAAGCCCTAGAGCCATGTCCGGGCCTGGCCGGACTTTAGAATATAGGCCCGATTTTTTTCGGGTCGGGCCAGGCTCAAATTTATGCGAGTTTTACAAGTTTTGGTCCGGGCCAGCCCGATTGACATCCCTATGGCCAGCAACAGACGAGATTGTTGAACGAGCGATAAGACTCGAGAGTCTGTAAAGAATCACTAGGATTTAGAGTCTGTTCACATAATTATACCGTTAAGACTTAAAGTCTGTTGGGTATACTTGGTATACTTTTATTGATGAGACTTAAAGTCTGTGAAAGTTTCGAAAAAGTTTCAAAAAATGGGAGTGTATGTACACTTACCCCCACTCCCCCCTTTTTAGACGGAAGGGTAACTGAACCTATCCGAAATAGGTTGTTTACGTATCTTTTTTAGGGATCAAGTTGTCTCATAGTTCAAAGATGGGTGCGAGAGACTGTGCTCGGTGATACACTCAGAGTTTAACCCTAAAAGTAACTACTGCAAGAGCACAACTAACGAAGTAGTATTGTAGGGATCGAATCCACAGAGACCAAATAAAACACTACGAGAGTGTTGAAGGAAAGTAAAGCTAAGGCTAATGACAATTGTTTGTGGTTTTGTATCTTCGAAAACTAAGAATGACAAATTAAACGATGTAAATTCAATAAGGAAAAACGCTAGGTCTTCAGGTAATTCGCAAGAAATCAAGACTCACTAAACAGATTATCGAACAGGGAATGAATTAAGAACCGTTCTCGAACTCAAACATGAATGTCTAGTTAGCCCACTGTCGCAGCACTAACTACTATGCCTAATAACCTAAGAATCTAAATTGTCGTTTGACCTTAGAGTTCTAGGCAAGCATTAAAGTTCATGTTTGATAAGTTCACAAATCGCCTTAGCATCAGCTTTCGTTGGCTAAGGACGATTTGCTCATCTAAGTTTTTTCAGGAAACCTAAATCACTTTTGATGTTTAGATTAATCCTAAGATCAGAAACTAGGTGATCAATCCAATCTAGGCCTTAAACTCAACAATAGATGAAGAACTCTATGTAATTCCCTACTCTAACAAATCTGTTTCAGTGATTCATGAAATTCCTTTGAAACCCTAAAAACCTAACAAGTAGATTACTCAGACATGATTGCAGAGAAAACACAGAGAGATGAAAAAGAATTCATAATCAAATAAAAAGAAATCCAAAGGGGTTCAAAAATCTTCTCAGAGTATGCGAGTCAGAGATTCGTCTCCCCAAAAGCTTACAAGTGCCCAATATCGATGAAAAAGAAAACGTAATGTTAAAAGTGGCTGAAAATAGGTCGAGATTAGGCAAATTTGGGCCAAAACAGGAAAAACCCGAAATTTCCTTTTCTTCTCGCCAGAAAATAACGCTTTTATCGGCTTGTTTTTATCTGCCATATAGCCGATAAAACAGCTTGGCAGAAGCTCGGATCTCATGGTATCCGTTGAACCGTTCAAAATTACGCTAAGCTCAAGTTATTGGAATCGGTGATGGATTCTGCATTTCGATGCAAATGTTGACATGTATATTTTTGGTTAGTTTTGGTTCTTTTCGGATAGTTCGGTTCTTTTGGAACCAAACCAAAAAACCAAAAATATTTCGGTTCTTCATTCCATTACCCAAACCGAAACCGAACTGATTTCCCTTCGGTTCCTATATGGATCATAAAGTTGGGAACCGAAAGAACTGGAACCCAAAGGAACCGAACTGGAAACCCATATGCCCAGGACTACTCAGAACAGTGGGTGAAGAGTAAATATGGTTTTTTTGGCAATATGGGGTAAAAATGTAAGAAACCAAAAATATGTGTTGTCAATGGAACAGGTTCAAAGGCCTGTCTCCTTAAGTATCTAGGATAGCAACATACGAGCCTATAGAACAGATCATATTCAAGTGAGGTCGTGACCCTCATTGCCTTCTCTGTGTAATATATAGACTGAGTTTTTGCTCAAATGTAGCGATGTGGGACAATACCGTATCAAAAAGAAAGTATGGGCGAAGGCCCACTTATTTATATTCAAAGCCCATCTCCAATTCACAGTTGTGACGACTTTTTTCCGAAAAGTATTTGTTTTGCTTTTTAATATGTGGGACAAACCATTTGCGTATGTGTCAAAAATACACAAGATTAATCCTGCTTAATTAACAATTCCTGGAAACTGGATTAAACAAAAGTTGTAACAGAGTTGAAGCGTATGAACAAAACAAAAAGAGAACAAGAATTTTCATATAAATATAAAAAGGTAGTAAAAAGATTTGTTACATTGTTCACCAGAGAATCAAACCAAAAGTTACAACAAGAGTTGGTGGAGAGAGGAATCGCTAAGTTACATTTGATTCATAAGAACTGAGGCACAAACTAACCTCTGAGCAAAAACATTAAGGAACATATACAAAAAAGCTTAGCTTAACTCTCAGCTTTTAAATTATTGTAAGTTCTCAATGAACTCAAACTCGGTTTACTAACTTATGTTGTTTCTTTTGCCACTCAAATCATAAGCAAATCACTTCAATATTTTATGTGGTCTTAGAGAATCTTTCAGCTAATACTGTCAAAAGCTTGTTAAGAGACATGTGCTCACCTCTGCTCTTCAACTTTTCTTTCATACCGGTGCTTGATCCTGCTATCAAGCTTTTATCCTAGAAATGCAGGGAAAGCAAGAAGCTCTTCGACTTCACGACCCATGTACTCAATCAAATACTCCAGGTTTTCCCCTAAACAACAATGATTCAGTCCTTGAGGACTCATATTTGACCACTTGGTTTGGATTTGTTCAGCTTTGGCTTACTTATCTTCAGTCCTTGCTCTCTACTCTCTTTATACTAGCTCATGTTGTAATGTTGGTGTTTCGTATTAGTAATTGTTTCCATTCCGTTCTTTTGTCCTGTTCTCAAAGATGGATGTGCTCGCATATCAGTCGCTCCCACACACAAGTGATTAGATCCATCAAAATTAGAATTTGTAATCAGTAAACTACAACTTAAAGATTAGTAAATGTATATAAAGAAGAAGCTAATTCTTGTCGTTTCACGTAGTTGGTCGAGGTGAAATAAAGTCCACACACTTATCTACGGGTTAAATCTATCCACGTAACAGAATTGTAAGCTTATAAACACAATGAGCTTGTTTTCCAGAAGAGCGAGTCTGGGATAATTAATGCGCATCTTGTAATAGAAAGACCCAATAATTTTATTTATTTAAGTCTCAAACTTCTCTTGTTTTTGTGAACAACATGTTGTAAACTAATGTTAGGTCTTAAAAAACAAAAAAAATCACTTTATAGAACAATTGGAGGCAACGCAACAACGTCCTACACAATCAGCAGTTTCTATCTTCCGTGAAATAGAACAATTGGTCTGAAATTCCATCACGACAAGAAGACAGAGGAAGAGCTATCAGGATTTAATGGTTCTATGGATTATCTGAGATGAATTCTCCTTCGTCTCATATCCTGTTGTCGCCTTGTTTTTATTTATTTTTTGCCAAGGTTTCAACTTTATAGGTAGTTATACATTCTATGTATTACCCCCAAACTTTCATTCCTAATGATATTTACAATTTAGCAAAAAAAGAACTAGATAGAGAAAGCCAAGCGATAAAGTAAAACACTCCACGACATTCCTAGTTGAATTCATTAGTAAGTCTTAAGGTTTTCACCTTCGGTTCATCTTACTTGTAGTTCGCTTGACCCGTTTCCATGAGAGGCCGTAGCTAAATCTGTCCCATGTGCGTGACTAGAAATATGCACATGTGTCTGATGTAGGGCGTTTTAATTATTTTCCATCAGATATATGTATATTGATTTGATCCTACCGAAAAGACAACCACCCAATTTACGTTCCGGTTTGGTTTTAAAAGCATTTGGGTAAATCTTATACCAATAAGGTAAACTTCCAAACGAAGCAGTCACTAAAACATGTCAACACGTTATTCTAAACAGTATACATGTTTTACAAATTTGAAATTTCCGACATAATCACGATGCCGTAAACTTGTTTTAAAAAAAAATAAACTGAAAAATTGTAGGGTTTTACCCCGAAGGGAACCCTTCCAGAAATTCTCGAAAGCCCACGACAAGCATAGGCCTAAGAGGGGTTTTGGAAATAGTTTTCAACCAGCAATAGACGCGCCTCGGTTAGTACCTCATTAGCTGCGTCATTGCCCCAAGCGCAAAGATGAGTTTTAGTGATCAAAAGCCTCCTCATTTTATATTCAAACGAGACCTACCAACCTGACTACTACTTCCGATGTGGGATTAAAGTAAGGACTTAACAAAACGCATTCAAGTAAACCTAGGCCTGATTGTCAAAAGCTCATTTATGCCTCAACTAATAGATTGATGTTTCGGAAGTGCTCTGTTTTCTTTTGGAATTAGTAGGAAAGAGTTTTGAAATCAGACATCCTATCTTTCCTCTTTGATCGCAATGCCACGTCAGCAACACTCCCCGAGTTATATCGATCGTCTCTCTATCTTTCACTCTCTCTGATCAATGTGAAGAAGCCATGGGAGAGAAGAAGCTTGCAGAGTTAGAGTATCAATTCGGTAATTAAACTTTAGTAATTATTCATTTATATTCTCTTCTAATATGGTAGCACACACTGCGCTTTTATTCGACCATATTACTAACTCTTATCTCATTTTTAATCACGTCACTGCCACATTGGCTAAAAGCATTAACACAAAGAAAGTATATTTTGAAGACCCACGAATGTGAATACAGAATACCTTAGATGATCCTGCTTAATAATCAATCGCTAACGTAGAACTTATTATTAAATGTAAATTTCTTGTAACTTCAAACTTAGAAATATATAATTTTAAATTCAAGAATTGATTGGGGGTTTTCGTTTATAAAACCCTTTCCAAAATAGTACGCCGATTTAAGAATAGAGAAAACTCTCGTAACGTATAACCTAATTTATACCATATATAGAGAGTAATCCGATAACCTTAACGATAATCTTTAGTCTATAAGCATATGTTTTTCTGAATGCCAATGGACATAGCTTCAATCACCAAGGCAACCAAAAAAAATGAAAGAAGAAGCTATCCGTTTCATGAAATTTATACAACATCAACAACTGTCACAAATATTTTACAATTGTGCGAAAATCAAATTGTGATTCACTTTTTGTCTTCCTTGAAAGATTATTAATTGCAAAGTGGTGCCTTATCCGTCTATGTACGGATATCCAAGTTTAGAATCGGCTAAGATTAAACAGGTACCTTAGCCAAACGCGCAGAGCTAGTTTACCCTTTTGCTTATGTTCTGATCTGCTTGTCTCCTTACACCTCTTTCCCCATCTGATCCAGCGTCTCGGCTATAACCGTCCACACCATTCCTCGCTCCCAAGCAGAGTTATAAACAGACCGTAACCGATATCCTTTGGCTTATCCAGCGCTCCTCCTCATTACTTAGTCACTCAACCAACCATCCCCGCATGATTAAGTAATGACGAGGGTGACTCGGATCCTCCGCCTGATACGTCACACGCTCTTCACCGGCAATTACTCCTAACCGCTCGCCAACCGTCAGACTCAATCGCTGACGACCACCACCCAGACTCGGACAGATCACCATCGCTACTCGCACAGATACTGCCAGATACTCAGAATGGATCGCACCGACTCAGTCGCGATCATACATAGCCGTATTGATTGCCCATACATGGCAACAATCCCCTAGACGTCGGCTCCGGCGGTAACAGACACTTACCGCCAACCGCTCATCAACCATCTCTCGGATATACTCTTGATCGGTCGATTCCTCAGACAGATTTCCCCCGGATAATCCCTCATATACTCTCTTCGCTAGAATCAGATTCTCTCTCGGCTAGAATCGGATTCTCTCCCGGCTACCGGCTAGAATCAAAATCTCTCTCGGCTAGAATTGGATTCTCTCAGATAACTTCTCTTAATCATTATCTCTCAATTTCTCTATCTCGCCTTTTCAATTCTTGGCTGCGCGCTCCCCCTCGCGAAATGAGGCAGAATGCTTATTAAATAGACGATCCCTCGTTTCCCCCGAAGAAAACCGCCCACGATCATATATCCTTCCTACCTCGGCTAAAACTGCTCATGTGCATCTTTTTCCCCGAGAAAAAACTATTCCCGCGAGTTTACTCGATTGATCAGATCGATAACCGCTCCCGCACGTTTTCCCCCGAACGCTTGCGTCCGATAACCGTTCTCGCGCCAGTGTTTTTTCTTCGTCGACCAATAATTGTTCCCGCGAGTTTACTCCATCGATCAGATCGATAGCCGCTCCCTCGCGTTTTCCCCTGAACGCTTCCGTCTGATAACCTTTCATGCGCAAATCTTTTTCCTTCGTCGACCAATAACCGTTCCCGCTCTGATATCAGAGTCTTGGCCATCATCAATCTTTTCGAAATCATCAAGTTTTGCTACTACGACCGATTCATTTAAGAAGTCTTATAGTTCTCTATTAATTAGCATAAACAACATGTAAGGATATCTTACGTTCATTTTATTATAACGGAGACTTCTCCAAATCTTTGGTGGTGCGTCGCCACATCATCAACTAACTTTAGAAATACGGTCTCTTAGATTCACTTTTATCCCCGAGAACCACGTGTCACGTCTTTTCCGATCTCGAATATAAGGAATGCAAATTTTCAATGGAATTGAGAGGGATCCCTCGCAGGCCTCGCAAATCCCTTGAAAAATTGCTACGAATTTACGAGGGAAAAGTATATTTCGCAATATCGTCGCAAAACAGTAGCAAAGTCGTCGAAATTTGCGACGGCGGATTCCCTCGCAATTTTGCAAGAGATTTGCGACGAGCTTACAATCTCTCGTAAATCCCTCGCAGCCTACTTGCAAAGCTCTCGTAAATTTGCGAGGGAGTTTTCCATCGCAAATATCTCTTGCAAATCGCTTGTTTTCTTGTAGTGATTTATCTATCTTATTTTTTATGCATGTTATATGAATTCGAATGTGAATGACAACTTTGCATGAGTGTTTTATTGCACATCAAGTGGAATAGTGAAAGAGCTTCGATACTTAGCAATACGTTCCTCAAATGGCGAGTAAAGCTAAAGATATTATAGACGAGAGGAAAATCTTCATGGTGCATTCTCTCAATTGCTTAAGATGGGAATAAATTATTCCTGAAAAATATTTGACGTTCGAAATAATGATGTGGAAGATGAGCTCAATCATATCGTGACATAATCATGGATTTTGATCGGTTCATATGAAGGAAAAAGTTTTACAAGAGAAGAGAAAATTGATATAGGGAACGCTCAGTTCAGGTAAGGATAAGAGACAAGTTAGAAGGACATGAACATTCTTTCATATTCTAGAGTAGTACAAATAATCTGAAAACTAAAATAAAACTCTGAATTTAAGCAAATTAAACAAATGGTATGGTCAGACTGAGATGTTGGGAGAATAAAGACGAAGCATAAGAAATGAGATATCCTAACAGAAAACACAACTCTTTTAAAATTCATAATCATGAGGGGGGGGGGGGGGGGGGGGGGGGGGGGGGTCCTTGACAAAAACTTCATGAATAGAGGGGACTTCACAGTGGCCAACGAAACTTGCCAACACCCAAGTATACATATATACTTTACGCTTTTATCATTGCTCTCTATTTTGCAGTGCCCATACAAAATGTTTTAATTATCATAAGATATGAGATAACAATGAATTGAGATATGTTAATATGTTATCATCAAATGGCCATGAAAATACAATATAAATCAAAACCAAAAATAATTATCCATCTTCACTATTTGCGATTGAAGATACGACTTGAAACAATAAAATTGCTTGTCATACCAATCAAAAGCTATCTTCATAGCTTGCCATATCAGCAACCGAAAATGCGCCACGTGGTGATTATAAAATTTATTATAGTTTTTAATATTTATATTCTATTAATATCAATCTTCCATTATGTAATTATTAACTATCGTAATGTTTCATCTTCCTTTAGGTTTTATTAATTGTCATATGCGTCTTCTCTCATTCCATTCTCACAAACAAATAAATCTGTAGAAAGTAAACAAATAAATTGAAGAAATCGTATTTGGTTTGCTTTTTCTTCTTTCCCATTATTTTTATCACCCAAACATTGTTTTGTTTCATTCTTAAATATATTTTGTCGTCTCGAGTTCATTGATGAGTTCATCCTCTACGTTTTTGTAACAATAATACAAATTAGATCTCCAGTCACGACCTGCACGTGGCAGCGAAAGGACTTGAAACTACGACTCAATTTTTTTTTTTTTTAAGTATTTGAATATTCATTAAGAAATGAAAAGGTTTGTAACGAGATACAAAAACGAAGAATCCAAGAGATTTTCCCTGCCAAAAAAAAATAAAAACAGGGAAGAACCTATAGTGCTAATCGAGCAAAGGGAAAGAGCCTAGGCAAAAGTAAGCCATGTTTTCATCAGATTACCAATGCTTTTGCGCTTCTTTTTTGCGAGGATCGTGTCACGAATAAGACGATCAATTGCCTTGAAGGTTACTTGCGGAGCCGTGGCGAAGTTATTGTGAAGCCTTGCGTTCCTCTCTCTCCATATGCTGTAGATGGTGGCTTGAGCTGCTAGTCTTCGAAGGACTCTCGGAGATGTGTTGTCCTTGAGTCCTAGCCAAGAAGAGAAAGACGTCCAAGTGTGAAAGAAGAACGTTCTGTAGCCAAGCCTGCGGATGATGAAGCCCCAAATCTGTTCACTCACTTCGCATCTGAGAAATAGGTGATCACGGGTCTCTTCATGATAGTTACAAAGACAGCAACAGTTTGATAGTTACTACGACTCAATTGATAACGCATTGTGTGTGATATAAAGAAGTGTATGCTTATTATGGTTTTATTGGAGTGAAATGACTGATGAAAACTGATACCCAAAAAGAGAGGGAAGATGAACAGAAATTTATAGCTCGTCTTTTCTATTGTTTTTCTACAAAATTGCATCTTGCAAATTACCATTTTTTGCCAGTGTAAGAACCGACTGGGAATTGTTTTTTTTATGCTTACCGTGATTATCCAATAGGTTTTTCAATCAGATACTTCGAATTAAGGATATAATATTCTACGTTGTTACTAAAATTTTTTGTAGTTTAATTTGGTGTTCATGCTTGGAAAAATAGCAAACTTTGAAAATTTGTTGATAGCCACTCGAAACATGCCGATGGAGTGAAAGTATTATAATTCTTTGGTTATTTCCTAAACACGTTAAAAAAAAAAGTTCATTCTAGATTATTATTTATAGATCAGTGGTTTATGTTCTTCAAATGTGGGGTGACAGAAGATAAAAATTTGAAGTCAATCATTTAAAACAATATTAAAGAATATATTCCAAGAAGATTGATCGATCATGTCTAAAGTCTCCCTACGTTGCAAACTGAAGCAATTCAATATGTACTCTTATGTTTTCTTTGAAAATTTTCAATAATGAACTAATTCAATACAAGAGAGATGGAGAAGAGTGGTTTCAAGAAACAAATCAACATCTTTTTCTTTAACAATACAAAAAGAAATCAAATTTCTTTTCGTCGGATTTATAAATATCACTATCGTGCTTCAAGTCATTGAGGTGAAATTCATGCAGATCGTTTATGCACATGGTCTGGTTAAATTGATGCCTAAAAAAAAATTATCGTAATAAGTTTGTTGGTTAAATTACCAGTTAACGTTCAACTTGGTCCGGTTCTTATTGGCATGGTGTAATTCGTAACAGTACGATATGGTCTCATTTAGTTAGTATAGTTCGTAGCAGTATGATACAAAAGTAATAAATAAATGAATTACAATTAACATAATTGAATAGTAAGTAATAAATAAATGAATGTGCTTAGTTGTTGTTTTTTGGGTTTAAGACGTCTTTCAGGAAAGAAAAAATATATTAACCATCACACCTTAGTTTTTTACTCTGTAAATAAAAAGTTTACTGCTATCAAAACCAAAACATTATTCGAAAATGTCAATAGCCAAAAATATATAAAATGACATTGAATATATCTACACCCATACAATATTGATAGATGAATATATAATTACTGTGATTTTCCATAACGCTTCAGTATTATTAGATGAAACAAATGAACATTAGTCTGAGCCTATAGACTCATACATTGTAATGATACTCAAGCTTTTGTTTTTAAGGTATATATATAAATAAATCATACAAATATTACAAAATAGATGGAGTAAAATAGTTATGATATTGATACCAAATGAGAACTTAGGAGATGCGACCTAGAAATATTATTTTGAAGAACAATATGCAAAATAGTGTATCATAGATTTCAACAAATATATAACATGTTTTTTTCTTTACAAATGCAAGTATTTTTAAGGTAATTGCGACAAAAAGATCAGATAATAGAATAATACTCTTAATCTTTAAAAAAAAACTCAAAAAGTAATTGAATAACTTTTATTGTATATATTTTTTTAATTTTTAAAAGTTACGGCACATAATTTAAATTATGTTCAATTAAGGAAAAAAATCAAAGAAAAAATAATTTTGAAAAACATAAATTAATTTGAATGAATATTGATGCAATCATTAATGAAATGTTATTAAAAATATGTATACAAAAACTCGCGCGTATGGACGGGTATAAATGAAAGTTGAACTTCCAACTCTCCAGGGCTTGACACTTCATCATTTAAAAGCAAATGAAAAAGTGGCATGTGTCCAACTATTAGTTACATATAAAAACTGTTTAGTTTAAATTTTAACTATTTTAACAAATCTTTAAAGCATAAACATAATATAAATAAAATTCGAACTTCCTTTTAAAACATCATTAACATAGAAATAGTATATAATACAAGATTTCAAAATGAATCTTTTCATAAACATATAAATATCAAATAATAGAAAAAGTAAATTATGAGACCATAAATGAAAACAATAGGTTAAAAAAATTCCAAACAACTAAAAGAAGAAAAATAAGAATTAGAAAACCATTACAAACAAAAAAAACATTCAATAAACAATCGAAGAGATGATAAGTTAACAAAAATAGTGAGAAGAGGTGACAAAAAAACAGAGAAACATAATTCGGAAACAAAGAAAAATACAAAAAATAAGGACGTGAAAAAGAGAGAAGGAATCAATTAAAGATATGCGAAAACGAAAACTGGAAAAGGTAAATTGAGAAAGTTAACACAAAGAAAGTATATTTTGGGAATATTCTTTTAGGAAAAAACGTTTTCAAAACGATTTAAAAAAGGAAAAAAATATATTTTTTGAAGATTTTTAGTTGTTCCTAGATTTTCTCTCAGATTTTGTTAACCGTTTGGTAGAATATGTATTCTACATTCAGTAGAATCAAGACAAAATAGTAGAATTTATATTCTACAACAAAGTAGAATATAGAAAAAATGGTAGAATTTCTATTCTACAAAAAGTGGAATATAGAGAACATGATAGAATGCGAATTCTACAATTAGTAGAATACATACAACATTGTAGATAACGGATTCTATAGGGATAGTAGAATGCTATACAAATAGTAGAATACATATTCTATACTTGGTAGATTTTATAGCAAATACTAGAAACCAAATTCTACAATTAGTAGAACATGAAAATAAATATTTTTTAAAAAAATTGTTTTTCCTAAGATAAATTACACAATATATATTACTTACTTAATATGAATTTTCCGAATTTCTAAAGTAAATATAAATATTTATTTTGAATTCTTTTATATTTAATAAATGATATTTTAGTCTAAAAGTGACATATCTCAAATAAGTACTAAGGGGACAATAGTTCCCATTTTTTGCTCTAAATTCCCAATTCTCCCAAAATTATTACAAGATCTGATTTGGAAGAAGGAATTCGAAAAAAATAGATGGAAGAGAATATTAGGGTCAACAAGAAAAGAAAAAAACTTAAAAAGGACAACATAGATTGATAGTCGAATTGGAAATTGAAAAACATATTAATTTACAACACAAAATAAAAAATATTCGTGTGTAACACGGATTCTCTCCTAGTCTATAATAATAATATACTAGTGTGTGATCCGCGCTACGCGCGGACGTGAACACAATTTTGTTTTTATAAAATTTGGTATAATATTATTTTAGTTTTATTAATATAATTGTTAATGGATTTGTCTCTATTATCTTTAGAAATGTAGATTGTTTATTCTTAAGTTTTTTTTTCCTTTCTTAATTTTATGTTTATTTATGTATTTGTTTAGTGAGTGATCCACAATTTGAATTTTTTTTTTCTTTGGTTGACTATTTTTTCAATTAGTTGGTTTTTAAAAGTTAAGTTTCGTCATTTTAAAATTTAGGAAATTGTATATTTTTTAACCCAACTGAATACTAATAAAATAAATACTTCGAAATAGGGTTAGTTTTGTATACTCCGAAAGTTACTTCGAATACTAATAAAAGGAAAGTTAGTTTTGTGAATTTAGAATTCTCTGAACTTTAAAAAAAAAATACTTTGAAATAAGTCACTGTATTTTTATATATTTTTCCCTAAAACCGAATACTAATAAAATGTTCAGAATTTACTATTATTCATCTTTGATGATCCAGTGTTGGTGACTACAAAATGAATCTAACTTTATTTGAAAAATGATTTAATTTCTATCACTAATTTACTATCAAAATCATCGTAGATGTATAGATTAATGAGAACATTTGAGATAATATAGGCCGATTTGGAAAAATATAAGAAATATGAGGTCGAGCGTCGATTCTAACATTTAGAGAGAGACAGAGAGAGAGAGAGAGAGAGAGAGTTCTTGTGAATAGAATTATCATGTAAAAAAACATTACCCACTGCTTTAAAACCCTCGTCTTCTCCGATATCTTCCCCCATCGCCGGTGAGATTTCACTTTCAATTTCAATCACAAAGGGTGTGATCCGCGCGGACGTGGTAAACAATTTTTTTAATCTAATGGTATTTTATTTTATTTGGTCTCGTAGTTAATTTAATTATCTCTATCAGCTTAAGATCTGTGTATTTATTTTTTTTTAATTTATGATCATCTATGTGTTTATTTATTCGATGGTACACATTTTTACCTCTTTTTTTTTCTTTGGTGATCAATTTTATGCAATTAGTTGAGTTTTTTAAAAGGAAGATACTTACATTTTAAAGTTGCATAATAATTTTTTTATATTGTTTCATGTAAAGTTATTATTTTTCGAGTGTTTCATGTATGATTTTAACCATATTTATGTGTGCAATATGTTTGTGATTCCTAAATCTATTTTTCTTTTATTTTTGTTGAAAAAGATTTTCATATATAACTGATTGTTTGAAGTCACAACATTTGTTTGATTTTATTTAGAAAAAATATAATCCATAATTTATAAACACTAAATTCTATAGTTTTTCTAAACTATATAAATAAACGGATAAAAGTAAATTATTAAATTGAAATTTCTTTAGATTAATTCAATATAATCTATCTTCTATTAAATAAATTTCTTTTCAAATTCTAGGAAAAACTATTGTATTAATGGATGGTAATTATTATGAGAATCGGAATATATTTACATCGCATGATATATATATTTTGCATATACAAAGCTTTTATTCATTTTTTTATTTTTTTTTGTTAAAAATAATATCACCAAACACAACGATCTTAAATTTTCAAACTTAATTTATATTTTCGTGTAAATACTTTTAATATGTTTCTTAATTTTTTTGGCTCTTACTCTCTTTTTCATAGTTTATGTATAATTGCAATTATTATGTTAAGTATACCTTAATTTTATTTATTTGTCTCTTTATTAGATGTAAAACTTGCCAACTTATATTTTGATTTATGAATTTAGTTACATATTTAACTTATTTATTTAATTGTTAGGACTTGTTTGATATTTTACTTTTAATATGTTTCTTAATTTTGGTGGCTCTTATTCTCTTTTTCATAGTTATGTATAATTACAATTATTATGTTAAGTATACATTAATTTTATTTATTTGTCTCTTTATTAGATGTAAAACTTGCCAACTTATATTTTGCTTTATGAATTTAGTTACATATTTAACTTATTTGTTTAATTGTTAGGACTTGTTTGATATCTCAGTTTTTTTTTATAATATTTGCGATACAACTTAACCTAATTAAATATTTATAAAATTTGAAATATATTATGATAACCAAATTTATTAAACCTTTTATTATTTCAAAGAACTGTATTCATATAAGTTTATTATTTTATGGTTTAATTTAGAATATGAATAATGCCTATTCAAATTTTTTTCATAATGTTAAAACCAAATTTCTAATTAATGTATGTATTTAGTATGTGTATTAATTTTTAGGATGCTGAGGTGGCAGCATGTGAAGAGAGAAAAGCTTACTTTATATATATAGATAACTAGGTAGTAATCTGCGCACTGCGCGGAATGAGACATCTATGAAAATCTTATTTTGATTTGGCAATCCTCTGCAAATATATTTAAGCTGCAGTGTTATTACAATTTGATTTGAATATACAATTTATTATGATTAGATTTGAAAAACTTAATTTAATTTGATTTGAATTTGAATATGCAATTCTAATATATTTAGTTTTGAATATAAAATTTAATATGATTTAAATTTGAATATGCAATTCATTACGTGAATATTCATTAGTATGTGTGTGTTTGATGAGACCATTAGAGCATCAAACTATATCAAATTAAAATATGGTTTGATGAGACCATTAACATCAAACTATATTATCTAGTTTTATATCTCAATAATCATTAGTACGTGTGTGTGAACTATATTATGCGTTTTATATCTCGATAATCATAACAATAATATGAAGGCTAGATTTTATATTATAATTTGAATTTGAATATGCAAAAATTCTATGAAATAAAATATAACTAAGAGATTTGGCAAAAAAAACAAATTAAATCGAGCAAGTAAATATGAAACTTGTAAGAATAATATTTGTCACATAAAAAAAATCTCGAAAATAAAATTTATAACCTTATGAAACAAAGCAATATAATTTGGAAATAAAAAAATTCGAACATTTTTTTTTAGTTTAGAAATGAAATAACTTAGAAACTAACATTGATTTAACATTGTATATAAAATCTTATAATGACATTTATATGATTATGCATAAGTTTAATGTGAATGACATGAATGTAATTATTCTAGTAAGTTAAACATTTTTTGAGAAATATCTTGAGAAACTCTATGGTGATGACATATAGGCATAGCGCAATTGTAAATCACATGTCAAGCCAATATTCTTTTTTTTAACAATCTTTCTCAATTAATAAATAGGGATAGTTGAACGGAAACTCTCCAGTGTTGACACCTCTTTATTTTAAAACAAATAAAAAATAGACATGTGTCCAACTATTAATTACATAAAAAATTATTTAATTTAAATTTTAACTATTTTAAAAATCATTAAAACATCAACAAATTATAAATAAAATTCAAATTTAATTTACAAACATCATAAACATGTATATATTAAATATTACATGATTTTAAATGCATACTTAAAAAAATTATCGTGGTTTTAATTATCATCTTCGAACTAACGAACATAATTCAATTTCAATGCAAATGAAAAAAAGGCATGTTATGAGACGAAAAATGAGAACAATGGGTTAACAAAATTTCAAACAATTAAGTAAAAAAATCAGAACTAGAAAACTATAAGACATAAAAGAACTTTCAATTAACAATCAGAAATAGCTAATAAGTTGTCAAGAATATAGAGAACAAAATGACAAGAAAAAACAGAGAACAAGAAGGCAAAAATATATATATACAAGAATTAAACTGCATGAAAAAATGAGATGAAATCAATAAAATATATATGAAAACAAAAACTCAAAAAAGTAAATTGAGAATTTAAAGTTAGTGAAACACTGAGATTTGGATGAATGATATTATATGAGAGGAATATACAAAACAAGTAAATATTCGAAAACAATGGATGGAAAAGATTATTATGGTCATCAAGAAAAAATACTTATAAAAGAAAACACAAGAGAAGATTGATAACCAAACTAAAGATCTAAAAGCATACTATTATAACATAAAACTAGGATTTAATCCGCGCTATAATTAGCGCGGAGTAATTTTTTTTAAAGAAATTCTTTTGAAATTTAAGAAAAATTACTTTTATTTGAATTTTATAATATGCATAACTCATGATTATAGATAGAATTGTCAAACGAAATAATTTATCTATTTAACCCGTTTTGTAATGGACTAAAATATTATTCGGACTAACCCGTAAAACATATAATTTTAAAAACATAACTCTATTAATTATTATGCACCGTTTAATGACTCTAGTTTTGTGGTTAGTTCATGAATTCTTAAAAAAAAATTATTGTGTCTAACTTTTTATAAAATTAGTAAAATATTTTACAACTTTTATTTTGATATAAATTCAAATAAAATATAATAAACTATAATGAACAATATATCAAGATTTTGAATAGTTTTTTTCTTTGAATATATATGAATTGATTATTATTTAAAAATATATAGTAGATAACGTCTTTAATGCAAAATTAATATTTTCCATATTTTTATCACTAATTGTAAAAGACAATTATACACTTTCCTATTTCAATTATTCTTCGTTATTTTTAATGGCATTTCATGTAATAACTTACAAAATAAAGTTTATTTTCAAAAATGTCTTCTTAAATAATATTATAGAGATAAAACAAGACATGTTCGTAGCGTGGATTTTCTCCCATTATATATAAAAGACGAAAGATGAAGGAATGGGGAAGAAGAGATAACTAGAGAAGAAGATAATAAGAAAAGAAGAGAAAGAAGGAGAAGGAAGATGATAAGATCATAAAGAAGGATGGAGAAAGAGTGAATGAGTCAAAAAAAAATTATAGAAAATAAGAGAATCTTTGTGTTTAGATTTAAAGGTATGTTTATGTCAAAAAAATTGGATATTTTAAATGTAAATTTCAAATTTTTTAAATGTTAGATAGTCACGGATCAATGTGTAGTATACATAGTTTTATGTAGCCATGTACCAGTTTGTAGCACAACTGTGGCTATAGTCGTGATTAACTAGTCACAAATGGGTTCCCGGCTAATCTGTCGATATTTAGCTATGAATAGCCACACAAAAACCACGAAATTTTGATTTTAAATTATGTGGCTTTTCCGTGGCTAATTATTTTTTTATTATAGGCGCGACTAAACCACAAGCTACTGTCTTTAGATTCAAAACGATCAAACGAACCTAGTAACCGAACACATCTTACTTAGATCGATCAAATGAACTATGCATCATTAATTTGATTTGTGAATTTAAACCTAGTGATACATCATTGGCTTTCAGGTAAAGATGAAGATGGCCATAGAAGATGGGTGGTGGTTAGTCTAGGTAAAAAATATCAAATAACTTATAATAACCTTGGTACAGAAGTTTTGGTACCACTGTGTCTACATTTTAGAATTATTTTTCGACACATCGGGTTTTAAGTTGCGGTTTGTAAAAATAAAGTTCAGCCATGAGATGCTGCATACAAATCGTATTAGAGAAAAATCAAATATGAAGATGGATAATAACGGATCTTATGATCGGTTAGCGAGTAAGACTATTCTACGGAAAGCATCGTCAAACTCTATTTTGCTGTATTTTCTCAGTGTATGGCACATACATCTGCGTATGTAATAATTTGTGTTACAGTAATTCTATATAATGTCTTTGTAATTACTCTTTGAAATTAATAAAAGTTTCTTTGGTTGAAAAAGAAAAAAAACTTTTAATAACCTATCGCAAATTGATAAGTTGTATCAAATCCTACTATTATCTAAATAAGAATTCCGATTGTTTGTCTATCTCATAATCACATATTGACTCAATGTATTGAGTCTCAGAATAAAACTAAGTATACATGAATTACCTTAAGATCATACCCTAAAATAGATTAATTGGTTTGAAATCACTTGGTGAGTTTGAAAAAACTCTAAAGAGTGAGAGAAAACCATAAATCCACCAAAACGACGACGGATAACCAAAGAAGCACTTTTCGCTGTAGTGTCGTCTTCTTCCGCTTTCTTCCTTCACATCGGAAAGTTTTCACCTTTTCGTTTTCGTCGTCGCCATTTCTTTTCTCCGGCCGAAACCCACCTCTAGGATTCAGTCTTTCTCAGGTAATTTTCTCAGTTGGCTTCAGTTTTACTCGAATTGCATTGTTTTGAATTGAATCCGAGGGCATGAAAAATACCTATTTGATGTTCTGTTCATGTGAAAGATCGATAATGCCGAGGCAAAAAGTAAAGAAGGGTGTCAAGCGCACTGAAGTAGAGAAGAACGATGACAAGTGCGAGAAAGGGATTCAAAGAGAAGAGAAAGAAGAGGACTTTGTGGATGAAGAAGGTATCAGTTATTGTCATTGAATTGGGAATTTAGGATTTTGTATGACATTGGATCTGATATTAAACATTTTGTGTAGTTGAAAGACAAATTGCTGCAATTAGGACAATCCGTGATGTGGAGATTGAACACACTTTAACCTCACTGAGGTTGCTCGAATCATGTTTCACCGAGGAGCAGCTAGACACTCCTGTGTTAGAGTTCTTCAAAGAGAACCTTCCGGATTTATCTATCACGAGAAACGGAGAAAGCGGCGAGATTGAGTATAAGTGGAATGACAAAAACGGTGATTCTTCGTTCATGGGCAAGGCAGCTGATGTTGACATGAATTACTCTATTCTAAAGCGCTTGTCGATGGGTTATCCTGATTTATACAGTAGCAGGCCGTCTCTTGGCGGCTACGATTTGCCCGATAATGGTAGAGAAAAACTTAATCAGATTCTTTTTAGGATAAATGGATTGATCTTTGGTTTTGGTATTAAACTTTGATTGTGTCTTTGGTTCGGCAGTGAGAGCAAGCCTGTTGGGAACTGATAACACACAACTCAAGAATCTCGTAAGTTTATATCTTGTTCTTCCTCCGTTCTCCGGAATCTTGCATATGCTTTTGTCTCGTTGAACTAAGGATTGTAGCACAGTTTCGAATGAGTGGATTTGCCATTTGCTCTAAACCAAATTTTGCAGGCTTTCACTAAACTGAGTAGTGCACTATATTAGCCTTAGCTTGTTTTAGTAATGTTAGGTTACACTAAACCGTAATCTTGATTTTTGTTTTTCAACCTTTTATTTTTCTTCCGCCTTCCAAAATTATGCGAAACTAGTTCAGGACAGTCGGTATAAAACTCTAGTTTGCTGTTTTCCCCTGGTTTTTAGGTCTTTCAAGGGACATCTGACAGCCAAATGCTTGCAAGCCATGACTCTTTTCGGACTCCTGAGGTATGTATTCATGATTGTATTCCCTATATCTATCTTGATACTATTATCTTGTATTTATGAAGTAAGCCTACTCTGTAATCACACCAGTAGATGTGAATAAACGTGACCTGGTGAAAGCACCGTACCAGGACTGATATTTTACTGTTAAATCTCGGAAAAAAATGGATAGTGATGAGATTCGACCAAAAAAAAAATGGATAGTGATGAGTATTTCAAGAAGGTTCTCTAGAATTTACCTCTATGTTCTTTGTTTGGTTCTTTGGAGTGTGTTTTTTTTGCCCTTGGATTCTATGCTGTGTGTTTGATCCAGAGAAAAAAAAATCAGTTCATGGTTTCGAAATTTATCATTTACATTTTCTGTTGCATAACGATTGTTGCTTGTTTCAATGATTTACATTTTCTGCACACAAGAAGAAACTCTGCAATGGTACTTGTAAAATTTTGCAGGTAAATGGGCAAAGACTATCTTTTGGAATGACACCAAAGACTCGGAGGCTACCGAAACCTGGAGAGATGATGCTCTCTGTACATGGCTCTCCTTTGGGGGTCTATAAAGAAGATGACAACATGGCAGCTATAAATGGTATGCTACTAAATCACACTCGTTTCTCAGTTCTTGCTCCTTCCTATGATATACAACCATAAATATGTGTACTTATGTGGAATAATACTTGATTTTGCAGAGGAAACCAGTTGAAAAAAAAGCTTCAAAAGGTTCAGACACCTGCAGATTCTAATATTGTCTTAGCTGATGTTTGCAGCATGTGTATATATATCTAGTCTATTCAGATTTCAAAAACGAGAGATATTTGTAGTAGTTGTTTCTTCTCTTTTATCTTCCCATGTTATAATCTTGATCTGAAGAAAATAGTGTATGCTGCTATTCTTGACTAAAAGCTTTCTTGATTCAGCAGTGGAGACTTGTATCATGTCCACTCGAGTTCTCCAAATACTTCTTCCTGCACTTTTCCTTTGCAATCTTGAATAGTTTTGGAAAAAAAATCAACAGAAACAGGAACTCTAGTTGTGAAAAAGTGCAGTTCACCATCTATATTAGAAGAATATTGACCATGATTCAAGGAAAGGGTAACTCATTCAGATTCATATCCAGCAAACAATTTCTTCAGCTTTACATCTTTAGGAGTTGCTGTTAAAAAGTCAGTCCACCAAGTCCCTAGCAAAGTCTTGTTGCGGCCTGCTCGAACCAATTGATTTCCTGTTTTCAGAATCTGAACTATGCGGTCTTGGTCCTGAAACTTCAAAAGGGCTCCCAAGAGGAGTCTCTTGTTGCTTCGTTTGAATAGTTTCCTCTGTTGGCCTCAAATTTTTGGCGATTACGGTTTATTACACTTCCCCAAAATGAGTTTACTAGCTTCTCAAACTCGCCGAGGAATCGAAATGAAGATTGATGAACGCGAGATCAAATAGCTTCTGCAGCTTGTCCAATCGTTGACTCTGCCTCATTGGAGTCATATTTTGTCTAGGAAATGAACCGGTGACTTCAACATATAGAAGAATGTGCAACATATGCCCAGACAAGCAGAGAAGATAAGAATTTGCAGCAAGAAAATACTGCAAATACAAGCTGACTTTCTTCGCCAAGATCATGCCTTTTCGACACTATGTTTCGTGTGTATAAAATGAACATTGCTTCACTTTTAGTTCAATATTGATATATCAGCAAATATTCCAAAACACGAACACGAAAAGAAGCAATAGAAAGTAAAAACGACAAGGCCGAGTTCTAGGAAAACAAAAAGATCCATTAATATCTACGGGTTTGGCTGAAATGCTTCAGCCATCTTTGTTACCACTTGATGAATGAAACCGCTCTTTTGCGAATAGAAGTTGAATTCTTTGAGCTGCAAAGCTTTCCACTGCTCCTCGAATCTCTTCTTATCCTCTGAGGCAAGCCTACTCCAACCTCGTTGAGCAGCGAGCTCATCCACACCAAAACGAGCTACACATTCAACAATGGAAACAAACTCTTGCTTCACAGTCGACTCGACTTTAGGCAAAGAGAAAACGGGCAGCTCATCTTGCTTCACATGCTCAACTTTCTTCGACTTGCCGTTAGATTTCACAGCTGATTCCAGAGCCATTATCCCATCAGGTCCCCAAACAATCTTGGACAGATCAAAGGCTTTCTGATCATGAGGTTTGGCAAAACTCGGTTCCTCCCCGTTCTTCTTCTTCCCTTTACCAACATTGTTCTCAAACTTCTTCTTCAAACTCCTAAGCTTCTCCATGACCTGGGATTTACTAGCATCAAAGCTGATAGATTTCTTCACCAGCTGATAAAACCCATTTGTGTCCTCAGAAGGACTTGCCCCAGTATCGTTCTTGTAATCGATAATCCCTTGTAAAAGGGCAATCTCATCCTCCTCGGTCCAAACCCTTTGGAAATAGGTTTTCTTCGTCTCTTCTTCTCCTCCAATCTTTTTCTCGTCTTCTTCTGGAAGACTCTTGACCCTCTTTACTTCTGCTTCATCTGCCACACTAGACCCCTTCTTTGTTGCAGATTTCCCGGAAGAAGATTCCACATTTTTGGTCTCTTCTCCTCCTCGACCACTCTTTTTCTCGTCTTCTGAAACCCTCTTAACCCTCTTAGCTTCTCCTCCATCAGTCTCATTAGACCGCTTCTTGGTCGCAGATGTCATAGAAGAAGATTCAACACTTTTGCTCTCGGCGGTAGATTTCACGGAAGAAGATTCCACCTTTTTGCTCTCGGCGGCAGATTTCGCGGAAGAAGATTCAACCTTTTTGCTCTCGGCGGCAGATTTCGCCGAAGAAGATTCAACCTTTATGGTCTCGGCGGCGGATTTCACAGGTGGATTCTTGACCGGCTCGGTTTCAGAGTCGGAATCAGTTTCTTCATCCGACCCAGATTCGGAATCGGAGACTTGAGTCTTCACGGTTTTAGGTTTGTTCACGGATGGGTTTCTAGAGGAAACATCATCATCTTCTTCTTCTTCATCTTCCGACGAAGAGTCTCCTTCGGTTTCTTCGCTTGAAGATGCATTCGGCGGATCTTCCAACGGTTTGGAACGTTTTGAAGACATCGACAATTTTGGTTTTAGAGATCTTTGAGGTTTTTTTTATCTCTTGGGACTTTGATTTGAGGTTTGATACTGAGATTTCGCTTTATCAGTTCCTCTGTTTACTTATATTGGACAACAAAAGCGTCTCTCTGTTTCCCACTTTAATTGATTTTAATATTTCTTACAATATTCTGAATTTATTAGATTTTCCTTTTTTTGATATATTTTTCCTGTCGTTTGGGATTTCCTTTCCTTTAAATGGAAAATATTACAAAAAAGGAAAATTACTAAAGTATTTTATCGAATTATAATTTGACGGTCATGGCTTCACCAATTATGTATTTTCTCTTATTTCATATTATAAAATTGTTTAACTAAAACATAAAAAAATAGTTTTAAAAATAAAATATCATTTAATATACAGAATAAAAGCAATTCCGCCAATCATAATAAAATTTCAAAATATAATTTATCATATACTCCATCTAATAAATATAAAATTTACACATAAATGTGAAAATATTTTGTATTTTTAAAACAATCCTCTAAAACATCTTAGATTTTAAAATAAACAAAGTAGTTTTTGAGATACATGATTTATTGTTATAATTGGAAATACAACCGTCAAAATTTATAAATAAAAATAAATGGAGGAATTGATTTATCTTTAAAAGAAAAAAAAAATCGAAAAACTATCGAACAATAAATATAAAATTTGTTGTTCGAAGAGATCAAACAGGATCCGGAAGCAATTTGGACAAATTTTTGCGGAGTAAACTAGGTTTACTATTTCGATATTCAACAATGATTTTACAAGAATAAGAACAAAAAATTGCTAAATGTTTGAGCTCCTTTTTCTATTTACTCTCGTCCTTGTTTTATACTCCACAAATCGTGTTTAACGTTACCATTTACTTTGTCTGATTCGCCATGAATGGTCTTTAATTCTGAGACTCCATTACGTTCAGGCGTCTTAATTCACCGCTTTGAACGAGTATTTGGTCTCGTCGAGATTGACTAATAATGCGTAGTCGGATATGTTTTTATCCAACTTCAGGTTTTAAATTTATAAGCCTAAAAGTTTGCAACTGCACAGATGTGCGTTGTAGGACTTATGGTATCGAACCACATGGAGGGAATGCTTTTCTGTGAGACATTAGACAGATAATAAGGAACAAAGTCTAAAACGAAAATAAGGCTTTGTAGGGTTTTTGTGTCGAAAATTGTAAAGTATGAAAAACGGAAAATTGTTTGTAAATTGAGAATGAAAATCGATGGCTTGAAAGTAAAAAAGGGAGAAGCGATATGTAAACTATAATAAAAATGATATTGGGTCGACAAAGATATCTTAGGGTATGTTTGATTCAAACACGGTACCTAAGCTCTTAGTAACAATGATTCTAGTAAACTTCACGAACTTAACATAATAAATGGTGTAACCTACTTTCGTTCATCTTACGCACCAATAACTTATATACTCGACCGGTAGCTTTTTGTAGCGCCCGTGTTCCGGAAGAATTGGTTATAAAAGGGAAAATAATCAATTCTGGTTGTTCCGGACAGTATCGATCGATACTGGGCAGTATCGATCGATACCAGCCGGGTTTTCTCGGGATTATCTTCTTCTCTTATCTTCTTTCGAGTATAAAAGCGTATCCTTAGAGGATAAAACCAGAGTTGGTCGCGAAAGAGAGAAAGAAAGAGCGAGAGAGAAAGAGAAGGAGAGAAAGAGAGAGAGAGGCTTTGCGAAGCTTAGATCTTGCGAGATCGAGAGAGTTGAGCTTGGTGAGAAGCTTGAAGTAGAGGTTTGACGAGCTTTGTGTTGGCATAAGCTTGTGAGAAGAGAGGGAGATCGATCTTGAGCTCGGGAAGTCGTTTTAGAGCTCGATCCTTTCGCGTTTAAGGTGAGTTGTGACCAAAGGTTAGCAAGTGAGCTTGCGTGGTGCATTGTTAAAGCTTGTTGATGCTTGTGGCGGCTTGTATGCTGGTAAATCGCGATGGAGTATCGACCGATACCATGGGAGTATCGATCGATACATGTCCCTTGGCGGTGATCTTATCTTGTAGTGTATCGAGGTGATAGACTTGAACCGTGTTGTGTCGATCGATACCAAGTGTTGTGTTTGGGTGTCGATCGATATCTGTCCCTTGTCGGGACTTGTGTGTTGTATCGATCGATACCTAGTGTTGTTGGGGAATCGATCGATACCAGTCCCTTGTCGGGACTTGTGTGTGGTTTGGGCATCGATCGATACCATGGGGGTGTCGATCGATACCAGTTGCGACTGGTGTTGAATGTTTAATTCGTTACTAATTAATCATTGTTAATTGTTATATTGTGCTTCTTGGTAGCCTGTTGTTGGGATGATCAATCTCACTCAGCATTTGGTTAGCCAAATGTTGATGCATCACTTTTGTCGATGCAGGTAAAGATAAGGCGTGATCGTGGAATCAAGGCAGTGAAGAGGGGATGATTAGGACCCGGGGCTTGCTTTTGTTGTTTGAGTATCGATCGACAGTAGGGGAGTATCGATCGATACCAGTTGTTGTTATAACCGTTAGCTTGTTTAAGCTGTAGTACTTGCGTTGTACTGTTTGTTTAATATTGTTAATTATATATTTATTTTCTTAAAGGCTTTGCGAAGCTTAGATCTTGCGAGATCGAGAGAGTTGAGCTTGGTGAGAAGCTTGAAGTAGAGGTTTGACGAGCTTTGTGTTGGCATAAGCTTGTGAGAAGAGAGGGAGATCGATCTTGAGCTCGGGAAGTCGTTTTAGAGCTCGATCCTTTCGCGTTTAAGGTGAGTTGTGACCAAAGGTTAGCAAGTGAGCTTGCGTGGTGCATTGTTAAAGCTTGTTGATGCTTGTGGCGGCTTGTATGCTGGTAAATCGCGATGGAGTATCGACCGATACCATGGGAGTATCGATCGATACATGTCCCTTGGCGGTGATCTTATCTTGTAGTGTATCGAGGTGATAGACTTGAACCGTGTTGTGTCGATCGATACCAAGTGTTGTGTTTGGGTGTCGATCGATATCTGTCCCTTGTCGGGACTTGTGTGTTGTATCGATCGATACCTAGTGTTGTTGGGGAATCGATCGATACCAGTCCCTTGTCGGGACTTGTGTGTGGTTTGGGCATCGATCGATACCATGGGGGTGTCGATCGATACCAGTTGCGACTGGTGTTGAATGTTTAATTCGTTACTAATTAATCATTGTTAATTGTTATATTGTGCTTCTTGGTAGCCTGTTGTTGGGATGATCAATCTCACTCAGCATTTGGTTAGCCAAATGTTGATGCATCACTTTTGTCGATGCAGGTAAAGATAAGGCGTGATCGTGGAATCAAGGCAGTGAAGAGGGGATGATTAGGACCCGGGGCTTGCTTTTGTTGTTTGAGTATCGATCGACAGTAGGGGAGTATCGATCGATACCAGTTGTTGTTATAACCGTTAACTTGTTTAAGCTGTAGTACTTGCGTTGTACTGTTTGTTTAATATTGTTAATTATATATTTATTTTCTTAAAAAAAAAAAAAAAATGCGGTCCTTTCAATTATTGGTATCAGAGCCCATACGGTTCTAGGAGCCTAGGTGGTTCTAGAATAGATTGGGTGTTGTGTGGGGTCGTAGAATCATCCTCTTGAGCCTTGTGAGATTCCACGGTAAGTATCTTTATTGTGATGATTGATTTTCGTTCTCTGAGCCTGTGCTTCTGCACGTGTGCAGATGGCTAGAGGACGTGGTAGAGGTCGTGGCCGTGGTAGAGGTCGTGGCCGTGTGCCGGAGGAGCAGGTCGAGGATTCGCGTGCGAGTCAGATTGGGTCTGAGGGTGCGGCCGGTGTGAGTGCCGTTGGGGCTGGCGTGAGCGCCAGTGTGGCTGGTGTTCCAGCGGGTGCTGCGGGTGTAGCAGCGGGTGATGCTCGGGCCCGAGATGATCGCATAGCGGATCTGTTGACGAGGTTGTTGGAGCGGTTACCAGAGAGAGTGCCGGCTCAGGCTCCTGTAGTTCCGGTAGTTGTGGAGGCTCAGCCTCAGGTGGCAGCTGCGGTTGCTGAGGAGCTCCCGTCCTACCTTAGGATGGTGGAGCAGATGCAGAGGATTGGCACGGGGTTCTTCTCTGGAGGTGCTAATCCTGAGGACGCGGGTGCGTGGTTGAGAAGGGTGGAGAGGAATTTCCTCTCAAGTAGGTGTCCCGCGGGATACCAGGTGGACATTGCGGTCCATTATCTGGAAGGTGACGCGCATCTCTGGTGGAGGGGTGTGGCATCACGGAGAGTTCAGGCCGCGATGTCTTGGGCGGATTTTGTGGAGGAGTTTAACTCCAAGTATTTCCCTCAGGAGGCGTTCCACCGGATCCAGTCGAGGCTTGCGAGTTTGACTCAGGGGGATCGGTCGGTACGCGAGTATGAGGTGGAGTTCAACCGGCTCGGGTCTTATGTTAGACGAGCGGCTGAGAGTGAGTCGGACCGTGTTCAGAGGTTTCTGATGGGTCTTCGGGTCGACTTGAGGAACCGTTGCATGGTGAGGTCTTTTTGCACGGTTGATGAGTTGGTGGAGACTGCAGCCTTGCTTGAGGAGGGTCTGAAGGACGAGGTGGTAGCGGTTACACCGAGCTTTCAGGCAAGATCTGTGCAGCAGCAGTCCGGTCCAAGCAGAAGCAGTAAGCCGATGCAAGGACAGAAGCGGAAGCGAGAGGGCGCTTCGAGAGGTAGTCGGGGTGGTCCGGGTTGCTTCGGGTGTGGGAGCATGGATCACCGAGTGGCGAACTGTCCTCAGAAGGGCGGAGTACGGGTGGATTCTCGAGTGTGCTATCACTGCAAGGAGCCGGGTCACATCAGGCCTCAGTGCCCCCAGTTGCGGCAGAGTGAGACCACGGTGGTGCAGCCCGTCAGGCAGGTGGCATCAGCGCCTCGAGTGTACTCCATCGCCGAGTCCGGAGAGCCGAGTTCCAGGCCGATCACAGGTATTTTCTTAGACGCATCTAAGTTTAATTCTGTGTCGGGGAATGTCGTGCTCGTCGGGGTGTTAAGGTTCTCGGCACATGTGTATGTGCAGGGACCTTGTGTGTTGGAGGTGTAGAGTGTCATGTGTTGTTTGACACGGGAGCATCGCATTGCTTCGTTTCCCCGGAGTTGGCCGAGAAGGCTAATTTACGGAGCGAGCCCGGTGTGAGTTTGGGTTTCGTGGAGGTTGCCGGAGGGAAGCTCCTGAGGATTCACGGTCGTGTGAGAGACGTGGATGTTCAGGTGGCAGGAGAGTCCATGGCTGCCGATTTGATTATCTGCTCCGTGGAGCTGTACGATGTCATCTTGGGCATGGATTGGCTCGGGAAGTTCAGAGCGCATCTGGACTGTCACCGAGGGCGGGTCGAGTTCGACCGAGGAGAAGGGAAGTGGGTGTATCAGGGTGTGAGACCGACTTCCGGGAGTCTCGTGATCTCGGTTGTGCACGCGGAGCATCTGATCGAGAAAGGTTGCGAGGCGTATTTAGCTACGATTTCCTTGCCGGAGGCCGTCGGAGAGGCCAGGGTGCAGGATATTCGGGTGGTTAGTGAGTTCCAGGATGTGTTCCAGTCGTTGCAGGGGTTGCCACCGTCTAGGTCGGATCCCTTCACGATCGAGTTGGAACCAGGGACGGCGCCGATATCCAGGACTCCTTATAGGATGGCTCCAGCAGAAATGGCCGAGCTGAAGAGGCAGTTGGCGGAGTTGTTGAACAAAGGGTTCATTCGTCCGAGTTCTTCACCGTGGGGAGCACCGGTGTTGTTCGTGAAGAAGAAGGACGGGAGTTTTCGGTTGTGTATTGATTACCGGGGACTTAACCGAGTCACAGTGAAGGACAGGTATCCTCTTCCTCGGATTGATGAGTTGTTGGATCAGTTGAGGGGGGCTACTTGGTTCTCCAAGATTGACTTGGCGTCGGGATATCATCAGATTCCTATCGATGAGGTAGATATTCGGAAGACGGCTTTCAGATCTCGTTATGGTCACTATGAGTTTGTGGTGATGCCATTTGGGTTGACGAATGCACCGGCTGCATTTATGAGATTGATGAACCGTGTCTTCCAGGAGTATCTGGATGAGTTCGTGATTATCTTTATCGATGATATCTTGGTGTATTCGAGGAACCGGGAGGAGCATGAGGTGCATCTGCGTGTGGTTCTTTCGAGGCTGCGGGAACAGAAGTTGTTTGCTAAGTTGAGCAAGTGTAGCTTCTGGCAGCGGGAGATCGGTTTTCTGGGTCACATTATCTCTGCGGAGGGAGTATCGGTAGATCCAGAGAAGATTCAGGCCATTAGTACGTGGCCGAGGCCGAGGAATGCCACTGAGATTCGGAGTTTTCTTGGGTTGGCAGGGTATTATCGGCGGTTCGTCAAGGGTTTTGCGAGTTTGGCCAAGCCTATGACGAAACTGACGGGAAAGGATGTTCCTTTCGTGTGGTCCTCGGAGTGTGAGGAGAGTTTGACGAAACTGAAGGCCATGTTGACTAGTACTCCAGTATTGGCGTTGCCAGTGTCGGGCGAGCCTTACGTGGTTTACACCGATGCGTCGGGGATGGGCCTTGGTTGTGTGTTGATGCAGCAGGGGAAGGTTATTGCCTATGCTTCGCGGCAGCTGCGGAAGCATGAGGGCAACTACCCTACCCATGATCTGGAGATGGCTGCAGTGGTTTTCGCTTTGAAGATTTGGAGATCCTATCTTTATGGCGGAAAGGTTCAGGTGTTCACAGATCATAAGAGCCTGAAGTACATTTTCACTCAGCCTGAGTTGAATTTGAGGCAAAGGCGCTGGATGGAGCTAGTGGCCGATTATGATCTGGAGATAGCTTACCATCCTGGTAAGGCTAATCTGGTTGCGGATGCGTTGAGTCGGAAGCGGGTGGCTTTGGCTCGGGAACGCGAGGTTGAGTCTTTGGTGAGCGAGATTAGCACATTGCGTTTATGTGTTGTATCTCAGGAACCTTTGGGCTTAGAGGCGGCTAACCAGGCGGATCTTTTGAACAGAGTTCGGTTGGCTCAGGGAAAAGATGAGGTTCTGGTTAAGGCTGCGAGAGCAGAGGGTTCTGAGTATCAGGTATCTGCGAACGGCACTATCCTTGTTAATGGGAGGGTATGCGTACCTTTGGATGAGGATTTGCGGCGAGAGATCCTGAGTGAGGCTCATTCCAGTATGTTTTCGATTCATCCAGGAGCGACTAAGATGTATCGTGATATCAAGCGCTACTATCATTGGGTCGGGATGAAGAAGGATGTGGCTAATTGGGTTGCGTCGTGCAACGTGTGCCAATTAGTGAAGGCGGAGCACCAGGTCCCGAGTGGTTTGTTGCGGAGCCTACCCATTCCAGAGTGGAAGTGGGATATGATCACGATGGATTTCGTGGTGGGGTTACCAGTTTCTCGGACCAAGGATGCTGTTTGGGTCATCGTTGATCGATTGACCAAGTGTGCGCGTTTTCTGGCCATTAAGAAGTCCGATGGGGCGGCAGTTTTGGCCAGGAGGTACGTGCAGGAGATTGTGAGACTGTATGGAGTACCGGTGAGTATTGTTTCAGACCGGGATCCTAAGTTCACATCGGAGTTCTGGAATGCGTTTCAGGCAGAGATGGGCACGAAAGTGCACTTGAGCACGGCGTATCATCCTCAGACAGATGGGCAGTCAGAGAGGACCATCCAGACTTTGGAGGATTTGTTGAGGATGTGCGTGCTGGATTGGGGTGGTCACTGGGTGGATCACTTGAGCTTGGTTGAGTTTGCGTATAACAATAGCTACCAGGCGAGTATTGGGATGGCTCCATATGAGGCTCTGTATGGGAGGCCATGTCGTACCCCGTTGTGTTGGACACAAGTGGGGGAGAGGAGCACTTTGGGTGCGAGTTTTGTTCAGGAAACTACGGAGAAGATCCGGGTTTTGAAGCTGAACATGAAAGAGGCCCAAGATCGGCAAAAGAGTTATGCCGATAGGAGGCGGAAAGAGCTTGAGTTTGAGGTGGGAGATAGTGTGTATCTCAAGATGGCTTTACTGAGAGGTCCGAACAGGTCCATTGTTGCGACTAAGTTGAGTCCGAGGTATATGGGACCGTTCCGGATTGTAGAGCGTGTGGGACCGGTTGCGTATCGGTTGGAGTTACCCGCGGTTATGCAAGCATTTCATAAGGTCTTCCATGTGTCGATGCTGAAGAAGTGTTTGCATAGGGGTGACGAGGTATTGGCTGAGATTCCGTCAAATCTCCAGCCCAATATGACCGTTGAGGCGAGACCTTTGAGAGTTCTCGAGCGGAGGGTCAAGGAGCTTCGTCGGAAGAGGATTCCGATGATGCGAGTCCTGTGGGACTGTGACGGGGTGCAGGAGGAAACTTGGGAGCCAGAAGCTAGGATGGAAGCGAGGTTCCAGAAGTGGTTCCAGAAGCAAGCTGCGGCTTGAGTTCCATCGAGAGGTTCCAGTTTCGGTTATAGCTGTATGCTATGTGTATATCATTTTGTATTGCCGTTGTGTAGAACGATGTTACATTATGATGTATAATAAGATGAGTATTTCTTATTATTGGTGACTTTGGGAGTCACGGTTGTGCATTACGCTGGGGTAAAAGCGTTAATGCAAGAGAGTGATAGGATGGATGATCTTATTACTGCGGTTGTATCGATCGACACCAAGTGTTGGTTTTGTATCGATCGATACCAGGTGGGAGGTGCGATGGCCGGGTTATTGGTCATGCACGGCAGATATTCCGGGTATGGAGTATGGGTGATGCCGGTGTTGCCTTGCGAGGATTTACACGGATCACGGGAGGTAGTTCAGTCGAGATGCTTAGAGATATGTGATTTATTGCTCGATGAGAGGACTAGTTCCTCTGGCGCCGATAGCTCGCAGGACTGTGTGTCTTGAGAGTGTGAGTGGCGATGTACCCAGACTCGGGAGGTTTATAGCCTAGAGTAATACGTGATACCGTGGATTCGTAAGGAGTATGTCCCAGACGTGGGATATATTCCCTAGAATTGAGTGGTATGGGGTATCGAGACTCTTGTAGGTTATATTCTTGAGTGGAGTGGTACGGCAGATACCCATAACTCGGAGATGCTGCGGTGTCTTGGGTGATGTGGTATGGTTGATACCTTGCGAGGTATAGGTAGATATCCTGCGGGATATGGCCGATGCTCGGAACTCGGAGATGCTGCGGTGTCTTGAGTGATGAGGTTGGCTTGTGTCGAGCAATAAATACATATGATGCCGCGGTGTCATAAGCATAGGGACTGAATGGGAAACCTCGGAGGTTGGTTGGACCTCGTGTGAGTTTTGCGTTGGCCGGGTTGGCCAAGGGTGGTGTAATCGTTGCGACGATTAGGATTCATTGGAGATGGACGGTTCATGGGAGATGAACGGTAGCGAAGATTCGAGGTCGAATCTAAGTTAGTGGGGGAGAATTGTAGCGCCCGTGTTCCGGAAGAATTGGTTATAAAAGGGAAAATAATCAATTCTGGTTGTTCCGGACAGTATCGATCGATACTGGGCAGTATCGATCGATACCAGCCGGGTTTTCTCGGGATTATCTTCTTCTCTTATCTTCTTTCGAGTATAAAAGCGTATCCTTAGAGGATAAAACCAGAGTTGGTCGCGAAAGAGAGAAAGAAAGAGCGAGAGAGAAAGAGAAGGAGAGAAAGAGAGAGAGAGGCTTTGCGAAGCTTAGATCTTGCGAGATCGAGAGAGTTGAGCTTGGTGAGAAGCTTGAAGTAGAGGTTTGACGAGCTTTGTGTTGGCATAAGCTTGTGAGAAGAGAGGGAGATCGATCTTGAGCTCGGGAAGTCGTTTTAGAGCTCGATCCTTTCGCGTTTAAGGTGAGTTGTGACCAAAGGTTAGCAAGTGAGCTTGCGTGGTGCATTGTTAAAGCTTGTTGATGCTTGTGGCGGCTTGTATGCTGGTAAATCGCGATGGAGTATCGACCGATACCATGGGAGTATCGATCGATACATGTCCCTTGGCGGTGATCTTATCTTGTAGTGTATCGAGGTGATAGACTTGAACCGTGTTGTGTCGATCGATACCAAGTGTTGTGTTTGGGTGTCGATCGATATCTGTCCCTTGTCGGGACTTGTGTGTTGTATCGATCGATACCTAGTGTTGTTGGGGAATCGATCGATACCAGTCCCTTGTCGGGACTTGTGTGTGGTTTGGGCATCGATCGATACCATGGGGGTGTCGATCGATACCAGTTGCGACTGGTGTTGAATGTTTAATTCGTTACTAATTAATCATTGTTAATTGTTATATTGTGCTTCTTGGTAGCCTGTTGTTGGGATGATCAATCTCACTCAGCATTTGGTTAGCCAAATGTTGATGCATCACTTTTGTCGATGCAGGTAAAGATAAGGCGTGATCGTGGAATCAAGGCAGTGAAGAGGGGATGATTAGGACCCGGGGCTTGCTTTTGTTGTTTGAGTATCGATCGACAGTAGGGGAGTATCGATCGATACCAGTTGTTGTTATAACCGTTAGCTTGTTTAAGCTGTAGTACTTGCGTTGTACTGTTTGTTTAATATTGTTAATTATATATTTATTTTCTTAAAAAAAAAAAAAAAATGCGGTCCTTTCAGCTTTCGTCTCCGGCCGCGCAGAAAGTCATGATGTTCGCGCTGGTTCTTAATAGCTCATGGCACTCCATAAGTATACTTTCGTATCTTATGACCCGACACACTCTTATAGCTGAACGATTCGGGTGGTTAGATTCATCACTTTTGGTGGTTCTTATAACACCTAGGAATCAGCTTCTAGTTCATGACGCTATATTCATGCATTAACAACGATCTATAAGAAAAAGTTCTAGAATTCGTCTAGGGTTTTACCTTGTAAAATCCTTATCGAACATAGAATTCCCCTTCGATAATCCCTTTAAACCCAACGATAAAACTACTCGAACATAATTGAAAGTAAATACATAATTAAATTAAAAGCAGGAGATGGAAGAAAAAGTCTCTCGAATTTAAGAACTAGGTCCGGAGAGAACCTATTCACCAATCTCAAAGAGTATAGAACAAAAAGTAAATAACAAAAAGTAAGAGCAAAAGTAATCTAAAATGGTGTAAAAGTAAGCACACGAAATTAGGTATCTAAAACATAGATTTATTGGTCTTCTCACTCGTTTTTGTCGGTCTTTAAGGTTTTGAGTTGACGAGATTTGAACGGGCTTTGCAATTGGACTTTCGGGACCGAACAGGGGTTGCTGGCCGCGGGTCCATGGACTCTGCCCGCGGCGAATTACTCCTCGGCCGCGGGTGGAAAGCTTCTGGTCGCAGGTGGAAAGCTTATGCCCGCAGTGAACTGCCCCTTGGGTGCGGGTAGAGAGATTATGCTCGTGGTGAAATGTGACATCTTGTTCTTGATGTATCTTTTGATTGAACCATTGGATTATCCTCAAATCAGTTGGACTGGAAAGGTAGCTGGTCCTTCTTAAATATCTCAAAAATTGGGCTGGATCAGACGGTGAAAAGAACCTCTTTAGCAGTTAAACTTCTGACGGTTTAACTCTGAGCCGAAAATCAGATTTTTCTTCAATTTGCAATAATTTTGCTTAAGTAACCTAAAAAGAGTCTTGAAACTACAAATATGTGAAAACCACGATAAAAACATATAAAAGCGAATGAAACACTTATTAAAGTGTTCTAAAATAGATGGTAAAGTGGGTAAAAATAATGTGTTATCAACTCCCCCATATTTAGACTTTGTTTGTCCTCAAACAAAACAAAACCAAAGCTCGGAAAGATCAAACAAGAATCCTAGGGAACTCGAAATCTCGGAGACCGTCCTTCTAAACCATAACCATCGAACTACATCAATCGCAACCTAGCCTAGAAAATTCTCACCAGAAGTTTCTGTAACACTAGTCCACGGTATCCGTCATACGAAATCTAAACTTTCAAAATCCAAAATTCCGGTCAACTAGCTCTCTAAATTCATTAAGTGCAAATGTAAAATTCTCATCAAAAGGATCAAACCAAGACAATCAATGCTAGGTATTAAAAGCATTTAGAGGTGAGGTTAAGAGTGTTTCGGGTTAGCGTAATTTCACCGGAGGGTGCATATTATGAAAAACCACAAGAGATGAAGGACCTATTGAGAACCACAACTTCTAGTCGTCACTTCTTCTTGCAGTTCAAGGTGCGTACTCCATCATTAGCTTTTCAGATATCGAACTATTGTCTTCCTTTTTCTTTTTAAACGAGTTCCATCCTCTCGTTGAGTGTTGCAGTGTCTTTTAGGGTATGCTCTTCAAGGACTTTGACGTGGGCAGCAAGATCATCGAATTTCTTGTTGAATTAGATGGGCATCGAGTTTATCTTCTCGTTCAAGGCAGCTCTAGACTTAACTTGGGATTCGATGGTTTGGTTAATAATTTCTTCGAGCCGCTCCAAACGAGCGCTGAATTCCAAGCTCTCATCGTGCTGGTTCAAGATTTGGTGAGGAAGACGGTATGAGTTTTGTCGAGTGTTGACAAACGGAGACGCAAAAGGCTCATCACGGGAATACGGATGCTCGTAGCGTCCTCGAGAGTAGTTGGTCGGTGCAGGTTTCCGATCCATGTAGAATGAGTCACAATTGGTGTACGAATCGTGAGAGTAGTGAGCATAAGATGGGACGTAGAAACCCTACTCGTAGTAGTGATCTCGCTCCAGAGGCGAGTTCATGTTTCAAAGCCTGAAACGAAGAAAAACAAAAACGAAAATTAAAAACAAAAACAAAAAGTTTGTCTTAGAGTCCATTTACTAACCTCTAAGGTCTGACAGTATAGTAGCAATTGCTTCCCCGGCAACGGCGCCAAAACCTTGATGCGTAGTCGGTTTTTTTTTTTTTATCAAACTTCAGGTTTTATATTTATTAACCTAAAAGTCCGTAAGTGCACATATGTGCGTTGTTGAACTTAAGGTATCGATCCACATGGAGGGAATGCTTTTATGTGAGACCTTGGACAGAGAATTAGCAAGGAAGTCTAAAACGAAAATAAGGTTTTGTAGGGTTTTTGTGTCAAAAATTGTAAAGTATGAAAAACAGAAAATTGCTTGTAAATTGAGAATGAAAATTGATGGCTTGAAAGTAAAAAGGGAGAAGCGATTTGTAAACTATAATAAAACGATGTTGGATCGACATGGATATCTTAGGGTATGTTCGACTCAAACACGGTACCTAAGCTCTTAGTAACAATGATTCTAGTAAACTCCACGAACTGAACATAGTAAATGGCGTAACCTACTTTCGTACATCTTACGCACC
The DNA here is from genome assembly GCA_030161315.1 of Eutrema japonicum. NCBI lineage: Eukaryota > Viridiplantae > Streptophyta > Magnoliopsida > Brassicales > Brassicaceae > Eutrema > Eutrema japonicum. Next base: position 45,564,976 of record BSQW01000004.1, on the reverse strand, counting down.
AATAACTTATATACTCGATCGGTAGCTTTCGTCTCCGGCCGCCCAAAAAGTCATAATGTCCGCGCTGGTTCTTAATAGCTCACGACACTCCATAAGTATACTTTCGTATCTTATGACGCGACACGCTCTTATAGATGAACGATTCGGATGGTTAGATTCAGCACTTTTGGTGGTTCTTATAACACATAGGAATCAACCTCTAGTTCATGACGCTAGATTCATGCATCAACAACGATCTATAAGAAAGAGTTCTAGAATTCGGCTAGGGTTTTACCTTGTGAAATCTTTATCGAACATAGAATTCCCCTTCGATAACCCTTTTAAACCCAACGATAAAACTATTTGAACATAATTGAAAGTAAAGACATGATTAAATTAAAAGCAGGAGATGGAAAAGGAAGTCTCTCGAATTTTAAAACTAGGTCTGGAGAGAACCTCTTCACCAATCATAAAGAGTATAGAAGAAAAATTAAAGAACAAAAAGTAAGAGCAAAACTAATATAAAATGGTGTAAAAGCAAGTACACAAAATTAGGTCTCTAAAACACATATTTATAGGTCTTATCTCTTGTGTTCGTCGGTCTTTAGGGTTTTGAGGTTACAGAATTTGAACGGGCCTTGCAATTGGGCTTCCAGGACCGAACATGGGCTGGTTGCGGGTCCATGGACTCTGCCCGTGGCGAATCACTCCTTGGCCACGGGTGGAAAGCTTATGCCTGCGATGAACTGTCTCTTGGCCGCGGGTGGAGAGCTTCTGCCCGTGGTGAACTGAGACGTCTTGTTCTTGATGTATCTTTTGATTGAACCGTTGGATCGTTCTAAAATCAGCTGGAATAGAAAGGTAGCTGGTCCTTATTGAATATCTCCAAATTTGGGCTGGATCAGACGGTGAGAAGAACCTCTTTGGTATTTGAACTTCTGACGGTTTGACTATGAACCGAAAATCTGATTTTTCTCTAATTTGCAATACTTTTGCCTAAGTAACCTGAAAAGAGTCTTGAAACTACAAATACATGAAAACCACGATAAAAACATATAAAAGCGAATGAAACATTTATTAAAGTGTTCTAAAATAGACAGTAAAATGGGTAAAAATACGGTGTTATCAACTAACGGTTCTGCATTTAATCCCCTTTGACCGTAGACTCCAGTGGGACTTTCAGCTCGGTCTATCACCTCGTCTGCTCATTTGACTCCGTCTGGTTTCTCTAACTCCGTCAGACCTTTTTACCATAATTGGTTTACTAAACCCAATTTAGTGGACCGAGATTTTCACCCTACAATTATATTAAGCTATTTCATAAACGTAACATTATTAAAAGAATTTAACATTTTTTTTAACCTTGTTAAGTTAATTCAAAAATTTAATTCCGATTTGTAACAATAGATTGCATATATTAATCATCAAATCATGAGGAAACAGTAGGAAAAAAATGTCAAAGTCATTTAAAAGAAAGAGTGGATTTAACAAAAAAAAAGAAAAAGAAGATATTTCGAATAACGAAACTTTTAATGGAATGACCAAATATCTCTGTTTTTTTTTGGACCTTTTGGGTCAACGCTTTTTTCTCAAAATTGTTTTTTTTTGCCCTTTCCACTTAAATGAGAATGTTCTAGAAAACTCAAGAGAGAGAGAGAGAAAACCCTAAATCCAGCGATTAGTTTTCGCTGTCGTCTCGTCTTCTTCCTCAACATCGGAAAGTGTTATCTCCTTTTCGTTTTTCGTGTTGGCGATTTCTCTTCTCCTGCTGAAACCTACCCTTTTTAGGATTCATACTTTCCCAGGTAATTCCTCTTCCGCCTCCATCGCCTTAAGAATTTCTCAGTTGGGTTCAATCTTAAATTTTTCTCGAATTGAATCAGTTCTGGGCATTCCAATGTTCTAATCTTGTTAATTCATCTTAGATTTACGATTTCTAGAGCTTAATTATCACTAATTGTGCTAAGATGATTCAATTCAACTCTGTTTGATTGCTTCCCCTTCATCTTGAAAATTTACTGTTTGTGATAAAATAGTCCTTATGAGATGATGAAACTTCTGTTTCTTGCTTGCCTGAGGATCTCCTTTTGTTCTGAGAATTGTTTTTTGTGATGTTCAGATTGCAGCTCGTACTTGTTCTAGATAATTGCCGGAAAATATGGATGATTGGGGTAAGATTTGTATATTAAGCATTGTTTAATACATGTGTGAATACTTTAATTTTCTGTAGCTCTTGTATTTTTCTTCCCCTGGATATGTAAAAGATTAGTTCTGATTTCAGAGGCCGAGGATTTTCAACCGCTTCCGGCGAAAGTTGAACTGAAAAGTAACTGGGATGACGAGGATGTTGATGAGAATGATATCAAGGACTCGTGGGAGGAGGAGGATGAACCTGCTCCGGTATGTTTTCTTTCAGTATACACTTTTCGTTATCTGCTTGCTTGTGTGCGTAGTTTGGTTTTGAGATTACAGCTCAAATAGTTGCCGAAACCTTTCACAATCTTTGTTTTTTTATCTGTAGCCACCTGTAGTAAAGCCTGCTCCTGAGAAGGTGCCAAAGAAAGTTGTTGAAAAGAAGGGTAAAACTGTTGAAGCTCCAAAAGAATCATCAAAGGAAGAACCTCTAGATCCTATTTCTGAGAAACTTCGCATGCAGAGGTAGAGTTTTAGAGATATTTCACACTTATATATGCTTCTTCTTTTGGTTCTGCATTGGTTTCTTCTTTCAACGGGAAAATATAATTGTTTTCTTTTACTGTAAGAAGCATCGTGTTCTAATGTTTCTGCTTATTGTTAATATTCTTCTTATCTTAGGCTTGTGGAGGAAGCTGATTACCAGGCAACTGCTGAACTCTTTGGAGCAATGACTGAAGAAAAGAGCATCTTTGGAGCAAAGACTGAAGAAAAGAGCGTCGATATGTTTATTCCGAAGTCTGAGAGCGATTTCTTGGAATATGCTGAGTTGATTTCTCATAGACTAATACCATATGAGGTATACTATATTCTTTACCTATCGCTTTGTGGCTTATTTCTATTTGGCCACCGGCGTTATAACTATATTCTCTGTTTGGCAGAAAAGTTTTCACTATATTGGGCTACTCAAAGCAGTGATGAGACTATCTGTGGCCAATATGAAAGCAGCTGATGTTAAAGACGTTGCTTCGTCCATTACAGCAATAGCAAACGAAAAACTGAAGGCAGAGAAAGAAGCTGCTGGCAAAAAGAAGACAGGTACACACATTCACTCTTTTTCTTGTTTCGCCCTTATCTTTTGATTTATAGACTTGTGGATTATTTGTTCTTAAGCTTAAATGATCAGCTTCATAATGGTATTTTTGTTGTTAAACTGTGTTTCTTAGGCAAGAAGAAACAACTGCAGGTGGATAAGCCTGACGATGATCTTGTTGCGGGCCCTTATGACGCGATGGACGATGATGATTTCATGTAAAAAAAATGGCATTTTGGAGATTGCACTTGCCTCCTATAGAATTGTAACTGAGAAGAGGTTTAAAATCATCGGCTGTTTTTTTTTTTTTTTTATCGAGGCAACAAAAAAGTGAAACAAAGTTTTTTCTATGTTTTCTTTGCTCAGTTTGATCTGAAAATTATGTAAGGAGATTTTTTTCCTGGCAAACATTTTTTAAATTATGAAAATTACGAAGTATGGTTTGGCTTTGGCTTGAGACTTAAGAGTGCCGCTTTGTGATTGTCACTTGGTTTGTACTTTCGAGTTTAAGTACCATAAGCAGTCAACATGTACACAAGCTCTAAGGCAATATGCTAAGCTCGTCTTTGTCTATAACCGTAACGCAAACCTCAATGAACTACAAACCCCAAAAATCTCAAATATTGGCAGTTTATCAAACAACCTCCAAAGATAATACCATCATTTAGACCAAACACTCGTGTTCAACAGTTCAAGATATCTTTAGTAGTAAGCAGTGACCATATTTTCAAGAGGAAATCATCCGGCAACAAAATTACAAGTCTCTAAATTTGAATACAACGATGTTTGCTGTCAACACAGAGACAAAAGAAACCCTAAATCAGAGATGAAACGACGAGATCAGGATTTAGTTTGGAAACAAGACGAAGCGCATATGAAGTTTCCGGGAAATATAAGAAACAACAGTCTACACACACAAAAAGGAATCATACCAGAGGAAAGCCATACAAGATAATCCAATGCTAAAGACAATAAACATTTGGATTCATAGCTTTCTTTGACATGTCTCTGCCACAGCTATGCTAAACAACAAGTGAAGGTTTGGGTTTTCAAGTCCTCGAGCCAGGCTGTTGAAATGAGTTTGAGCCAAATAACCTAACCTGGGGTTAATTGTCTATTGTTTTAGCTTTCTTTGAGAAATATATGTTCCTCTTATACAAAAAGTTATTTAATCAAACACAAGCTGACATTCCGTTGTTACACTCAACAAAAAAGTCCGCTCTAGTTAAAAGGTTATTGGGAGATTGATTTATGAAGATTTTTAGAGTCTAAGATTCTACTGTTATTGGTTTGTGGATTTTTACATTTTTAATAGATTCCAATGTTATTCGTTTATGGATTATAACATTCCATTGTTATTGGTTTGATGATTTTTATAATCTAATCAAAATCCATTATTATTATAAAAATTTGTATTTTAATGATTCTATGGTTCTGTTAAATATAGTGTTATTGTGATATGTATTCTTTACAATTTAACTCATAAAACATGATTTTCAAAATACTACATATATCCTTTGGATTCTCAAAGTTTGTTATAATATAATTCTTTTATGGATTGTTTAAATACACAAAATTATTTGCAATTTTAAAAAACTTTTAAAATTCAACAAAACTCTATGCAAATTTGACAAATCTGATGACTTTTGAAATCAACAAAACTCTCTATAAATCCAACTCCCAATAAGCCCCCCTAAAAGAAATTTGTGAAATTTTTTTCTGGTTTATGTTTTTGTAATTTATTATTCAGAAACTTAAACTTTCCTTATTTATATGATGTTGGCGATGAGAAGGAAAATGAGAACAGAAAAACGAAAAAAATACTAATGTTGATTAATTCCACTATACCCTTAATCTCAGACTTATCTTCACTAAATCGACCGTGTCTTATGATCCGCTGGTTAAAATGATTTGAAACCATCGCATAAGTGAAATAAGTCAATTTACTATGTTGTATCCAAAGTTGAACTTCATCTTTAAAAGGAAAGGCTTTCTTCCGATATGATCTTCCAGACGATTTGGACTGCCTCAACATTTTCCTTCCAATTGTTTAGATTCAAAAGTGTATTCTCCATCTTACTTCAAGTTCTATGCAACTCTATTGATCCAATCCACTCTCAAACACCTAAATAGAAACAAAAAGACAAAAAATTATAACAAATACACTCTAAAATACCTATTGTGCAACAAGATTTGTTAGGATTTTATGTGACATAAACACAAAGAAAAGCAAGATAAACACAAAGAAAATGATGAAAATATAAAAATTCAAACAGTATAATCCATTAATATCAAAACGCCTTTTTAGAGTGGAAAACGAGCAACAAGTAGGACTTATAACACATTTTTAGATTCACCAAGATATAGTAAAGGTATCATCTTTTTTCCAATTTTCCAAAAAGTAAATAAGCTCTTCTTTATGAGAAAACTATAGGTCGTGGATCTTTCAACACACTGCTGCCCCACCCCCCAATGCATCATTTCTTTTCTCCATGGAAACAGGCATATCTGTTGGCATGCCATCAACAAATGATGCTGCTATCTTTTCATCTCCACCGTTTTATCTTCCCGATAAACTATAGGTCGTGGATCTTTCAACACACTGCTGCCCCACCCCCCAATGCATCATTTCTTTTCTCCATGGAAACGGGCATATCTGTTGGCATGCCATCAACAAATGATGCTGCTATCTTTTCATCTCCACCGTTTTATCTTCCCGATAAAATATTTTATGTTTATGGCTTCCAATTTTTCTCCATGGAAATCTTTTATCTTTTATCTGGAAGATAAAACGGTGGTGATGTAAAGATAGCAGCATCATTTGTTGATGGCATGCCAACAGATATGCCCGTTTCCATGGAGAAAAGAAGTGATGCATTGTGTAAATCTTGACAATTTCTAGAGCAAAATCCATTGATCACAGGAAAAGCCGAAATAGCATTCATGATTCCTGAAAAAAAAACATGTTAAGTTCAAAAATAGATGCAAAAATAAACATGAATATGAGCACGATCTAGAATAAACTCTGGTCAGAACAACAAAATGCGAAACATTGAATCATAACCATCATTTATATCACTCATAAAACATGATTAGAGATTTAAATAAAATTTACATAAGGGATTGAACATGAAAAATGATGAAAATGATCGAAAAGAAACTGTGATTTAAATTAAAATTCGATAGGCAGAATATTGAGATCTAATTTTACCAAACAGATTCGATTAAATCTCCTTCTCATTGATTAGTCAACATTTACAATTGGGATTGGTTTATATACATCACCTGACCAAGGTAAACCAGAAACCTTAAACCAAGAGAAAGAATTAAAACCGGTTTATAATAGTACCGATGCACATCAAAATGAAATGAAAGAAGGCTATGTACACTAAAAGCCCCCCTCAAGATGGATCGTAGATGTTTCGGAGACCCATCTTGCCAATCATAGCATGAAACTGAGCTGGGTATAAAGGTTTGGTGAGCGGATCAGCAACCTGCAGCTCAGACTTGACATGAAAAAGTTCAAATAAACCTGCAACTAATCTCTCTCTAACACTGTGACAATCTGATTCTATATGTTTAGTTCTCTCATGGAAAACTGGATTTCTAGCAATGTGAATCGCAGCAGTGTTATCACAATGAAGAAGAGTAGGTTTAGATAGAGGAACCTGCAATTCTTTGAGAAAGTTAGTAAGCCAAACCAGTTCATCCGTGGCCTTAGAAAGACTTCTGTATTCAGCTTCAGCTGAGGATTTCGAGACGGTTTGCTGTTTCTTAGACTTCCATACAATAAGAGATGAACCAAGGAAGATGCAGTATCATGTAGTAGAACGTCTGGTGTCAAGGCATGAGGCCCAGTCTGCATCAACATATACTTGGATCTGGAGATCAGTTTTGGCTGAGTAAAATAATCCCTGTCCCACAGTGCCTTTGATGTAGTGTAGAACCTTGTAAAGAGCCTGTTGATGAGCTTTACGAGTAGCAGTAGAGAACTGACTTAGTTTATTCACGGCAAAGGTGATATCAGGTCTAGTAAGCTGTAGGTACATCAACTTTCAAATTAGGCGCCTGTAAGATTCAACATCAACCAAATCGCCTCCTCTGTCCTTAGAGAGTTTTATATGTGGATCCAACGGGACAGAGGAAGGTTTGCATCCAAGAAGACCAGTATCATCCAGTAGGTCTAATGCATACTTCCGTTGACAAATATTAATACCTTCAGCAGATCTGGCAATTTCCAGGCCAAGGAAATATTTCAACGGCCCAAGGTCACGGAGCTTGAAGTGAGACTTGAGCTAAGTCTTCAATGTGTCTGTTGCTGAATCATTATTGCTAGCAATTATGATATCATCGACATATACCATGACACAAAGAAAAGCATCAGTAGTAATCTTTAAGAAACAAGTATGATCAGCATCAGTTTGTTTGAACCCCAAACCAATAAGTGTGGTGGAAAACTTCAAGAACCAGTGGCGAGAGGCTTGCTTTAGACCATATAGGGATTTCTTTAACTTGCAAACAGCATTAGGAGGAAGGTTCCCTTTCCGATAATATCCTGGTGGAAGCTTCATGTAAATCTCTTCATCAAGATCTCCATTGAGAAAAGCATTGGAAATATCCAGCTGTGTAAGAGAAAGACCAAAGATGGCTGCAAGAGCTAACACAAGCTTTACTGATGTCAGTTTAACCACCGGAGAGAAAGTCTCATTATAATCAACACCTTCTTCCTGCGTGTATCATTTAGCTACTAATCTAGCTTTGTAACGTTCAATGGTTCCATCAGCATTGAACTTCACCTTAAACACCCATTTACAACCAATGCAATGTTTATCAGGTGGCAAAGTGCAGACATCCCATGTACCTGTATCCTCTAGAGCAGTAACTTCAATGTCCATTGCATCACACCACACCCGAAATTTCTTTGCCTCAGTATAGGTTGAAGGTTCTTTGACTTTGTCGATGGAAATCAAGAAAGAGTAATACAGAGGATTTATTTTGTCATAAGACAGATGTTTGAAAATTTCGTGTATGGTTGAAGACATTACTGAATCACAGTAATAATCTTGAAGATAAGCAGGTGTTTTGGTCCTCCTATGTGATGTCTGAACAGAAGGTTCAAGAGCATCAATGGTAGGGATGGCAGAAGGCACATCCTTTACAGAAGGTGAAGATATAGAACTATCAACACCAGAATTTGAGATGTTCATAGGAGGTTTATCCATCAGATCAGAAAAGAGATTATAAGCTTCCTCTGAAATATCTGAATGAATAAAAGGAAAGAGCTCTTCATGGAAGACAACATGTTTGGAAATTGTGATGGCATTAGACTGAAGATCTAATAGTTTGTATCCTTTGTATCCGCTAGGGTAACCAAGGAAAACACATGCTCTAGCTCTAGGATCGAATTTATGCTTGTTCTTGGGTGAGGTGGATGCATAACAAAGACAGCCAAACACTTTAAGTTGACTATAATCAGGAAATTTCTTTGTTAGCATTTCAAAAGGAATTTTGTCTTCTAGCACAGGAGCAGGGGTACAGTTTATTAGATGAACTGCGGTGAGAATGCAATCACCCCAATATGGAAGAGGAATGTGAGATTGAAAAAGGAGGGATCGAGCAACATTTAGTATGTGCTGGTGTTTTCTTTCAACCACAGATTTTTGTTGAGGAGTTTCAGGGCAAGAGTGGTATGGGACAATGCCTTTAGATTTATAAAATTCAGTGAATTTGAGTTCATGAGCATTGTCGGATCTAACCCCTTTAACCCTTGTTTCAAACTGATTTTCTACCATAGAGATAAAATTTGGAAAGACCTCTAGTACATCAGATTTTCTCTTAAGAAGATATATCCATGTGGCTCTAGAGTTGTCATCAACAATGGTTAAGAAATATCTATAACCATCATGAGTAGGAACAGAAAAGGGACCCCACGTATCAATGTGAACTAGATCAAATGGTTTATTACTAATGTGATTATGAGATACAAAAGGTATGTGTTTTTGTTTAGCAAGATGACAAACTTTGCAGTGATAATCTGCATTATTCTTAGATTTTGGAAAAGAAAGAACATCATGCATAGGCTGTATTTTAGACATAGAGGGATGACCTAGCCTTTTATGCCACAAATCAGGACTAGATATAGTTGCAGCAACATAAGGAAATGAGGTACCTTGAACAGAAACTGACTCAATATCCAGAAAGTAGAGATTAGCCACCTGTCTACCCATTCCAATCGTTAAACCCTGTGTAGGCTCCTGAAGAACACAAGAAGACTCATCAAACCAAATTCTACAGCTCATGCTTTTGGTTAAAGAACTGACACTTAAGAGATTGAATTTGAACTGAGGGATGTAAAGAACATCATTCAGAATTAGATTCCTACCCAAGTGAATTGTTCCTAAACCGACAATGCTCACAAGAATTCCAATGGGCAAGGTAACTGTGGTATTTTGCAAAGTTTTGAAAGTGAAAAAGGTAGATTTATCATGGGAAATGTGGTTAGTGGCTCCTGTATCTATGACCCAAGCGTTAATAGCAGTGAGATTGCTATTAACAGAACAGACATAAGGCCTATCAATTCCGGAAAAAGAACAGAGGATAGAGGGGTAAATTTTACCAGAAATTGGGCAAACTGTTGATGAGGAAGGGTTGGAACATACTGAGACAAAGTGAACCTCAGGTGTGGCAGTGACACTTGGAGCTTGCTGCTGAGGAGGTTGAAACTTGCTGCTGAGGAATGAAACAATCTGTTGAATCTGAGCTGAAGAAAGATCACCTGTGGTAACAACTTGGTATGTAGCTGATTCATTCACAGTCACATTGGCAAGAACAGAACCTGGCTTATTGTACTTGTATTTTGACTTGAAGTGAGCTGGATACCCATTCTTCTTGTAACATCGATCAACAACATGGCATGCTTTGCCACAGTAGGTACAAGTTGGTCTGTTGTCTTTCACAAATTGAGATCCTCCAGATACTTGAGTATTATTCACAGAATGTTGAGTAGAGGGTTGAATCTGTGAATGAGATATTTGGAATGCTGAAGGATCCAGAGCAGAATAATCTCTAGCAGACTTCTGACTATCTTCTTGATCAAGCAGATTATACACCTCAGAGAGAGTAGGCAACACCTTCTTCATCAGAATGCGGCTGCGAATACTTTCATAGTTATCATTGAGACCCATGAGAAAGTCAATAACACAGTTAGTCTCACACTCGGCCAACAGATCTTCAATAGTACGAGCTGTGACCTGTAAACTTGACAATTCTTCCCAAATTGTTTTGAACTTGAGTGTGATAAGATGACAAGTCCAAACTTCCTTGTCTAAAGGAATGAAGTTGATGACGAAGCTTATAGAGTCTAGGAAGATTAGACTTATGAAATCTAGTGTGAAGATCCTTCCATATCTCAGACGCAGCCTTAAAATAGAGGATACTTGTATAGATCTTCTTTGTAACACTATTCAATAGCCAAGACTTAACCATACTGTTGCAACGACACCAAATCTTGAAATATGGATCATCTTCATCAGGTTGTGGTATCGATCCATCTATAAATCCCATTTTGTTCTTAGCCTCTATACTAGTAGTCATAGCGATACTCCAAATCCCATAGTTTGATCCGTCTAAAGCTTCAGCAGTAAGAATCAAGCCAGGATGATCTGAACTAACTAGGTGATAGGGACTATGAACGTTATCGGGAGAATCGAATACCTCAAACAGATGATGATATCGCGGATTGTTGGATCGGCGAGGATCGACGCGATCCTGAACGCCGGAAGTATTGCGACGTGGAGGAGAGTCAGATGACTTGTCGCTAGACCTTTGCGGCGTCGGAGAACCAAATTCAGCTGAATCTGGTAGTTCTGAGCGGAGCTTCGACTTGCATTTTCGTTTCACCATTGTAGATTGAAGAACAACTCGGATCCGAGTCAAAATCGAGATGAGAAGCTGTGAGAACAATGGAAACACACGAAATGGAGCTCGTCGAAGCTGAAAAACTGAGAAACGAAGCGGAAACAATAAGATTTCCGGCGAGAAACCGAGAAATCGAGGTCAAACGAAGGAAATTTGCAGGATCTTAAAAGGTCGTTAGAGACGCTGAAGCTCTGATACCATTTTACCAACCAGATTCGATTAAATCTCCTTCTCATTGATTAGTCAACATTTACAATACATCACCTGACCAAGGTAAACCAGAAACCTTAAACCAAGAGAAAGAATTAAAACCGGTTTATAATAGTACCGATGCACATCAAAATGAAATGAAAGAAAGCTATGTACACTAAAATCTAATAAATTAGGTCAAAAGTAGAGAGGATTTTGGAAGAATCTATATGAAAATTGATAAGAAACTGACCCAATCGCAGGAATGAAAAACGACAAGAATCGATTACGCAAATTAGGGAAATGATCGAGATTAATTATGTAATTATAACTCCTTTTTCCCCATGACAATAATAAATAAATAAAAGGAAAGAATCTATGTCGTTTATGGAAAATAGTCTTCGACGACTTTTTACATTATGGCAAATATTTATTTGATTCCTTTCTTGGGAAAAAAGGAGTTAAACAGTAACTAATTAACTCCTTTCCAAATAAATTAGTTACTGTTTTAATTTATTTGTGGCTTTAAAAAAAAGAAGAATATTTTTTTATCATTTGATTAGCCAATTGAGAACCTTAAAAAACACAAAATGGTTAAAATATGAGAGCAAGAAAAAACTATAATATCTATGGAGAATCGAACCTCGATATGGACCACATTCTAGGGGAGATAACCACTAGACCACAAAAATTCAAATTAAAGAAGATTGAGAAGGTTCGAACAGGCCAACGAAAAATATTATTTAGTAGAATGATTTCTTTGGTTTCGGGGATACAAGAGTGAGATTAATATAGCGTTAATGTTAGAGAAAAGTTTGTTACGGAGAATTGATGATTCCGTTAGAATGAAAAAGATCAAATTTTCATTAATCAAAATGTGATTACATACTTCCTCTTATATATGTGAGGGAAACCGGTTTAACCGAGACAAAATTATATTTGGGATAAACCAATACTCTAATATTTTCCCTCGAGATGGCGAGAAGATAGAATGTAAAGCCATCTTGCCAAGTAACACATTGAACATATTCGAGAATAGAGGTTTGGTAAAGTGATAAACTGTGTTTTTACCGGTTTTTAACATTTGTTTTTGTGTCTTTTGTTGAGTCAAAGTATCTTTTCAGAGTCTTTTAATCCTTTATCGAGTCTTTTCAGGTTTTAGGTGACTTTGTGAGAAAAGGAGCCGTTTTGGGTGAAAATGAGCATATGAAGATGCAAAATCATGCAGAGACATCAGAAATTTGGCATTCGTTGAAGGACTTACCACCGATGGATCGAGCTCAAATTTTAATACAAGCTAGAGCAATTGATTGGCTTTGATTTGGAAGTGGTTTGAGGTCATTCCAACGGTGCGATTAAAAGTTATGCCATTTTTTGTGAAGACGGTCCAACATAAACCGACCGGTTTAGTGACGCGAAAAATAAAAGAAAATTTCGGTTTTTACTTATTTTGACCCGGTTTTACCTAGGGATTCGTGGAGAATGACTCTAGACCTGTTTATACTTATTTTTCAGCCATTGTTTAGGCTAGGCTTTATTTTTGTACAGACTTTTACATCTCTTTCTCTGGGGAGACGAATCTCTGACTCTACAGGCTTTTGAGAAGATTTCTGAACCCTAATTTATTATTTATATTGGATTATGATTTCTTCTTCATCTCTTTGTGGTTTCTCTGATTCTATGTATGAGTAATCTCATAGTTAGGTTTTAGGGTTTCAAGGGAACTTCATGAATCATTGAATCAGATTGGTTAGAATAGGGATCTATCTTCTAGTTCTTCATCTATTGTTGTTCTTAGTGCTGAAACTTGATTAGCTACCTAGTTTATGATCTTAGGTTGTTTAACGCATCAAAAGTGTTTGTTTAAAAGTCTGAAAGAACATAGGTGAGCAAAGCGTCCTTAACCAACGAAAGCTGATGTTAAGGCGTTTTGTGAACATATCAAACTCGATCTTGAAGCATGTTTAGTTTCTTGAATTCAAACGACAGTTTAGAATCTTAGGTTATTAGGCATAGTAATTAACACTACGACAATAGGTTGATTATAAAACAGTGATTTGAGTTCTAGAACGTACTTAATGATTTCCCTGATTTGTGATTCTTGATTTCCTGCGAATTACCCGAAGACCTAGCGTTTCCCTCCATCAAATTTACATCGTTTTATTTGCATTCTTAGTTTTAGTTCATTCATAAAACCACAAACATCATTCGTCTTAGATTTACTTTCCTCCTGCATTCTCGTAGTGTTTCACTTGATCTCTGTGGATTCGATCCTAAAGTTCTACATCGATATACCGTTACGATTGCGGTAGTGTGCACTTTAGTTATTAATTGACTTGGTGAAAACACTTAAAATCAATTTGGCGCCGTTGCCGGGGATCAATTGCGTTACCTACGAGTCTTGGACGAAAGTTCAGACTAAGACACTAGATTTTACTAACTTTTTCTTTTATTCTTTTTGTTTCTTATAGTTGATGGCCATGGACTACAATGATTGGCCACAAGAAGATGATGCCACATTTGATGAATACATTCAAGATGAGCCATACGTGGAGCCACCATTTGATGAAAGTGTACTCACACCAGAACAAAAAGTTGAGTTGGATAAGCATCATGAAGAGAATCCAACGATGAAAAGGAGTGTCCTAGCAGCTATGATCCGGTTGAATCTCATGTCACATCGGGCAGCACTTGAAGGAAGGGAACTCACAATGTCTGAGATAATGGTAGCTCATGCACTTGAAGAGATAATTTATTGGGTTCCACCATGCCAACTAGAAGGTATTTTTGACTCAACCTTTGAAATCTATGATTATGAGGATAGTCACTTGCCTTGCATTGAAGATGTAGCTTCTAGTTTGCATACTCATGTGCTCATTGATGAATGCTACGATTTAATATGTGAGTCTCAAAGACTAGATACCTTAAGAGTAGAAAAGCTTGCTAGAGATTACCATGAAGTATGTTTTGATATTAATTATCTATGTGCTTTGAATGTTCATGATCTCGAGTTTAAGTTTTCAATGCCTAAGGAATCTAGATCTCTTCTTGAAAAATATGCTTTTGCCTTTTCTCAGGTTTATTTTCACACCGAGACGGTGTGAAGTAAGTCTGGGGGAGGGTCTCTGTCGTTACTATCGTTGTTTTTTTTTTTTTTTTTCTTTAGTCATTTTATTGTGTCAAAATTTGTTGGAGATTATGATCACTTTCTTGGATTTATTGTTATGACTTTCATCTAAGTGACCATTGTTGCAGAATTAGCTCTAAATTGGACTAATGAAAAATCCAAGGGCTGACCAGTTCATCACAGGCATCCATGTCTCTACAGAAATTGAATGACCTGAGCTAGTTTCTGAGCTCTTCCTTTTACCTCATCATTGTGATTGGTGTTTTCAGGGCTTGACTCCTCTTTCGTATCTGAAAAAGACAACATGTTTGAAAGTATGGTAATCCTCTCCCTCGTTTAACGTAAATGCAAAAAAGATGAAATGATTTTCTTTTGAGTAAAGGGTTAGAAAAATTTCCATTGATCCCAATATTTTACTACGAAAGAGATGATCACACTGAGGTTGGAAGCGAGGTTGAGAAAAATTTCCAGTGATACCACTATTCACCTACACCTTAGAATAAAAGGGTGGCACTAAATGAACCGGGGATTCGGTGGCAAAAACCATCAATACTCGCGTTCCATCAGCCATTAACCCTGCGCAAAAGAGAATGAGAAAAGAATAAGTCTGGGGGAGAGAAAGAGTACCAAAGTTGTGTAGTTGTCTTGCCATGATATCGAAAGGGAAAGAGTCTAGAAGGTCCTTGGCACTATGATCTATCGGTGAGACCCATCAATGATGGCTTTTGAATAATTTTGTGAGATAATGTGGTGAATCTGGGAAAGCTGCAATGCCCGCGGAGAAGTACATGGTGGTTTGATTTGAAGTTGGTTAAGCAATATGTGGATCGCTAAGATGATGGTCATTGCAGAGTTCTAAAGAAAAAGTGAATCTCTGTATTTTCAAACCTCTTCCTTGTTCTTGGTTTTCTGTTTGCTTGAGGGCAAGCAAAATATTAAGTCTGGGGGAGTTGATAAACTGTGTTTTTACCGGTTTTTAACATTTGTTTTTGTGTCTTTTGTTGAGTCAAAGTGTCTTTTCAGAGTCTTTTAGTCCTTTATCGAGTCTTTTCAGGTTTTAGGTGACTTTGTAAGAAAATGAGCCGTTTTGGGTGAAAATGAGCATATGAAGATGCAGAATCATGCACAGACGTCAGAAGTTTGGCATTCGTTGAAGGATTTACCACCGATGGATCGAGCTCAGATTTTGATACAAGATAGAGCAATGGATTAGCTTTCATTTGGAAGTGGTTTGCGGTCATTCCAACGGTGCGATTAAAAGTTATGCCATTTTTCGTGAAGACGGTTTAACATAAACCGACCGGTTTAGTGACGCGAAAAATAAAAGGAAATTTCGGTTTTTACTTATTCTGACCCGGTTTTACCTAGGGATTCGTGGAGAATGACTCTAGACCTGTTTATACTTATTTTTCAGCCATTGTTTAGGCTAGGCTTTATTTTTGTACAGACTTTTACATCTCTTTCTCTAGGGAGACGAATCTCTGACTCTACAGGCTTTTGAGAAGATTTCTGAACCCTAATTTATTATTTATATTGGATTATGATTTCTTCTTCATCTCTTTGTGGTTTCTCTGATTCTTCTCTGATTCTATGTATGAGTAATCTCATAGTTAGGTTTTAGGGTTTCAAGGGAACTTCATGAATCATTGAATCAGATTGGTTAGAATATGGATCTATCTTCTTGTTCTTCATCTATTGTTGTTCTTAGTGCTGAAACTTGATTAGCTACCTAGTTTATGATCTTAGGTTGTTTAACGCATCAAAAGTGTTTGTTTAAAAGTCTGAAAGAACATAGGTGAGCAAAGCGTCCTTAACCAACGAAAGCAGATGTTAAGGCGTTTTGTGAACATATCAAACTCGATCTTGAAGCATGCTTAGTTTCCTGAATTCAAACGACAGTTTAGAATCTTAGGTTATTAGGCATAGTAATTAACACTACGACAGTAGGTTGATTATAAAACAGTGATTTGAGTTCTAGAACGTACTTAATGATTTCCCTGATTTGTGATTCTTGATTTCCTGCGAATTACCCGAAGACCTAGCGTTTCCCTCCATCAAAATTACATCGTTTTATTTGCATTCTTAGTTTTAGTTCATTCATAAAACCACAAACATCATTCGTCTTAGATTTACTTTCCTCCTGCATTCTCGTAGTGTTTCACTTGATCTCTGTGGATTCGATCCTAAAGTTCTACATCGATATACCGTTACGATTGCGGTAGTGTGCACTTTAGTTATTAATTGACTTGGTGAAAACACTTAAAATCAATTTGGCGCCGTTGCCGGGGATAAATTGCGTTACCTACGAGTCTTGGACGAAAGTTCAGACTAAGACACTAGATTTTACTAACTTTTTCTTTTATTCTTTTTGTTTATTATAGTTGATGGCCATGGACTACAATGATTGGCCACAAGAAGATGATGCCATATTTGATGAATACATTCAACATGAGCCACACGTGGAGCCACCATTTGATGAAAGTGTACTCACACCAGAACAAAAAGTTGAGTTGGATAAGCATCATGAAGAGAATCCAACGATGAAAAGGAGTGTCCTAGCAGCTATGATCCGGTTGAATCTCATGTCACATCGGGCAGCACTTGAAGGAAGGGATCTCACAATGTCTGAGATAATGGTAGCTCATGCACTTGAAGAGGTAATTTATTGGGTTCCACCATGCCAACTAGAATGTATTTTTGACTCAACCTTAGAAATCTATGATTATGAGGATAGTCACTTGCCTTGCATTGAAGATGTAGCTTCTAGTTTGCATACTCATGTGCTCATTGATGAATGCTACGATTTAATATGTGAGTCTCAAAGACTAGATACCTTAAGAGTAGAAAAGCTTGCTAGAGATTACCATGA
This sequence comes from Eutrema japonicum, assembly GCA_030161315.1. NCBI lineage: Eukaryota > Viridiplantae > Streptophyta > Magnoliopsida > Brassicales > Brassicaceae > Eutrema > Eutrema japonicum. The sequence continues at coordinate 45,547,669 of BSQW01000004.1, read as the reverse complement.
AGTATGTTTTGATATTAATTATCTATGTGCTTTGAATGTTCATGATCTCGAGTTTAAGTTTTCAATGCCTAAGGAATCTAGATCTCTTCTTGAAAAATATTACCTAGGGGATGTGCTTGATGTAGATAAGATCTTGAATGAGATAGAGAACCCTAAGGTTGAGATGGATTCTAGGAAAGAGGATACTGTGTTTTACATGATTGATGGAGATGAAGTTGACTATTTTGTGATTAACTCGTTTAAACCAGAAGTTGACTTTATTTTTCCATCAAATGCATTTGATCCTCATGAGCATCTCACCATCAAGGAAAATTTCAAGATATATGCTACATTCATAGTAACATCCCTTGATGTGAGTTTTATCTCTTTGCCCTGGATAGTTGTGTGCCATGTTGCGCATTTTGTTACTTGTCCTAGCAGGAGAAGGACCAAAGGTGCATTGGCCCGACCATTTGATTCTCATGATTAACATCTGAGACCGAATTCAAGCTAACGATTTTAAACAAGCGCTTGATGGGAGGCAACCCACTGGTAAGTGTACATACTTCCCTTTCCGTTTTTTTTTTCTTTTTGCATTTAATTTTTGGTTTTGGTTCTTTTGTTTCATGTTCAAAAAAAAAATAAAAAATAAAAAATAAAAAATAAAAAATAAAAAATAAAAAATAAAAAATAAAAAAATAAAAAAAATCAGATCGATCGATCCAAGGGTCGATCCCAAAAAACGCCAATTTCTGGATCGTCCCGCATTACAGGATCGATCGATCCAAAAAAAAAAAAATCTGGATCGATCGATCCCAAAAAAAAAAAAATTTCCAATATGATTTTGCCTTCTCTCTGGTTTATTTTCACACCGAGACGGTGTGAAGTAAGTCTGGGGGAGGGTCTCTGTCGTTACTATCATTGTTTTTTTTTTTGTTTTTTTTCTTGAGTCGTTTTATTGAGTCAAAATTTGTTGGAGATTATGATCACTTTCTTGGATTTATTGTCCTGACTTTCATCTAAGTGACCATTGTTGCAGAATTAGCTCTAAATTGGACTAATGAAAAATCCAAGGGCTGACCAGTTCATCAGAGGCATCCATGTCTCTACTGAAATTCAATGACCTGAGCTAGTTTCTGAGCTCTTCCTTTTACCTCATCGTTGTGATTGGTGTCTTCAGGGCTTGACTCCTCTTTCGTATCTGACAAAGACAACATGTTTGAAAGTATGGTAATCCTCTCCCTCGTTTAACATTAATGCAGAAAAGATGAAATGATTTTCGTTTGAGTAAAAGGTTAGGAAAATTTCCATTGATCCCAATATTTTACTTCGAAAGAGATGATCACACTGAGGTTGGAAGCGAGGTTGAAGAAAATTACCAGTGATACAACTATTCACCTACACCTTAGAATAAAAGGGTGGCACTAAATGAACCGGGGATTCGGTGGCAAAAACCATCAATATTCGCGTTCCATCAACCATTAACCCTGCGAAAAAGAGAATGAGAAAAGAATAAGTCTGGGGGAGAGAAAGAGTACCAAATTTGTGTAGTTGTCTTATCATGATATCGAAAGGGAAAGAGTCTAGAAGGTCCTTGGCACTATGATATATCCGTGAGACCCATCAATGATGGCTTTTGAATAATTTTGTGAGATAATGTGGTGAATCTGGGAAAGCTGCAATGCCCGCGGAGAAGTACATGGTGGTTTGATTTGAAGTTGGTTAAGCAATATGTGGATCGCTAAGATGATGGTCATTGCAGAGTTCTAAAGAAAAGGTGAATCTCCGTATTTTCAAACCTCTTCCTTGTTCTTGGTTTTCTGTTTGCTTGAGGGCAAGCAAAATATTAAGTCTGGGGGAGTTGATAAACTGTGTTTTTACTGGTTTTTAACATTTGTTTTTGTGTCTTTTGTTGAGTCAAAGTGTCTTTTCAGAGTCTTTTAGTCCTTTATCGAGTCTTTTCAGGTTTTAGGTGACTTTGTAAGAAAATGAGCCGTTTTGGGTGAAAATGAGCATATGAAGATGCAGAATCATGCAGAATCATGCAGAGACGTCAGAAGTTTGGCATTCGTTGAAGGATTTACCCCCGATGGATCGAGCTCAGATTTTGATACAAGATAGAGCAATGGATTAGCTTTCATTTGGAAGTGGTTTGCGGTCATTCCAACGGTGCGAGTAAAAGTTATGCCATTTTTCGTGAAGACGGTCCAACATAAACCGACCGGTTTAGTGACGCGAAAAATAAAAGGAAATTTCAGTTTTTACTTATTTTGACCCGGTTTTACCTAGGGATTCGTGGAGAATGACTCTAGACCTGTTTATACTTATTTTTCAGCCATTGTTTAGGCTAGGCTTTATTTTTGTACAGACTTTTACATCTCTTTCTCTGGGGAGACGAATCTCTGACTCTACAGGCTTTTGAGAAGATTTCTGAACCCTAATTTATTATTTATATTGGATTATTATTTCTTCTTCATCTCTTTGTGGATTCTCTGATTCTATGTATGTGTAATCTCATAGTTAGGTTTTAGGGTTTCAAGGAAACTTCATGAATCATTGAATCAGATTGGTTAGAATAGAGATCTATCTTCTAGTTCTTCATCTATTGTTGTTCTTAGTGCTGAAACTTGATTAGCTACCTAGTTTCTGATCTTAGGTTGTTTAACGCATCAAAAGTATTTGTTTAAGAGCCTGAAAGAACATAGGTGAGCAAAGCGTCCTTAACCAACGAAAGCTGATATTAAGGCGTTTTGTGAACATATCAAACTCGATCTTGAAGCATGTTTAGTTTCCTGAATTCAAACGACAGTTTAGAATCTTAGGTTATTAGGCATAGTAATTAACACTACGACAGTAGGTTGATTATAAATAAGTGATTTGAGTTCTAGAACGTACTTAATTATTTCCCTGTTTAATTCTCTGATTTGTGATTCTTGATTTCCTGCGAATTACCCGAAGACCTAGCGTTTCCCTCCATCAAATTTACATCGTTTTATTTGCATTCTTAGTTTTAGTTCATTCATAAAACCACAAACATCATTCGTCTTAGATTTACTTTCCTCCTGCATTCTCGTAGTGTTTCACTTGATCTCTGTGGATTCGATCCTAAAGTTCTACATCGATATACCGTTACGATTGCGGTAGTGTGCACTTTAGTTATTAATTGACTTGGTGAAAACACTTAAAATCATAAAGACCTCGGCGAGCTGGTGTTATGTTTTGACGTGCATAGTCTTGATTAAGCCACTTAAAATCCTGTCCCGAACTGAGTGGCAATCAAACTCAATGTGTTTGGTGCGTTCGTGGAAGACAGGGTTGTTGGCTATGTGTATCGCTGCTGTAGAGTCACAATAGAAGGCAATTGGCTTGGTTTGAGCAGCCTGCAGCTCATAAAGAAGATTCACAAGCCATTGAATTTCCTTAACAACAAATGACATAGCTCTATATTCTGATTCAGCAGAAGAGAGTGAGATTGTTGGTTGTTTCTTGGACTTCCAAGAGATTAGAGATGACCCAAGAAACATACAAAATCCAGATGTAGATCTCCTTGTATCGGTACAAGACGCCCAATCCGCATATGTAAATCCTTTGAATACCAAATTAGACTCTGCCGAATAAAAGAGACCATTTCCCACAGTTCCTTTGAGACAGTGAAGCACTTTGTGTGCTGCTTGAAGATGAGAGTGTTTTTGGTGCAGAGGAGAATTGACAAAGTTTATTCACTGCAAATGTAATATCAGGTCGAGTAATGGTCAAGTACATGAGCTTTCCAACTAGTCTCCTGTATGATTCTGGATCGTCAAGTATTGGTTCATCAGTATCTTGTCTAAGTTTAAAGCTTGGATCCATAGGAATACTTGACGGTTTGCAGGCAAGTAGACCTGCATCTTCCAATAATTCTAGTGCATATTTGCGTTGACAAACAGAGATACCTGAGCTTGAGCGAGCTATTTCTAGACCAAGGAAGTATTTAATGGATCCGAGATCTCGAAGCTTGAAGGCTTTGTTCATATCAGTCTTCAATTGCTCCACTTCTGTATCATCATTGCTTGCGATGATAATATCATCTACATACACTAGAACAGCCACATACTTGCCATTAACATTTCTCACAAACAATGTATGATCAGTTTGAGATTTCTTAAAACCCAAACCCAACAAGGTGGTGCTGAATTTTAGAAACCACTGCCTCGAAGCCTGTTTTAGACCATATAGAGATTTCTTTAACTGGCAAACTGCATTCTTAGGTAAAGATTCCCCCTGTTTTGGTGTATATCCCGGTGGTAAATTCATGTAAATCTCCTCATCAATATCACCATTAAGAAAAGAATTTGATATATCCAGTTGATGTAAACTCCATCTTTTGGCTGCTGCAATGGCTAAAAGTGTTTTAACTGTTGTCATTTTTGCCACAGGAGAAAATGTATCAACAAAATCTACTCCTTCTTGTTGTGTGTAGCCTTTGGCTACTAATCTGGCTTTGTATCTTTCCAAACTACCATCATCATTCAGTTTAACTATGTAAACCCATTTGCATCCTATGGAATGTTTGTTTTTTGGTAAATATACAACTTCCCATGTTGCAGTACCTTCCAATGCTTGAAGTTCTGCATTCATGGCGACCAACCAGTCAGAGGATTTCTTGGCTTGAGTGAAAGAGTTTGGTTCAGCATATTTGATGACTGAACAAATGAATGCCCGATAAGGTTCTGAGAGTTGATCATAAGTCATGTAATTGGAGAGTGGATACTCAACACCAGATGCTGTCAAATGGCAGTAATAATCTTGAAGATAAGCTGGTATTTTAGATGATCTTTTAGGAGAAGTAACTGGATCTGAAATTCTGTCATCTGCAACATTCTCAGAAGAACCAATATCATTCACGCTGCCACTTTCATGAACAGGATCCCCATCACGTGTAGAACTACTCTCATTTGTAGAAACATTACCATCTGAGGGATCACTCTTATTTGAAAAATCAGCAGTTTCAAAAAACGCAGGTGATGAATCAAAGTTACCATTATTCAATGAAAAGATGCCTTCATGAAAGATTACATTCTGAGAGATGTGAATGTTATGTGTTTCAAGATCTAGTAGTCTGTAGCCCTTGTAGCCAACTGGATAACCAAGAAAATTGCAAGGTCTTGATCTCGGTTGAAACTTGTATCTATTCTTAGTAGATGTTGAACAATAACACAAACAGCCAAATACTCGAAGACCATCATAATCTGGTTTCTTGGAAGTGAGAATTTCAAATGGAGACTTATCTTTTAAGAGAGGCGTTGGCAAACGATTGATGAGGAACACGGCCGTGAGAACACACTCGCCCCAATACTCCAACGGAACCTTTGCTTGAAACATCAAAGATCTGGCCACATTCAAGATATGTTGATGTTTTCTTTCAACAACAGAGTTTTACTCTGGAGTCTCTGGGCATGAGTGATAAGAAACGATTCCTTTGGCCTTGAAAAGTTTCACAAATTTTAATTCTGGAGCATTGTCCGATCTGACTCCTTTCACTACAGCTCTATACTAAGTTTCAATCATCTTCAAGAATTCTGGAAATACAGTGATAACTTCAGCCTTTGTTCTCAATAAGTAGATCCAGGTCACACGAGTGTGATCATCTACAATTGTCAAAAAGTATCTATATCGTTCTTGCGTAGATACCGAAAAGGGTCCCCATATGTCTATATGAAGAAGCTCAAATGCATTTTGACAAATGTTATTCTTGGAAGGAAATGAGAGGTGTTTTTGGTTTGCAAGAGAGCAAAAATCACAATGAAATGGTCCTTTTTTTTTGTTTAATTCCAAGTACATTTGACAGAGAATCAGATTTAGACATAGAAGGATGACCTAATCTATTGTGCCACAAAGTGGAATTAACAATAACATTTGTAGAAAATGAAGACTGAGACGTATAAACTTCACCAATGGATATTGTATCCAGAACATAGAGATTGGAGATTTGTTCACCTTGACCAATCATCAACCCTTAGTATGATCTTGTATCATACATGAAGCTTCATCAAACAGAACACTATATCCCAAATCCTTAGTCAACTGGCTGACACTCATAAGATTCAACAGGAAGTCGGGTATATATAAGACGTTGTTCAATATAAGATGATCATTCAACTGAATTTGACCTACGCCTGCAATTATCACACCTAATCCAGTAGGAAGAGTGACAGATGAATTCATAGAATCAGATAGACTCATGAAAATATTCCTATCATGACAGACATGATGTGTGGCTCCACTGTCCACTATCCAAGACTGTGACGACAAGACATTTCTGGTGGCTCTTAAAATCCCAACAAATCATAGAGTAGAAGATGAGAAAGCCATACGAAGAAGAGCAGTGATTGTTGCACCTGAAGTAGAAGCTACAGAGGTATGATTCTCAGTGGAAGTCTGAAGTTGAGAGTTAAAGTAGGCAATGACACCTTGAATCTGATCTTTAGAAAGACAGTTTGTCATGCCTGCAACAACATCATTCGACACAAAATCATTAACTGCAATTTGAGCAACTATTGGTTGGACTGGACCATTCTGCTTGTTCTGTTTAGGTTGAAAATTCTGTTTTGGTTTGAATCCAGGAGGGTACCCATGGAGCTTGTAACATTTGTCCACTGTGTGACCAGAATAGCCGCATTGAGAACATGTAGGTCATGTTTGCTTTGGATTGTTGTAGGACACTCTTGTTGCATTCACAGAGGCTGATAGTTGATCAGAACCAACAACAGAAATGTTGAATGCAGATGCATTATGGACTGTTATAATGCTTCGCTGGTTATGATCCTGATCCAGTAAGTTGTAAATCTCAGCAAGATCAGGTACATGTTTCTTCATTATGATTTGGCTTCTAATGATGGCATATGATTCATTCAAGCCGGCCAAAAATTTGATAACCCAAGCATGTTCAGCCATAGTGTTCATAGCTCTGCAACAATCACAGTTGTGACACAACTCTTCACAATTTGCTCCATCTAATTCATTCCAGAGAGTCTTCAAAGTAGTATAGTAAGTAGCAAGATCCATCGATCCTTGTTGAATGGACCAGATTTGTTGTGTTAACTGATAAGATTTTCGAAGATTGGTGATGTGAAATCTTGTCATCAACTCTTTCCAAATTTCAGATGCATCGTTAAAACGAAGAATGCTCTTGTAAATCTGTTTAGAAACAGAATTCAAGATCCAAGATTTGACCATACTGTTGCACCTGGACCATATCCTGAAAGTTCTATGTGACTCATGAGGACGTACGTATGAACCGTCAATAAACACGAGTTTGTTCTTCGCATCTAATGCTATGATCATTGCTATACTCCAATCATCATAATTTGAGCCATCAAGAGTTTCAGATAAAATAGAGAGGCCAGGATTGTCACAATTGGTCAAGTAGAGCGGCGAGAGAATGCTGTCAGGCGATTCAATCGGAGTAATCGGAGGAGTTGGATCACTTGGCGGATCCGGTGAATCATCGCGAATTGGAGTCGTCCGGCGAGTAGCTGCTGCAGTGCGAGTCGTTTGACGGGCAAATTTTCGAGAGATCACCATTGTTGTAGCTGGATTCTTCGACGGAATGATCAAAAAATCAGGGGATGCGATTATCGGCGGAATAATCGATGAAATCGATCAATAAAAAGAGGATTAATCAGGAGAATCATTGATCAATCACTGATCAAGAAAGCGGAAGAAGAATGATGAATCACTTGAGGTTTGATCCTCAAAGTTTTGATACCATGTTAGAGAAAAGTTTGTTACGGAGAATTGATGATTCCGTTAAAGTGAAAAATATCAAACTTTCCTTAATCAAAATGTGATTACATACTTCCTCTTATCTATGTGAGGGAAACCGGTTTAACCGATACTAAATTATAATTGGGATAAACTAATACTCTAATACGTTAATATAAATTAAGAAAATGTTAATATAAAATAAATAAAACATTAATATAAATTACATATAAATAATAATAAAAACACTTGGTTAGCTATGCATAATCCTCTCTATCGTATGCGTACTTGGGGAGCACACCAGCCATGTGTTCTGTGTGGAGAGACTGACGAAACGCGAGATCACTTATTTTTTGCTTGTCCGTACTCCTTTAGGGTTTGGTCTGATATCGTGGGGAGACTCCTCGAACACCGCCATAATCTAGATTGGGAAGAAACGATTCGGGTTCTCCTATATTTAAGGGATCCCTTAATATTTTTTTTTTTTTTCGACATTCTATTCATTTTACAAACTAAGTTACAGTGTCCCAGGATATTACATAGTTAAGAAGATTTATTCTAGCATTTTTAGCTAGTGCATCAGATATGGCGTTTACATGCCTCAGAATTTTCAAAAAACGATAACCGTTATTACCGCTAGCTAGTTTTAACACATCCTCCATATAACTAGCTATAGCTGACTGCTTCCATCTTGAGTACAGATGGTTGGCTTTTAAATTCATTAGAGGTTGATAAAGGTTACTTGAATCACCGCAGAAAGTAACCTTATCGTAGCCCAAGTTTTTAACTTGCATCATCGCTGTTCTGAGAGCTTCTGCTTCCACTTCCAAAGGAGAGACCATTGGTTTAATGGCTGCTTTTCCTGTGACAATCAGTTTAGCTTCCTTATTATAGAGAGCCCATCCTATACCTGCATATTGATTAGAAGAGATCCAGGACCCATTAACAAGACAACAATAATCAGTAGACATTAAAATGGCATCCTCTACAGATTTTATAGTTGCATTACTTCCATCTTTATTCTGATTATTGATGTCCCATGATGCACTAAGGTTAGTGTTATCCAGATTCAGCACTTCAGACCATGTTTTGATATCAACCAGTGCCTTGTTGATTGCATCAGGAATGACCCACTTTTTATGTTGGAAAACAAGATAATTTCTCATTTTCCAGATTCTCCAACCAATAAATGGAAACAAAGGAATTTCCTTCTTTTGGTTTCCACTTTTACGCAATAAGACTTCAATATTATCAGACAATGAGCACTGGTTTAGTTGGTCACCTGGCAAATGTAGTCTGAGAGCCAACTCCCATATTTCTTTGCTGATGCGACACTGGAATAACATGTGATTTACTGTCTCCGGATGCTCTCCACATTGTTGACACATATTATCAACCTTTAGCTTCCTTTTCTGCAAGTTGTCTGCAACAAGAAGGGCATTATGAAAACTTCTCCACCAAAAATATCTAATTTTTGGTGGAATATTCAACTTCCATATGCTCTTAAATAAAGCATGTGAATTCTGATCAGTTACCCTCACAGGATCATTCTCTGCTACATGATTAGATGACTCACGTTGGAGGTGATATCCAGATTTAACTGTGTAGATACCATCTTTGGTGTAGCTCCATGAGACGGAATCCAAAGCACATGTTAGTGAGGATCTGATTAGTTTAATCAACTGCACATCATCGCAATAGAAATGTTGAGATAGCTTCCTTTCATCCCATTTGTTTGTATTTGTAAAAAGATCACTAACTCTTTTCATTAAAATACCGCTATTTGCAGATACCCTAGCGGGCCGAGGAGGCATACATGGCAGCCAATTGTCTTTCCATACATCAATTTGTGTTCCATTTCCCACTATCCATCTAACACCTTTAGCTAGAAGCTTGTTACCTTGTAAAATACTTCTCCATGCATGGCTAGATCGCCATTTGTTCTCTGCCTCCAGCAAGGTCCTTTTTGGATAATATTTGGCTTTATACACTTTGGCTAGTAGGGCATGGGGTTGATGCAGCAATCTCCAACTTTGTTTGGCCAACATAGCTATATTGAAATCTCTCAAGTCTCTTATCCCCAAACCTCCTATCTGTTTTGCATCTGTGATCTTCCTCCAAGGATTTTATTATTTTCTTTTCTTGCTGACCACCAGAACCATCTCATTGCACTTGTTATCTTATTAATTAGTTTCTTGGACAGGAGGAAGCATGACATACAATATGAAGGTAGTGCTGTAAAAACTGCCTTAAGAAGCACTACCTTTCCTTGCAGGAGAAAGCAATTTAGAATACCAGCTTTCTATTTTTTTAGTAATCCTTTGATTTATAAAAGAGAAAGCATTGGTTTTGTTTCTTCCGGTAAACTCAGGCAGCCCTAGGTACTTCGCAAAGCCTCCAAATTTTTGAATACCCATAACTTGACTAAGCTGCTTCTTTTGATCCTCAGATATTCCTTTACTAAAAGTAAGGGATCCCTTAATTTAATCCCCTCAAAACGGTTCCCACACTCACTTATTTAAAATTGTTCATACCAGACAAATATAATCTATGAGTATCTCCAATAAGCATACAACTATACAACTTAATATCGCAAATAGAAAGCTAGAATTACATGTGGAATTTGTAGACGTTGAAAAGTTATAATTGGTTAAAATACAAGTGCTTTTAATCGTATTTTTATTTTAAAATATAGTACCAAATTTATTTGTGGACCTTTTTGGGTGCAAAAAAAAAGATTTATTTATAATTTGAAAGTGTGATTTTGATTAGCCAATTTGAAAAAGAAAAAAAAACATTAAAATGGACAAAGGGAGCAAGAGGAGTAGTCAACAATACCAAAAAAAAAAAGCAAACGAAGAAGCAGCAAATAAAAAGATGCTTCTACGGTGGAGAATAGAACACATCACCAGGGGTAACAGCAGAGTCTAAAATTACAACCACCAGACCACGAACCCGGAGTAGTAGCTGAGGGGAGATAACCACTAGACCACAAATCAATTTACTGATGTGGTTTCGTTTAATAATTATAGTAGATTCTAAATCCTTGCGTCCGCACGGTTTTTTTTAATCAAATTTTGTAATATAATTTGTGTTTATTTTTGTCTTTAGATATAATTTTTGTATATTTAATTTTTGTCATATGAAACACATAATTATTTTGGTGTTTAGATATACTTTGTTTTTTTTTCTAATCCATAAAACGGGAGTTCATTATGTTGACATAATATTTTTCTAATCCACCCTAGAACAGAGGTAAGTTTTAAATTTTGTTTTCAGATGTTTAGTTTTATTTTTTCGAGAAAATGTATTTGTGGATGTAAGAGTTTGAGATGTGTTAACAATTTTATTTTTGGTATAAAATATATTATATTGTTTTCAAAAAATTTAATCCACAATGAGGGCATACGATAATTTTTTATTTGTTTTTGTTTGCAACAATTGATGAAATCTCATAAAATCTACATTAAATTCAAAATTTAAGATTATCTTTCAATGCAAATTGTTAATTTTGAATCTATATCATTAAAAAAAATTGATTATTAAAATATTTGGCATAATCTAAATTCAAAATTCAAAATAACTAATATTATTTTCGTAGAAAAATAATAATAAAAATTTAAATTATTTTTATAATACCTAATCTATTAAAATAGAGTGCTATTTTGTGTCCAAACAGGAAAAAATGAAAATAAATATATTCTTATCCTGGATAACTTTTAAACTTTAGATTTTTGTGGATAACTATCTCTGTTTCCAAACAAAATAATTTTGTTCAATTAAAAATCATTTAATTAATCTGATTCAATTAAAAATTATTTAATTAATTAATTAATCTGGTTATATATATACATATTAATTTTAATTCGTAATTAGGAAAATTCAGACTATGCCAGAAATTAAATTAAATATTTAAAATTATAAATAAAATCGATTATTTCAAAAATATATAAATTAAATATTTTAAAATAACTTTAATTTTTATTATTATTTTGTTAAGAAAATAATATTAGTTATTTTGAATTTTTTAATTTATATTATGCAAAATATTTTAATAATCAAATTTGTTTTTTGAGACAGAATCAAAATTAATAATTTTTATTGAAAAATAATATTAAATTTTGAATTTAATGTAGATTTTCTGAGATTTCATCAACATTTACAATCATATTTATAATTGAATATTTTCAAACTGAAAATATTATTAGTTAGATTTGTACAACCATAAATTTGATCATGCTTATGGACAACATATAGATTCAATATTTGTTATTTACATATATAAAATTATTAATATTTTAAAAATCACATAATTTTAGGAATTGTTAATTTAGAATATTTTTCAAACTGAAAATATTATTAGTTAGATTTGTACAACCATAAATTTGATCATACTTATGGACAACATATAGATTCAATATTTGTTATTTACATATATAAAATGATTAATATTTTAAAAATCACATAATTTTAGGAATCGTTAATTTAGAATTAAATTCGAAATGCAAATCTAATTAATCTTTGTAAGATTGTCCAGATTATGTTATTATTATTTTATATTAATAAAGATTTATTAAAAAAATTATTATCATAAAATCTAAACCAGAAATGGCTATTCTATTCAAATTCAAAATTAAGAATTCTACCAAAAGTAAAATTAAAACATATACATTTTTGTGTCCAAACATGAAAACCTTCATATCAGGCTATTCTTTGGGAGAAAGGCTAATTCGTGCCTCAACCAAGGCCGCTGGTACAGATTAGTACCCGAACTATTGAGTTGTGCTCAAACATATCCGAACTATTTAAAATTTGAATATCCATACCCGAACTCTCTTTTTTTTGGCCGAAACATGCATTGACTCGTTTCCCGTTAGTCAACCCCGTAAAATTGTTAAAGGAGCTGAGTCAGCTACCACGGTGGAATCCCAATTGGAACGGTAGAGCAATACGACGTCGTTTTAAATGAAAAAAAAAATGTCAGCCCATGGAATCGAACCGTGGACACACTTCCAATTACCTGAACTACGAAACCGCTAGACCAAATGCATTTATTGGGATAAGTCACACTAACAAATCTTAAATAGAGTTGAAAACATTAAAAAAAAATGCTCAAACCGTTGCTTCTTCTCCAATCGTTCTTGTTCTGCCTCTTCACTTCTAGTTTTGAATTTCTCCGATTTCGGTTCTCCGGCGTCCCTAATTGCTGCGACGAGATCCAATGGAGGTCTCTGGTTCTCGCGGTACTTCAACGGAAGCTATTAGACGCGGTGATACGAAAGTGAAGAACAAAGAGCCTGATAATTTAATCGAGGATGCGGACATTGATGGAGGTCACGAGATCGACATGTGTTCTTCCCCAAATTTCATGTCTCACCTCGACTCCACGAAGAAGAAGAAGAATTTAATGTCTTCAGTTTTTTTTCTTTCTTTTTTTATAATGTTTTCAACTCTATTTAAGATTTGTTAGTGTGACTTATAAATGCATTTGGTTTAGTGGTTTCGTAGTTCAGATAATTGGAAATGTGTCCACGGTTCGACTCCATGGGCTGACAATTTTTCCACTTAAAACGACGTCGTATTGTTCTACCGTTCAAACTGGGCAGCTGACTCAGCTCCGTTAACAATTTGACGGGGTTGACTAACGGGAAACGAGTCAATGCATGTTTTGGCCATAAAAAAGAGAGTTCGGGAATGGATATTCAAATTTTAAATAGTTCGGGTATGTTTGAGCATAGCTCAATAGTTCGGGTAATAATCGGTACCAGCGGCCTTGGTTGAGGAAATAATTAGCCTTTCTCCCGGCTATTCTTTACTTTGATAACTACTATTCAAGTTGCCAAACAAGTCAATTTAGTACAATATTAATAATTTTTTTATTTTAATGTATATTTAAAAATAATTCCAAAAATAATTTTAATATAATTTTAATATATATATATATAAATAATTCCAATATTTTAATGTAAATTTTAATATAATTTTTGGCATAGTCTGAATTTTTCTAGTTACGAATTAAATTAATATATATATATATATATATATCATCAGATTAATTAATTAAACTACTTTTTCATTGAACCAAATATAGTTAATTTTTTAATTTAACCAAAAATATTTATTTAGCAATAGGAATAAAATGAAGGGAATAGTAGTTATCCATGATATAATTAGACTAAAATGAAGATTTTTCTGTTTGGACACAAAAAATATCTTTGTTTTAATAGATTAGATTCCCTGTTTTAAAGCTAGCTTTACTATGGAAGAGACTACCGGTTGACCAATAAAAAATCATATAACTAATAAAAGTGGAAGTCCAATAGCTTAATGGTTAATGGTTTAAGGCTTCTACACCAGGGTCTAGGGTTAGATTCTCAGAGAGTGAACTTTCTTGCAAATTATGGATGCAAGGCCTACCAGAGGTTTCAGTGCGGTGCAGGTGAAGCCGTCCGGTCTCGTTAATCAAGGGTAAAGGTGTCCATCATGATGTGGTACATGTACCGTTCGTCGTAGATCAGTGTGTTGCGAGGAGAGCTGTCAACGTGAAATCGTATGTGGTTTCAGGGATACAAGAGTGATAGATTCTCACTTGTAGCCTCTCTGTAGATCTCTATATATTGAATGAATGAAAAAGGCAAGGACAAACTCTCTTCTCTCTCTAACTGAATTCTCTACAACCTCATAGCGGATGTAACAGAATTCCACAAGCTCATAGCTTGAGTCAACACACATTCAATATAAACTCTCATACAAACAGAAACTCTTATTTATAACAAATGTAAGAAATCCAACTCTTACTTAACCGAGAAAGTATATCAAGACATTGACTTATCACATATGTAACCACTCACAAGTCTGAAAATGCCCATTTATTTTTAATGATTGAATCCAAACGTCTTACAAAAATAACTTAAACGAAACAACGTCTTAAAAATCAAAGCTCCAAAAATAACGTCTTAACTTAAAAGAATAAAACAAATAAAAGAATGAAATGACTAAATAAAGCTCCCAAAAATCCATGCACCACACCAGAACCAAAAAGAAAATCTTTTGTTCGGTTTTTGTCTATGTGCTAATTTTAGTGCCTATCTTCAATTGTGAAACTCTATGTGCATGAAGAACAACCTCTCTTCAAGGATTCACATAAAGATCCTTCATTTATCAAACAATTTCTGCAGCATTGACTTATATTAAAATCGTACACTGAAATCGTTCATCAATGTAGACTGAGAATCCAAAGAAAGAAAACAATAAATATAGCAACGCAACTATAATGTGAAGAGAATCAATTTAATTGGATCTTGCACACTGTGGGTAGGAGCTTTGTAGAATAGGAGAATATGTTTGTGTATTGATCTCAACGGTGACTACAGAGTATATATACAAACATATGAAACCCTAGATATGCTTGATGGTCAAACTATACAAGGTCCAATATGAATATACGACTATTTAGCCCAATACTCCCCCTCAAGCCGGAGCATGCAAATTAACAATGCCCGACTTGGACATTAGATTGTTGAACTGTTGAAAACCCAAAGCTTTAGTCAAAATGTCGGCCAATTGATATTCCGTTCGTACATGAGCCGTAGAAATGATCTTGTCTTGAATAGCATCATGAACTGAATGATAGTCAACCTCAACATGTTTAGTCCGCTCGTGAAAAACTGGATTAGCAGCAATATGTAAAGCAACCTCATTGTCACAAAACAAACGAGTAGGACTTGTCTGAGGAAAGCCAAGATCTGAAAGAAGTTGGTGCAACCAAGTAATCTCTTTTAATGCATCAGACATAGATCGATACTCAGCTTCAGCGGAAGAGTGTGAAACCGTCTTCTGCTTCTTCGTTCGCCAAGAAATAGGAGAACCACCAAGAAACATAAAATAGTCACTAAGAGAACGCCGCGTTAATGGACATGTTGCCCAATCTGCATCGCAATATGCCGTAAGTTGTAAGTCAACATCCGATTTCATTAAAATTCCTTGCCCAACCGAGCCCTTAAGGTAACAGACGACATTGAGAGCAGCATTCCAATAAGCCTCACGAGGTGTTTGCATGAATTGAGACAAAATGTGTATAGAGTAAGAAAGTTACGGTCGAGTCACTTTCAAATAGATGAGACGACCAACCAATCGTCGATAACGTGATGGGTCAGAAAGAAGAGGACTCTCGTCCATGCTAAGGCCATGTGATATATCATGGTTTTTACCCGCTTTTAACCATGATATAGGTCTTATTTATAGAGTCTTTCTAGTATTTTTGGAGTCTTTTCGAGTCTTTACAGGTTTAGGTACGTTTGGAGCTAAATTGGAGATATTGGAGCATTTTGGAGCTAAGCAAGATCATGCAGCTGAAAGATCAAGTTGAAGTCCTGGTGTCGAGCGACATCAGCCTGAAGAATCGACACAGAAGCTGTGTATCGATCGATACCACTTATGGTGTCGGTCGATACTGATCACATGAAGAGAAGGATCACGACTTTTTACAAGTCTGAAGATTTTACACTTTGTTCTAGAAGACTTTAATAATTACAAAAAGCCCAAAAACGTGTTTTACCATTATAATTAGGTTTTTCAGCCACCTTGGTTGGGTACGCTTTATTCTATTTTGGTTTTGATTGAGAGAGCTTTTGAGAGAGACAAGTCTGAAACTATGTTCGTCCGAGAGAAGATTTCGAACCCTTCTTTTCTTTCTCCTTTATTATTAATTTCATAGATTTATTTAATCATGTTGTTTGTTTCAATCTCCATGTCTGAGTAGATCTCATGTTAGGTTTAGGGTTCTCAATAAAGGATCTCTTTGAATGTTAGGTTAATTAGTTGGTTATGGTTCATAATCTGAATTAGTTCTTAACCATAGGTTGCTCTTAAAGCTAATTCTGGATTGATCACCTGGAACTTAGATCTTAGGTTAATCGATTAGGCACGACAGTGCAATTGATGAGCTGATAGAACCTAGGGTGAGCAAAATAACTATATGCAAAGAAATTTGGTTTAGTTGTTTTGTGAACATATCGAACCTGGACATAAAGCTATTTTAGTCTTTAGGATTTGCAAAGAAATTTGGAATTATGAGATTTAGACTTAGATAATTCTCGCAACGACAGTTGGTTAATTATAGCTTAGTGATTTGAGTTCAAGAACTGGGCTTAACCTGAATCATAACTAATTAGTTTATCTGCATTCTCTGATTTCCTGAGAAATACCCTGAACCTATCTCCTCTCCATTGAATTTACAACCCTTTAATTTACGTTACTACTTTCTTATTTCATTGATTTACTTAGCTTAATTCGAACCTATATAATCTATTGTGTGATTCTTGAGTCTATGTGGATTCGACCCCTAAATACTACAATCGACAAAGCTGTTAGTACTTTAGGGTATTACATTTGAGCTTATCACCATGATTATGTGCCATGGGAATTGAAACTGGTTTGGACCCAAGCAAACCTGTTTCGGTAACAATATCCAATGAGTACTTCTGTTGGGAAAGGAATATACCTTTCTTGTTACGAGCAACTTCAATACCAAAAAAATATTTCAATCTCCCGAGATCTTTCATTTTGAAGCAACGCCCCAAATAATCTTTGAACTGATTAAGCGTAGGCAAATCATTGCTGCAAATGAGAAGATCATCGACATAAATCAGAACTCTGATTTCGATATCCCCCCGAGTAAGCATAAAAAGAGAATGATCAGCATACGACTCGACAAAGCCAAATTCAGTCAATGCCGACGTCAACTTTGCAAACCAGCATCGCAGAGCTTGACGAAGACCATACAAGGATTTTCGCAATCAACAAACCTTCATAGGATTTTTGTGGCGAAATCCCATAGGTATCTTCATGTAAACCTCCTCTTCAAGATCTCCATGAAGAAAAGCATTATGAACGTCCATTTGATGGACCTCCCACTCTTTAGCAGCAATAATCTGCATCAAGCTACGAACAGTGGACATCTTCACAACATGTGCAAACGTCTCTGTGAAATCTTCTCCCTCGATTTTTCGATTTCCCAAAACGACTAAACGTGCCTTGTGACGTTCAACTGAACCATCGACCTTATATATGATCTTATACACCCATTTATTTCCGAGAGCATCCTTTCCCGGAGGCAAATCAACAACATCCCATGTCTTATTGATCTCGCACGCAGCAACCTCCACATCCATGGCGTTATTCCAAACCTCGTCTTTCACAGCCTCCTTAAAGCTTGTTGGCTCAACGCCACTAGTGACTGCTGCGAGAAAAACTTGATGGGGAGGTGAAAATAAATCATCGGAGATAAAATGAGAGAGTGGATAAGGCGTTTTACCTGGGACCGAAGACGAAGACTCAAAAATTGAAGCGATGGGAGCGTGATGGGTATTTTCTTCACATCGAGCTGTATAAATCTGATAATCATTGAGCTTCGGTGGAAGACGTTTTTCCCGGAGACCTCTACCCAGTTCTGCAACAGATTCAACATCATCGGGTGAGATAACCGGAGAACAAACTTGATCATCAAGATCGGCGCAAAACTGAACTGTCGTGACCTCATTACTAGCTGGAGTTGCGGTGTCACCAATTGTATCAACAGGATCAGAATCAATAGGGGACATAGCTGCATCAGCAGAGACATCATCAACGATCACTAATAAGACGGTAGGAGCTGGAGTGGCTTTTTCCGAACTCCCCCTGTCCTGAGACACCGTCGTCAAAAACCAATCCTCATCAACACAAAGAGGTGGAGACGACGGGAGAACATTTCCCTCTTCCTTCGATTGAAAAGGAAAAGTGGTTTCGTGAAAGATTACATCACGAGAAACCAAAAATTCTTCTTTAGCAAGATCGTATACACGCCAACCTTTCTTACCAAATGGATACCCCACAAAAATGCAGTGACGACTTCGAGGACCGAATTTATCCTTGTCACGAGCTCGCAAATGCGTATAGGACGACGATCCAAAAACTTTCATGTGAGCATAATCTGGTTTCTCACCGTATAAAACTTCATACGACGAAGAACCTTGGTGAAGCTTAGATGGAGTTCGGTTAATGACATAGGCAGCGGTAAGAGTGGCTTCACTCAAGAACCTGATTGGCAGGCCAACTTGAAAAAGCAAAGATTTAACGAGCAACATTGAGTGTATGCCGGTGCTTGCGTTCAACGCGGCCGTTTTGTTGTGGTGTCTCCACACAAGACGTTTGATGCACAATGCCCTTGCTATTGAAGAATCTTGATAAACAAATAAACTCCGTACCATTATCACTACGTATCATTTTGACTTGTTTACCGAATTGCCTCTCGGAATAAGCGCAAAAATTTTGCAAAACATGGCTCACATCAGATTTTTCAAGGAGTAGATGTGTCCAAACGGATCGAGAAAAATCATCGACGATGGTTAAAAAATATCGAGCTCCACAAGAAGAAGCAACACGGTAGGGTCCCCAAACATCAACATGAATCAACTCAAAACACTCCGTTGTTATATTAGAACTTTCATGAAAAACATCTCTTGTTTGCTTAGCCCGAAAAAAATGTCGCAAGGACTTGGACTAGCATTATTCAAAGTACCAGAAAAACAGGTAAAGAAGAAAGCACAGAAAATGCAGGATGTCCCAACCGCTGGTACCACAAAGCTTGTTCATCAGATGCATCCACTTTAGCAGCTTTAACCGTTGCCACATCCGTAAAGTAATATACCCCATCACGCTCTTCACCGGCTCCAATCAGAGTGCTCGAAAAACGGTCATGTAAAACGCAAAGAGTATCAGTAAACATTGCAAAGCAATTCTTCATTTGCTTTAGAATCTTCAATACCGATATAAGAGAGCAATTTAAATTGGGCACATAAAGAACATCGAACAGAGATATATGATTTGTAGGATGAAGAACGCCTTTGCTCTTAGAAAACGTGATACTGCCATCAACAAAACCAACTGAGCAAGGGGACGTGTCCACGATATCGGTAAGAAGCGATACATTCCCAGTCATATGATGAGAAGCTCCCGTATCAATAATAACATCACCATGTTTCTTACCAGACAGCTTATCAGGATTGCCAGTTGACTTCTCCTGAGCCATCAAAGAAATAGCTTTCCATTGTTCAGGTGTAAAGTCTGAGAAGGCAATGACGTTGGGGCTCGTTGTATGAGTAGCAACAACATGACCACGACCCCTACCAATCGGCTTAGCACTCGAACCGCGACCCTTGCTTTCACTGCGACCACCTGTCCGATTTTGACGCTCCGTATACCATTCGGGATATCCATTCAATTGCCAGCAAAAAGCTTTCTCATGGCCCGAACGACCGTATTGTGAGAAAATCCAATTTCTGGCTTTGTTACCGCCACCAGAAGACTCCATGCGAGCATTGTTTCTCGGTTCACGGCGAGGAAAAATTTCCGAGCTTGGAAAATCCCGACGAGCAACAAAGCCAACTGCATCTTGCTGCTGCTCACGCGACTTGGAGGAAAAAGTCGCGATTCCTCTCGAATTACTCGAGAATAGACTTGCTCCAAGTCTGGAGAAAGATCGGCATCAACAACAGAATGAATCACGTTTGCAAATCGTGATTCATCCAAACCCATAACGAACTGATGCACCTTCTTCTATTCTCTACTTTCGAAAACTTTGTTGCATCACCACAAGTACAGCCTCCACACGAACAAGCAGGGATGGGTTTGTAAGTGTATAACTCATCCCACAACGCCTGAATCTTCCAGTAATAATCAATCACGGGTAACCCATCTTGACGACACACCACGATTTGAGCACGGAGATGATGAACCCGAACTTTGTTCCCAACCGAGAACTTCGTTTTCAAATTTACCCACAAATCATGAGCATTGGTGAGAAACGACACAGTAGAACGCACACGAGGTGCGATTGACGTACGCAGCCACCCAATGACCATGGAATTCACGGAACTCCATGATTCCAGATCAGAGCTTCCTGCTACTGGTTTCTTAAACGTTCCGTCGATGAACCCTATCTTCTTCTTTGCTTGAAGTGCATTAAGCATCTCAGAACACCATTCGTTGTAAATCTCCCCTGCCAGAACAACCGCAGTAATCATAGAGCTTGGATTGTCTGAAGGAAACAGAGAATACGGAGTAACCACGACATGAGTTTCACCAGAGGTAACCGAACCAGAAGTTGCATCATCGCCTGCCATGTCTTCCAAGTCAAAAAAAAAAACTCGATGCAACTGAATCTAAATTCGATTCAACACGAGAAGGGTGGAATCGAAACAAGGAGTCAAACTCGAAGAGAAAAAAATTGAACAGAAGATCAACTGATCGAATCAAAGAAATTAGGTTTCAGAATTTTGTGGCTCTGATACCATGTAGAATAGGAGAATATGTTTTGTGTATTGATCTCAACGGTGACTACAGAGTATACATACAAACATATGAAACCCTAGATATGCTTGACGGCCAAACTATACAGGGCCCAATATGAATATACGACTATCTAGCCCAATAAGCTTCATTAGTTCATCGGAGAGTTCAATTTGTACCTGATCCACTTGAACTTTAATTGGATCTTGCTGATTCATCATTGGATCGGAAGAAATAATGATGAGCCGGAACATGGTCAAGTACCCGAGCTCAATATAATTGGATCTTGCTGATCCATTTGAGCTTTAACTTTCACAACTTCAAGGTACCTCAAATTCTCCATGAAATGTCTCATCTGTTTCAATTCTCTGCAACTTCCTCCATACCCGTATATCTTTAGCAGCTTCACTCGACACGACAATAAACAACAATTTTTCTTCTTCCTCTTCTTCGACCAGACCTGACATACTCGGTTCATATCTTGTCGCAATTTATGCAGAAACCGACACATGCGCATTAGGAAGCCGCTTTACGTGTCGTCCGATATTTAAAGGGATCTCCAGGGCAAGGCATCCTTCTGACATCCGATGATGATCTTAAGCTTAATGGTTGGTGTGACTCGGATTGGGCATGATGCCCTCTCACTAGACGATCATTAACAGGCTGGTTTGTCTCCCTTGGAAATTCCCCACTTTCATGGAAAACAAAAAAACAAGACGTTGTGTCTATGTCCTCCGCGGAAGCAGAATATAGAAGCATGTCGCTAACATTACGCAAACTACAATGGTTGAAAGGATTGTTAGAAGACTTGGGTGTCAATCATGATGCTCCCATTGATCTCCATTGTGACAGCCAAACTCCATTGCACATTGCAGCAAACCCGGTGTTTTATGAACGCACCAAACACGTGGAAATAGATTACCATAAGGTTCGAGACGCAGCTAAAGCAAACATCATTCGACCCTGTTTTGTACGTTCATCATCTAAGCTAGCCGATGTGTTCACAAAGGCATTAGGACGAAGGGAATTCGAAGACATCATTGGCAAGTTGGGCATACTTAATCCGCAAGCTCCAATTTGAGGGAGGGTACGTAGTCTGAGCATCTAATCTTCTAAATTAGAAGATGCTATCTCCTCAATTACATCTCTATAGCTGTACACATCCTTGATTGATATCAATTGTAATTAGGCACTTAATAGCGTAGCTTCCTCGATAAGATCTGTACTGGTATATATCTCTGCCTCTAAGGCTTGTCAATAAGAAACATATTGTGTCTCCTCTTGTTCATAACCTCTCTGTAAATCTCTGTATATTGAACGAATGAAAAAACAAATACAAACTCTCTTCTCCCTCTAACTATCCACATCCTCATAGCGGATGTAACATAATTCCACAAGCTCATATAGCTTGAGTCAAGACACATTTAATATAAACTCTCATACAACCAGAAACTCTTATTTATAACAAATGTGAGACATTCAACTCTTACTTACCGAGAAGGCATCTCAAGACATTGACTGATCCCACAAGTAAGCAGTCACAAGTCTAAAAATGCGACATTTATTCCAAGTAATCGAATCCAAACGCTTTACAAAACAAACTTAAACGAAGCAATGTCTTAAAAACCAAAACTCCAAAAGTAACGTCTTAACTTAAAATAATAAAGCAAATAAAAGGATGAAATGACTAAATAAAAATTTGATAGGCGCTAGTCGGGCTGTCGAGGTGGGCCTAGCGCCTACCGAAAAAATTGGAGATTAATCGGAAATAATTGGAGATTAGTTTTAACGTTTTTAATCAATATATACCTTTATATATAAGAAATGTTAGAACATATCAATAATTAAGTTTTTCATCGACGACACCGTCTGGATTTTAAATTTTTCATCGTTTTCCTTATTTTAATGTTATTTCTACTTAAATAGTGTAGTTTCCGATATTTACCCTTCGGTTTCTAGCCTTAAAAGAAAAAAATAAGAAAGTTTTTCTAGAAAACCTGATTTTTAATCCGACTGTGCCCAAATCGCAGCAGCTCTCCACTGCGACTATGCCCAAATCGCGTAAACAGCCGTCTTGGCCGCGTTTTTGAATGGGGGATATTTCCAATTTAATCCCTAAAATCTAGTATGATTTAATATTTTTCCAAGATGTTCTATTTTCTGATTTTTCTTTATGGTCTATAAAATAATTGAAGTTTGGCAACATGTTTAATTAATCCAGATAAATTATGAAAATATATATACTAATACATGTTTGGACACAAAATGCTCTCCTTTTTAAATAGTATAGATTAACAAAACACATAATTTTCCATATAATTGTTCTCATAATTTGTAATAAATAATAATTCAGACAACAACAAAAAATAAACAAAACCGCAAGTCACAATTTTGTGGGTTATAATTATCGTACGTGGTCATGCTCATGTTGAACGCGTTCAACTTTATATAATACGATATCTCATACGATTGGTGCGTGAAGATTTAATTTTCTCAAAAAGAATCATAAGAGTCGTATGAACATGTTGAATAGGAGTCTTGTTTAGAGCATCACCATTTTTTTTTAATTGAATGTAAAATTTATTCAAATAAAAATAAAGTCTTTTTCACAACAAGTGTGACATTAATTTTGAAATTTGTTCGAATAAACAGAAAATATTTTAAGAGACTAAGTGACTAAGCTCGCGTGGCGAGCCATATCTCCATGTCCTCGTATTTTTGATCCCCCAAAGCTCAGATTGCCAATAGCCAGTTTCAGACTTGCTTGTCAATAAACTTCATTAGCCAGTCCGATGAGTACGGCACTTCTCCATGACGTCTTGAGTTTCTTTCTTTCCAAATACAATGGATTGTGAGAGCATCACCATTGAGAGCCTTTGTTCTGATGAGACCTACTCGTTTTGTTGTTATGTGTCTGTTTGTGCAGGTTTTCAGTTGGATTCAGAGAGCAGCTCCTACTTTTGCTAGTAAACGAGGTTTGGCTAGGGTTTAGAAAATCGGGTTTAAGAATAAAACCGTCTAATTTTAGCGGTTGAGAATAGGAAGAGTTGTAAAATATGTGTAGTACAAAGAAGTGTTATTATAAGTTGGTGTAACTACAAGAAGAGATAAAAAGTTTGTTTGGTTATACATTGTCTTTTGGTTTAAGTGGTTACGCTTGTGATTACTATGGGAAATGAGTGTAACTACATCTTCAAATCAAATCCAAATGCTCTTATCCCTCTTAATGTCAAGAATCATTAAAAGGAGTCTTTCATCATATAAGTCAAGAGAAAGAAAAACAATAAATATAGCCACGCAACTATAATGTGATGAGAATCAAATGAATTGGATCTTGCACTTGGAAGAAGCTGTGATCCACTTGAACTTTAACTTACACAACTTCAAGACACCTCAAATTCTCCATGAAATGTCTCATCTGTTTCAATTCTCTACAACTTCCTCCATACTCATATATCTTTAGCACATTCACTCGGTACGACAATAAATAACAACTTTTCTTCTTCCTCTTCTTCCTCACACGTTTGCAAACGCATGCATCCCACATCCTTTTGTAATCTTGTGCACAAGACCCCTGAAAGGATAACAAACAGCAAAATTTGAAAAAGAGAGAACATATTGGCTTTTAGTTTTGTTAGATTTGCTTGAATTCATTTTCATACCTTGATGACTAGAGTTTCTAGGTTTGGAGATTTCTTGAGCAGAAGTGGCAATACTTGCCAATCGCGTTCCTTGTGACTCTCAAAAGATAACTTAACGAGGTTGTTGAACTCGGGCATAGATTTACAGCAGATATAAAACACATGATGATCGATCACACAAAACATATTATCAAACATAAGTCATGGCTACACTCTATAAACTGAAACAAGTAAACAACAAGAATAAGAAAAGAAAAGAAAAGAGAGAGTAGGAAAGTGACCTCAAGAGAATCAGCAGACAAGTGAAGGGTCACAACATTCCTAACCGCTGCAATGAGTTTGGTTGCATCATGATAGTAGAATTTTGTGTTAAGTTCATATCAGTTACTCAAACCTACTTATGTCATTGTAGTATTTGAGATATCGAACCAAGTAGGTTAAGATCAATGCACCAAGAATACATCAATCTTCCTAAGCTAGATCAAATATTTTTGGGTTTTATATTTTTAGATTAAGAATGTAAAATGCAAGAAAAAAAACAAAATATAAGTGTTGGATCATGGAATGAACTATCAAATGAATGATTAACAATCAAATAATGATGACAAATATTGCATTAAACACTATCCTAGAACATGGAATTCACAATTATGACTAATCCACTCTCGTGGCACTAATCACTTTGTTAATCACCAAATCAAGAACAAACCATCGTTTGTGATAAGATGATTAACAAGCATTAATCTCCAATCCCACTTAGTTCACTAATCACCCTAGACATCAACTCTCATTGGCTAGGCATGAAAAGCTCACAAAATGTTTGGTTCAAGCATTTCATCGAACACCTATCGGGCGTGAAATGTTTAAGCTCTAGATTTGATCTCTCAATCCAAAACTAGCTTTAAGGTTAACCTAAGTGAAGGACCTAACAAGAATCAACCTAAATCATCATCATCTAACCATCAAGACAATTGACTAACGATGCATAAACATTCAATGCACATTTATTCTTATGACATGGAACACTTTCAAGTAGATTAGTTCACTTTCGTGACATTAATCATTGTACGAATCATCTAAAGTCAGCATCCACCGATCACTTAGATAGTCCATAATTTATCACAAGTCCATTTTAGTCAACAATTCATCCTAAAGTCAGCATCCACCGATCACTTAGATATGAAAAGCATGCTTAGAAGTTTTCTAGACATTTCATCGAACACCTTGTGTGCATGAAATGTCTAAGTTCTATAAATGAGTTTTCAATTCAATCCTAGCATTAAGATCATTCTTAACATGAGAATAGATGTTTATCTAGTCCTAATCATCAACAATCAATCACCAAATCATCAAAATCAAGCAAAATCCAAAATCCAACAAAAAGGGGTCTAAAACCTAAACATGAAGAACAAGGAAGAACACAAGAGAAAAATAGACATAAAGATAAAGAACAAGGATTAAATAAGCATAATATAAAGATAGATTGAAGAATCCTTCACTAGAGTGGCATGAATGATGAAGATCAATCCAAAATCATCATAAGAAGAGTTTGGGAGAAAACTCAACTCTAGAGAAAAGAAAACTTAACATGAACATTAGGTTTTTAGGAGTTTTATAGAGAAATGGGGCGGGCCGGATCGACCCGGAACAAACCGGGTACCGACCCGGTCGAAATGGATACGTCTTCAGTGAATCGGCCATAACTCCTGCATCTGACATCCGAATTACCTGAATCTAAGTCTTGTAGACAGCTAACTCGTCCCTCTACAACTATTAAGAAGGCCGTTTGAGTTGAATCATACCGGAAGGCCTTCGTTTTTCCGGTTATTTAGATGGTTTCATCTTCTCTCGGCCAGACGGACATACCTTCGGTAAATCCATCTTATCTCCCTATCCATATGCCCAAATAACCCAATTCAAACTCCTGTGTAAAGCTGATTCACTCCTCTACAACTTTGGTGAAGACCACCGAGGCTAATTCGGAGTGGAGACCCTTCAATATCGACGTCACTCCTCGGTACCACACGTCGGTGCTAAGGAATTTTCCTTCTGTTTCCACACCGAGCAGTTGCACCGACCAGTGACCTCGGTATTGAAGAAACCGTCTCGGCCAGGCGGACCTATCTCTGGTAAATCAGCCATATCTCTCAAACCACACGTCCGAATAACTTGATTCCAACTCCTATGCTTAGAGGACTCATCGGGCTACAACTTTAATGAACCGCCTTCGTCTGATCGGTTCTTTGAGACGTTCCGGATGGTTCCTCTCTAGTCTTTAAGCACCAAATCTCCAAATGCCACCAAGTGTCTCCAAACACCTAGAAAACTCCTCAAAGACATGCAAAAGACTCACTAGGACCTAATGCAGCTCCTAATACTCTAAATGGGACAAAACAAGTATGAAATGCCATGAAGATCTAAGTAAATGATCTAAAACCTACATGATGTGCATGCTTAAACTATGCAAATTATGGACACATCACATCACCCCAAGCATCGCCCTTTGTAGAATCATACCCAAAATATTCATCTATTGGTGGTATATTATCATTATACTTCCATAATACAAGATCCAATCTAGCCTCGACAAGCGAATCCAATTGAAAATCAAAATCTTGTGCGACATAACTATAGTAGTCAAGGTACACAAGATTGGGTGTCTGAATGGTAAACCCTGAGTGGTCTGCTAGATCATCTGAACGATAAAAAGTGGATATTCTCTTGATAAATGAACCGGAAATATATTTTCCCCAACCCGGTTGAAGAGGATCGTCATTACATATGTTAAGTTCCAATGGAGTAATACCTTCTTTCAAGTAAATCAACAAGCCCTCCAAAGCATGTCGAAAGAGAGAGATAGAGTTTTGAGTGCAGGGAAAAGCACACCGCCCGGAGGATGATTGTTTTGGTCATAACTGAAAGACTTTAAACGATTAAAGTCAATTTGCTTGTGGATCGGACAACAAAACAGAGTATTCTGTTTTTGTTTTCTTTGATTGTTTCTCTCTTATTACTTTGTGTAATCCAACGTGATCTTTGTTACTCAGTTGGTTTCGGGAAAAAAACACACACTCTTATTGATACATGAACAACGTATATATACAATGGAATAGTCACAAATGAAGAGATGTCTCTTCGAATGGACAAAAATGTGGACATAACCAACTAACGGTTATTTAAGTTCTTCGTATCTCTTCAAAGACTTTAGACTATACAAATGACATTAGTCATTCATATTATAAGAACATATATATACAATACAAAACTCAATTATAATCTAACACTCCTCCTTAATTGAGTTTCGTATTCACACCTAACTTCATTCTTAAGTCTTCAAATCTTGAAGTAGTTAGGGGCTTTGTTTGAATGTCAGCAACTTGTAATTCTCCGGGATAGTACTCCAGCTTTATGAGTCTCTTTTGCTCCGCCTCTCGCACAAAATGATAGTTGATATCAATGTGCTTTGTTCTCTTATGTTGAACCGGGTTCTTGCCAATTGCTATGGCCGATTTATTGTCACAATATATCTTCACACCTTTCTCAGTCTTGAATCCAATTTCATTTACCAATCTTTTCAACCAAATGGTTTGATTTGTTGCTGCACATACCGCAATATATTCAGCTTCAGCCATGGATTGTGCTACAGTCTTTTGCTTGTTTGAGTTCCAACAAAAAAACTGTCGATCCTAGAGTGAACACATAACCGGATGTGCTCTTTTTGTCTTCAACTGAACCACCACAATCACTATCTGAATATCCAACCAACTCCGGTTCTTGTGTACTCTTAAATTGAATACCATACTTAGTCGTTCCCTTGACATACCTTAGCACCCACTTAGCCTCTTGATAATGTCTCTTGAGTGGTGTCGCCATGTATCTAGACAAGTATGAACTTGCATAAATGAGATCCGGCCTTGAAGCACATAAGTATAGAAGGCCTCCAACTATGCTTCTATACTTTGTCTCATCTTCGAACTTCTCATCATCTTCTTTTTTGCTTTTACCATGAGATGTAAGAGGTGTTGACAAACTCTTACACACTACAAGAAAACAGGCAATTTGCAACGAATTTTTGCGACGATTTTAATCCGTTGCAAATTTCCATCGTTTTCGCGACGACTTTACGACGATTCTTGAAAACGTCGTAAAATCGTCGCAAAATTGGGACGATAATTTTCGTTGTCAACTCGTCGCTAATTAGCGACGATTATACAACGATTACCGACGACATTACGACGATTATCAAAATCGTCGTAAAATCGTTGTAACTTAGCGACGATTTTACGACGTTTATATAAACGTCGTAAATTCGTCGCTAAGTTACAACGATTTTACGACGATTATATAAAACGTTGTAATATCTTCGTAAAATTACCCACGAATTAGCAATGATTTGTATAATTTGAACTTTACATCGATTTCCCAACGATTAATCAGTTAGGTGAGCACGTTTTAAATTCACGGTGTTTAGTTAGGTAAACATGTTTAATATCGTTGTAAAGTCGATGTAAACATTTTTAGATTCGTTGTAAAATCGATGCGAAATCGATGTAAAATCGTATGTAATTCGATGGTAGTGAAAATAAAAATCTATATATAGTGGCCAACTTCATAATTAAAATTTCATATTCAAAAACAATATTTACTTCTTTCTGACCAAAAAAAAATGTCAATATACGAAATTAGAAGATGGATGTATAATCGTCTTGATTCAGAGGGATCGCTAACAAAGGAGTTCAGTGATGGGGTGGAGGGATTCATGCATCAGGCAGGAAGTATACATAATACGATTATCAGTGGTAAGATGTACTGTCCTTCTGCCAGATGCTTGAATAGGAAATTTATCATTATCTCGAAGGTGTGGTCGCATATATTAAATAGAGGGTTTATGCCGCATTACTATATATGGTATTATCATGGAGAGGGTCATGGGGGAAATGCAGCTAGTAGTAGTAGCAATTATCAAGCATCGAATTTTGATGAATCAAATAATTTTAATCAATTTAATGAGCATGCGGAGCAGCATGGTGAAGATAATGATAGGATTCATGACATGGTTACAGATGCATTTCATGAAACCGTAAGTACATTTGCACATGATCATCATGATGATGAGGAACCCAATCTAGATGCAAAATTTTTTTATGATATGCTAGATGCTGCAAATCAGCCACTCTACGATGGATGTAGAGAAGGACATTCTAAATTGTCGTTGGCGGCTAGGATGATGACTATTAAAACTGATCATAACTTAGCTGAGGTTTGCATGGATGATTGGGCTGATTTGATTAAAGAGTATTTGCCAGAGGACAATTTAGCAGCTGAAACTTACTATGAGATACAGAAGCTGGTTTATAGTCTTGGGTTGCCTTCTGAGATGATAGATGTCTGTGTTGACAATTGCATGCTTTTTTGGAAAGATGATGATAAGTTGCTGGAATGTCGATTTTGCCATAAGCCAAGATATAAGCCGCAAGGTTCTGGTCGTAGTAAGGTACCGTTCCAGCGGATGTGGTACCTTCCTATAACTGATAGATTAAAAAGAATGTATCAGTCCGAGAGGACAGCTGCATCGATGAGATGGCATGCAGATCATTTGCAAACAGATGAGGAGGTTACTCATCCTTCAGATGCAAAAGCGTGGAAACACTTTAAGACGGTACATCCAGACTTTGCTAGAGAGAAACGTAATGTGTATCTTGGTCTTTGCACAGATGGATTTAGTCCGTTTGGTATGTCTGGTAGGCAATATTCTTTATGGCCAATAATCCTAACGCCTTACAACCTACCCCCAGATATGTGCATGCAAAGGGAATTTTTATTCATGAGTATTTTAATACCAGGTCCGAAGCATCCGAAGCGTTCCCTTGATGTGTTTTTGCAGCCTCTGATACAGGAATTGGAGCAGTTGTGGTATACCGGGGTTCGGACATATGATTTTGCAAGGAAAAAAAATTTTACAATGCGTGCGGTGCTTATGTGGACAATAAGCGACTTCCCTGCTTACGGGATGTTGTCAGGTTGGACTACGCATGGGCGATTGTCTTGTCCATATTGTCTCAATCGGACAGATGCGTTTCAATTGAAACATGGTCGGAAAACAAGTTGGTTTGATTGTCACCGCCGATTTCTACCGATTCATCATGCATATCGAAGAAATAAGCGGTTGTTTAGAAAGAACAAAACTGTTCGTGTTCCTCCTCCTGTTTATATTTCTGGGGAAGATCTAGAAGCAGAAATTGATCATTATGGTGCATTGGAAACAGTCAATCGTGGTGGAAATTGGCACACTCCAGCTAATATGCCGGATGGATATGGGGAGCATCACAATTGGCATAAGAAAAGCATATTCTGGAAGCTTCCGTATTGGAAGGATCATTTGCTTAGACACAATTTGGATGTCATGCACATTGAGAAAAACTTTTTTGATAACATCATGCATACATTGTTAAACGTGCGTGGAAGGACTAAAGACAGCGGTAAGTCAAGGTTAGACTTGCCTGATCTTTGTTGTCGGAATGAGTTACATATTACAAGCAATGGGAAAGCACCTGTCCCCATATTTCGAGTTGGTGCGGAAGAAAAGTCAGCTTTGTTCAAATGGGCGACATCTGATGTGAAGTTCCCGGACGGGTACGTATCTAATTTATCTAAATGTGTTGAGAATGGCCAAAAGTTTTCTGGGATGAAGAGTCATGACTGTCACGTCTTTATGCAACGACTACTTCCTTTTGCATTTGCTGAACTTCTACCAGGAAATGTACACGAAGCAATTGCAGGCATTGGAGGGTTTTTTCGGGATCTTTGTACCCGTACTTTGTCAGAAGATGTTATTGCACAACTTGATGCTAGTATTCCTATTTTGTTGTGCAACATGGAGAAAATATTTCCCCCAGCCTTTTTTGATGTTATGGAACATCTACCTATTCATCTACCTCACGAAGCAGAACTTGGGGGACCTGTGCAGTATCGATGGATGTACCCATTCGAGCGATTCATGGGACATTTGAAGCGGAAGGCTAAAAATCTAGCTAAAAATCTAGCCAAAGTTGAAGGCTCAATAGTAGCAGGAAGTTTAACAGAAGAAACTTCTCACTTCACCGGGTACTATTTTGGCTCGAAGGTTCGCACACGGAAAAGGGCAGCACGGCGATATGATGATGGAGGTGTAGGCCGAACATATGCTAATGAAGGTGTCCCAGATATCTTTTCTTCAATCGGTCGATTATGTGGAAGAGTGAAGTCAGTTTGGTTTGCCAATGAAAAAGACCATCATAGTGCACAAACGTATATCCTCTTAAATTGCGAAGAAGTTAGTCAATTTGAGACGTAAGTGTATAAACATACGTCTTATATATATGGCTAAATTATATATATGCTAGCTTTATACCAATTACAAATACTTATGTATGCAGTGAATTTGTTAGACAAGTCCGAGAAGTCATTGAAGTAATCTCAGACGATGAAATCAACAAGCGTAAAGATCAACATTTTGCCCCGTGGTTGAAGACGCAAGTACGTAAAAATTTAAGTGATCTGATTAATTACTAACTTGGACAATTAACCTAATACATATTTTGATTATTTTGTAACTAAATTAATTAATGATATAGGTCGAGTATGGGGATACCGCATATCCACTATGGTTCCATGAGTTAATAAAAGGCCCCATATCGAAGATAACGAGTGCACCCATGTATTGCACACGCGGATATATATTTCATACATTCAAATACGGAAATCAAAGAGCTACTGCCAACTACGGGGTATGTGTGCGGGGCGAAATAGATTTTTATGGAGTGTTGCAAGACATAATTGAAGTTTAGTACCCTGGTTGCTTAGGTTTGAAATGCGTTCTGTTCAAATGCGACTGGTTCGATCCAACAGTTGATCGAGGCGTCCGTAAAAACAAATTTGGGGCAGTAGATGTCAACCAATCACGACGTTACAATAAGTATGAGCCATTTATCCTAGCATCACAAGCAGAACAAGTCAGCTTTGTTCCATATCCGCGAGTTCGCACCACCCGTATCTCATGGTTATCAGTTATAAAAGTTTCTCCGAGGGGTCGAATTGTGGGGGTTGATGAGGAACTACCAATGCAGCAAGATCATTGCTCTGATATGCCAGAACTAAATGAGAGCAATGAAGACATCCTTTTGATAGATCCTCAAAACAGGCAAGTTGAATATCTCCCAGACGATACAGAGGAAGAAGATGAAGAAGATGAGTTCGAAGAAAGTGATGAACCAGATGATCAAGAAACGGATGTGTACTACTCTTCGTCCGAAAATGAATCAGAGTGACCGCGCTAGCTAGTAATTATTGTGAATTTAATGTATTAATATAATATTGTGATCGAGTTGTTATTGTGAAATTTAAGTCATATTATTTCTATGAAATCCCTTAAACCCCAAACTTGATTTCATCTCCGATCTCCACTCATTTTCCGCCGGTGCGGGGATTAATAAATTACGAGACATATGTGTCTATGTGTCATGTAATTTATTAATTGCCCCAACAACGGTGGGAAATGAGTGGAGATCGGAAATGGGATTTAGTTTGGGGTTTAAGGGATTTCAAAGAAATCGTCGCTAAATCGTCGCTAATTGTGATAGTCACAAATTCGATCCAAATTCGCGACGATTTGGCAACGAATATTGAAGATTCGTGGCTAAATCGTCGCAAATTCTAAAGGTTGCAAATTCGATGCTAATTAGCGACGATTTGGCGACGATCTGTCATAAACCCTAAACCCTAAACCCTTTGCCCTAAACCCTAACCCCTAACGTATTACCATCTCATTGTATTATGCATCTTTCAAAGAAATTGATCGTGACTTTAGAGAATTGTCCGGAAATGAAAACTCGGCGAATCACAATAAATTCCACAAACTGAATCATTGTATCTAACATATACGCAAACTATATGTTTTACTTATTTTTCTATATCGATGAACTTATTGATAATTTCATGATTTTGGATTTACCGTAAACATGTCAAGTTGTTTATAGAACGTTGTATTCGACGTTACCATTTTGTACCTATACCCTAAACCCTAAAACCGATTTTACATATATCCTCACTAATTTGATCCAAATTCGCGACGATTTGGCAACGAATATTGAAGATTCGTGGCTAA
The DNA here is from genome assembly GCA_030161315.1 of Eutrema japonicum. Taxonomy (NCBI): domain Eukaryota; kingdom Viridiplantae; phylum Streptophyta; class Magnoliopsida; order Brassicales; family Brassicaceae; genus Eutrema; species Eutrema japonicum. Next base: position 45,513,838 of record BSQW01000004.1, on the reverse strand, counting down.
TTCGTCGCAAATTCCAAAGGTTGCAAATTCGATGCTAATATGCGACGATTTGGCGACGATCTGTCATAAACCCTAAACCCTAAACCCTTTGCCCTAAACCCTAAACCCTAACGTATTACCATCTCATTGTATTATGCATCTTTCAAAGAAATTGATCGTGACTTTAGAGAATTGTCCGGAAATGAAAACTCGGCGAATCACAATAAATTCCACAAACTGAATCATTGTATCTAACATATACGCAAACTATATGTTTTACTTAATTATTTTTCAATATCGATGAACTTATTGATAATTTCATGAATTTGGATTTACGGTAAACATGTCAAGTTGTTTTTGGAACGTTGCAATCGACGTTACCATTTCGTACCTATACCCTAAACCCTAAAACCGATTTTACAACTATCCTCACTAATTCGATCCAAATTTGCGACGATTTGGCAACGAATATTGAAGAATCGTGGCTAAATCGTCGCTAACTCCGAAGGTTGCAAATTCGATGCTACTTTGCGACGATGTAAATTCGTTGTAATATTTCGTTGCAAATCCGTTGGTAATTTCTAAAAAATTTCTATAAATACCTTTCACACCTTCATTGCAAACTCAAAAAATAAATTCATATCCACTTTTCTTTAAGTTTTTATGTTGATCATTGTATACCTGCTTGTCTGATGCTCTGGCCAATAAATAATTCTGTAAGATCTTGTTTTCAAGTAAAGACAGTTTTCAACTATCATAGGTGAATGATTCATAGAATTGGACATCTATGTAAATCCTTCATAATATAAGGATATGTCCAATTCTATGTATCTTTCACTTATGGTGGTTGGTCTTTATGAATATAGAAAACTTGATTCCCAGAATTATTTGTTAGCCGGAACATCAGAAGCAGGTAAACAACTTTCAACTCCTAAACCCAAAATGACATTACGTTACAATTTCGTACCTAAACCCTAAATCCTAAAACCGATTTTTCAAAGAAATCGTCACAAAATCGATCCAAATTCGCGACGATTTGGCAACGAATCAGGCAAAAAATATACCGAGTGTCGATCAATATACCGCGTGTCGGTCAATTAAACTTCCGCGTGTTTGAATGTCACAAAATCGTTGCAAAATTAGCGACGAATTAGCTACGGTTAATTTGCCTCGATATAGCCACGATTCGTCGCGACTTCGTCGCTGATTAGCGACGATTTCGCGACGACAAGTAATCTTATATATACACACACGCGAATTCCTTGCCAATTCACTTACCAACAAATCAAAAGAAAAACTGATCATAATTTCCTTCCGAATTCTTTGCGAAAAAAGGTAAATTTTTTTTTTTTATGTTTTTAATTAATTAGTATAGATAAAAATGAAATAATTTAGGTCGGTAGAAACGGAATCAAATTAGGAAAATAGCAGACTGCCCGGATGTTTATAGATAGTAATGTTTTTTCATTTTTATGCAGATGGGCCAGCGTCGTGCACATTACGCTCAGTTTTTGAGAGATATTGGTGATTCTACGGGTCCCGGGTTGCCTCCGTCTTCTGAGGCTACAGAGACGGATTTCGTCTCTGTGACGCAACCTCCGCCGCCTCCACAACCACCTCAGATTCCGCAATCTGGAGGACATGCCCCGGCCCCGTATGCACACATGACGGTTCATGATTTGCTTGCACAGCCGGGGCGTCATAGGCTTAAAATATTAGATCCGGATCATACTGACGGGTCGGAATGGTAATATATATAAATATTTATTTTTTACATTTATTATTACATATTTATATTTATTTCTAACAATTCAAAATTTTACAATTTTTTGTTTCAGGTTTGGAGTTGAATCCAAAGTTGGACGCACCGTTTCCGACATCATCAAGTCTTATTTTGTCGAGCCGCATACCAATTTTACCCAGCTTCCTCAACACGTCAAGGACACATGGTTCAAGATGTTTGCGGTACGTATGGAAATTTTTTTTTTTTCTCTTAATTATTTTAATTATATTTAAATATATATTTAATTTTATTTTATAAAATGTGTAATTATTTTTGTTTCTCGTGCAGCAAAAATATCATTGGGATATTTCTATTCATGAGGAGGTTAAAACTTTATTTCTCGAGAGGGTAAAGTTTCGTATCCAAGGCGTGGTTGGAGAGTGGAAGAAAGCATGGAAGAAAGATGGCGATGAAGCAAAGCCCCTCTACATGGATAAAGCCGTTTGGGACGGCTTGGTGCGGTATTGGCTGGAACCGAAGTCCATCATCATTGCTGAGAAGTGTTCGGCTTCCCGCAACACCGTTGATTCGGACGGGCGACTCAAGGCTCTGCCTCATACAGCTGGGCAAACACCTTTTGCGGGTGTTCGTCTACAGATGGTAATTAAATTTATTTAAATTAATTTATTTAATTTACGTTGCCAATAACATAGTTTTTTTCTATAGGCCGCCGAAGAAGGAGGTGTACTCCCTCCGTTGACCAGGGTTTTTGAGCGGACGCACCGGAAGAAGGATGGTTCCTTTGTTTCCGAGACTGCCGAGCACATCTTCAATGAGGTGACTTCCAGAGTCACCGATCGAGAGACACAACTCTCTCAACAGCTCTCTCCCGGTGGTTCGTCGGTCATGTCTGGAGGGTTGACCACACCCGATATTGACCGGATCTTCGAGCAGGTATATATATAGAATAGTTACTCTTTATTAATTTTTAGTTTTTGATTTCTTAAAAATTTCTAAATGAAAAATTTAAATATAGGTTGCCCCTAAGAGAAAGGGGAAGGTTGTCGGGATGGGATCTATTCGAGATGTCTCGGCTGCTTCTTCATATGCTCCGCGACGCCGATTGCCAGAAGATGATCCAGTCGTGTTACGTGCCACGATTACGAGTCTTCAGGAGCGGGTTGAGACCGAGGCTACTCGGTCTCAGGCATATCAGGCGAAGATTGCGAGTCTTCAGCAGCGGGTTGAACTGGATGCTACGCAGAATGACGAACTCTTCGACATCTTGGCAACAGGGAACCCAACAATGCAGGCTATGCTACGGGAAAAGCGAAGACTCCGAGCAGAGGCAGATGCAGCGGCAGCGGCAGAGGCAGAGGCAGCAGCAGGCACATCCGGTTCGTCGAGACGTCCCGAAGACGATGTCAATCTCGACGATTACGATATAGTTATTTAGATTTAGGATTTCGAATTCTAATTTTGGTTTTTTTTTTTTTGTAACAGATTATTACATTTTCTTTTTAATAAAATTATATTATATAATATTTTTAAAATTTTTATTTTATAATTTCGAAATTAATAAAATTTTAAAATTAATAATAATAAAAATCATATATAGAATAGTCGGTGATTCGATGGTAATTCGTTGCTATAATCGTTATAAAATCGTGGCTATTTACAACGATTATACGACGATTTATTAGCAACGATATTGCGACGATTATTTAGCCACGATTTTAGGACGATTTATTAGCAACGATGTTGCGACGATAATTTAGCCACGATTTTACGACGATTGCTTTGCAACGAATTAACGACGATAATTTTTTCCATCGATTTTACAATGAGAGATTTTCCTTCGCATTAGCAACGATTTTACGACGTATTCATATTCGTCGTAATTTCATTGTAACATTAACGACGATTTTACGACGAACATTTAGCGACGATTTAGCGACGAAGTGTTTTCCCTCGTACTTTTGCGACGATTTTACGACGATTTGTTGTTTGCGACGATCAGTTAACAACGATATCATTTTCGTCGCAAATTCGATGCAAACCCTCTTTTGCAACGATTTTACAACGATATCGTTCGTTGCAAATTGCCTGTTTTCTTGTAGTGACATTCCTTCATCCCGAACTTTTCTAAAAGCTTATTTGCATATTTTTCTTGAGAGAGAAACACTCCATCTTCATCTTGGATTATCTCCATTCCAAGAAAGTAACTAAGCTCCCCGAGATCTGTCATTTCAAACTCTTTCTTCATATCATCTTTGAATTTGTTGATTTTTCACAAAGTATTCATCAATTCGCCCATACCACGCTCTAGGCGCTTGTTTCAAGCCGTAGAGCGCCTTGTGTAACCTTAGAACCTTTCCTTCTTCTCCTTCTCGTATGAAACCAGGTGGTTGCTCAACATAAATTTCTTCTTGTAATTCTCCATTTAGAAAGGCCGACTTCACATCCATTTGGAAGAGTTTCCATTTCTTTTGAGCAACCGCTAATAAAGTTCTAATAGTATCATGCCTTGAAACGGGAGCAAAAGTTTCAAGATAATCCACTCCATACTCTTGAGTGAACCCTCTGGCCACTAGCCTAGCCTTATGTTTGATAGGCTCTCCACTCGCATTTGTCTTTAAGCGGTAAATCCACTTAACGCTTATGATATTTTTGTCTTTTGGTTTCTTGACCATTTGCCAAGTACCATTCTTTTCTATCATTCGAATCTCCTCCTCCATGGCTTCTCTCCATACTTTATCTCTCACATCTTCATCAAACAATTGTGGTTCTTTAGCCATGATCAAACACATCTCATGTGTTTGAGCCATCTCATCGTCTTCATCATACCTTTGCATCAATTCATTGATTGATTTGAATCCTCTTGGTCCTAGTGGAGATTCTTCTTCACTTTGATCTCCTCCTTCTCCATCTTCAACTTGAGTGTCTATGTTAACACTCACTCCTTGATCTTGTTGATTTCTCGAGGACTCGGTTTCTATTGGCGAAATAAAGTTATTTTTCACTTCTTTCTTCTCCCAATTCCAACTCTTCTCCTCATCAAATATCACATCACGTGATACTTCTACCTTTTCTTCGTCTAATAAGAGTATTCTATACCCTTTAGACTCGCTGCTATAACCAATGAACACCCCACGTTTGGACTTGTCATCAAGTTTCCTCCTTTTCTCAACTGGTACTTGTACGTAACACAAGCATCTGAACACTCTTAAATGTTCAACTCTTGGTTTTCTACCACTCCATATTTCCAATGGAGTAATACCTTCTTTCAAAGACTTAGATGGTAGTATGTTCTGAATATACACCGATGTTGCAACCGCTTCCGCCCAAAATGTATTTGGCAAGGCTTGATCCACAAGCATTGAACGAGCCATCTCAATGATCGTCCTATTCTTTCTCTCTGCAACACCGTTCTGTTGTGGAGAGTACAGTGTTGTTGTTTGCTTATGGATTCCAGCCTCTTGACACAATTTGATGAACTCTTTAGACATGAATTCACCACCTCCATCCGTCCTTAGTTGCTTGATATAGTTCCCGGATTGCTTCTCTACAAATGTCTTGAATTTTCTAAACTTGGTGAGAACTTCACTCTTGTTTTTGATGAAATAAACCCACGCCATTCTTGAATGATCATCAATGAATAATACAAAATACTTATTCCCATTCATTGAAGATGTTTGCATAGGACCACAAACGTCCGAGTGAATTAACTCCAAAACGTTGTTCGTTTTACTTTGCGATTTCTTCGGGAAACTTCTTCTTGTTTGTTTTCCCCTTTCACATGAATCGCAAACTTGCTTTGAAACTTGAAACTTAGGAAGATTCTCTACCGTCTTTAACTTTTGCATGGCTTATATTTTTTCATAGTTTACTTGTCCGAAACGTCTATGCCAACGCTTTGATTTGTCTTCTTTGTCTTCAAGCGCAACCAATACGCTTTCTCCCGAGTTATTACACTTGATTGGAAAACTCTTATCCTCCATCCTAATATTTAAGATTATTTTTCTTTGAGGATCCTCAATAAGACAATTATTGTCTTCAAAAATCACACGATATCCATTGGATATCATTTGTGAAACGCTTAGCAAATTTCTTGTCAAACCCGGAACAAAAAGTACATCCTTGATGATGTGTAATCCTCGATTTGTTGAGACTTGAATGTCTCCTTTTCCTGATGCCATCACACTCTGGCCATTTCCAACCTTGATGGAAATCCTCTTGCTACGATCAAGTGTTGTGAAATATTTTGACTTTTTTTTTTCATGTGGTTAGTACAACCACTATCAACTAACCACGTCTCATCATCCCTTTTTGACAATGGTTCTTCTTCTACTGCACTGAACAACATGTGACTCTCCTCTTCTTTGTCATCATTTGTTAAGTTTGCTCCCTCAGCCTTCTTGAATTTGCAGTACCTTGCTATATGCCCCGGCCTATCGCACACGAAGAACTTTCTAGCATTCTTGCAACCTTTTGCGGAAGAACACCGATATTCTTCTTTCTCCAGCAATCACTCTCATTGTGATTGTCACGTTTACAAACGTCACACCATCTCTTAGCTTTCTCTTGACATTTTTTTACTTTGTTTGTTTCCTTCTCTATAAAAAAACTTACTTCTTTTTTTCTCGTGCATAGAAGGCACCTTCCGATGAGTGTCCATCTCTTGCCTCCACACGTTTTTCATGTGCTTTCAATGTGCCGATCAAATCCGTGACTGACAGCACCGATAGGTCTTTCGTTTTCTCTGGCACTGCCACAATGCTATCAAACCTCTCTGGGAGAGAAATCAACACCTTTTGGACTAAATGATAGTCCGATTTCTCTTCACCGTGTACTCTAAGTTGATTGCCTATCTCAATCAATTTCGTTGTGAAACCATTTATGTTTTCACTCTCATCCATCTTCAGATTCTCGTACTCCCTTCGTAGAGATTGCAGATTAATCATTCTCACTTGCGAACTTCCTTGAAACTCCATCTTTAATGCGTTCCATGCATCCTTCGCACTTGTTGCGGGAGAAATTCTCGGAAAGATGGCATCCGAAACCGCCGTTTGGAGTATTTGCAATGCCATCATATCCTTCATGATTAGATCCTCCTGCTCCTTATTCATTTCCAGTGTGTTTACGTCCGTAGAAACAACCGCCGGTACTCCATTCTCAATCACATCCCAAAGCTTTCTTGTCTTTAGGATCGTCTTCATTTTGATCTTCCAAAACCCGTAAGCTTCTCCATTGAAGATTGGAATGACTTGATGTGTTGTTGTCTCCATAGCTCTGATGACATGAAAGACTTTAAACGATTAAAGTCAATTTGCTTGTGGATCGGACAACAAAACAGAGTATTCTGTTTTTGTTTTCTTTGATTGTTTCTCTCTTATTACTTTGTGTAATCCAACGTGATCTTTGTTACTCAGTTGGTTTCGGGAAAAAAACACACACTTTTATTGATACATGAACAACGTATATATACAATGGAAAAGTCACAAATGAAGAGATGTCTCTTCGAATGGACACAAATATGGACATAACCAACTAACGGTTATTTAAGTTCTTCGTATCTCTTCGAAGACTTTAGACTATACAAATGACATTAGTCATTCATATTATACGAACATATATATACAATGCAAAACTCAATTATAATCTAACAATAACATCCATCGGATAGAGTGAGTTTAACCAATGTCTTGCTGAAGAAGAACTCAGGCTCCATACATGGAAAGACTCCTGTTGACAAGTGTAGTTCCGAGACACCACGTTGCAGCATATTGTAGATCAGATGGTTGTACCGAGGCAATTCGATTGGAGACATCCGTTTCAAAGAGAATTTCTTGATGGGAGTATCACCTAGCAAGAAAAGGGTTCTATCCACGAAATCAAGAAAGCAACGAACACGTGTTACACCTGTTATATTTTTGGGACAAAAGACCATGGAAGAATCATCGAAATCAAGGTTGTGAACCAGAGGCAACAGATTCCTCCACCGCTTTGAGAGAATTGATGTGGAAGCAACAAGTTTAGTTGGGAGAAAAGACAGGATCTGGCCCAAAACCTCATCTGGTAGGCTACTAATTAAATCTCTTGATGCAAATTCTACTTTTTTGGCAGCCATTGCCATAGAAGAATTGTACCTGCAAAAACAGAGTCAATTGTCCGAATCTCAATTATCAACAGAGGGATTACAAAAGAAAAGCTAATTACACAGTTTATGATTTGATTATCAAGAACAATCTTCTGAAGATTGCAGTAGAATAACAAGAGACAAACGTTAAATCACCTTCTGATAACCCCCAACACAGAGAAGATCAATCGAACATAAACAATCTGGATCCGAAACAAAACAAATAAGATTTAAATCCACATACAAGAAGTAGTAGATACCTTCGAGGAAAGAAACCGAGAGACAATACGAAGAAGACTGAAACTTGTAGATCTAGAGACAAGGGACGTAGATGCTGTTGATCCAAGTGATCACGAATGATGTTTAGAGATTGATTAGGGGGTTGGGAGGTGAGATTTTCGTTAATGGAATGAGTTGCTTTGACTTTCGGTCAGGTCGGGGTTGAATGAAAAGAGATCGGGAATTGTGATGAACATGTCGGGGACCGGATTCTTTTTATATATGATCAAAAAGGGGCAAACGGTTTAGATTTACGAACTAGTTCCGACAGGAATCCAGTTCGGTGTTCTAAACGGCGTTGCTTTGTTTTAGTATAGAGAGGTCGGGTATAATATCTAGAGAGAGAGAGTAATAAATGCGTGATCCCCCCTATAAATGCATACTAAGGGGTATATATAGCGGGGGTTGACTTCCTGCTCCCCGGGATTCCGGGACCACGTGGCGCCTCCAGCCTCTTTTGCGGGTAAGGTGCCTCAAGAGGCGTGTCCCGATTTTTAGGCTGAAGGGTCATGATGAGCACGGTGCCATACTCCTATGGATAGCATACTGTTCGGCCAACTGCCCTCCACGTGTCTTCTTCTCCTTCGTGCTACTCTGCTGAGTTGGTGAGACGTCAAGCTTGGAGCCATACCCCTACGGGAATAGCATAAACCGTTCGGCTAACTGCCTCCCACGTGTCTGCTCTTCCTTTGATATCTCTGCGCAGACGAAGCGTCAGTGCGGACCCGGGATGCGCTCCCCAGAGCTTGGGTGTTTCAGATGAGTGAGAGCGTTGGGTCCCAGATCGGTGTTCCCCTGGTCAAAAGTTGACTTTGAGCTGATCGAATTGGGAAGGGCCTTTCACTGAGATGGGCCTAGCTAATTGGGGGCGCTAAGCCCACCTCCAACAATAGCCCCCCCCCCCCCCCCCCAGTTCGGTGTCATGAGGTGTGGTGAATGCATCGAAGTTGATCTTGTGCTAGCTCGGCGCATCTCAGGTTGGGCTTCGAGGTTCTTAGGTTGAGCCCGGGGTGTTATCGTTTGGGCACGAATGTTTGCCCATACGTATCGACTTTCCTGGGGCAACGGAGATTGTTGGTGCGTGTTCGTCACGCGCGGGAGACCGAAGCGACGTCCACTTGCTGCGCGTACTTGTCATGCGTGGGCGTGTAAGAGACGCTTCGCATTTTTCGAGGCAGTTTCTGCTTTTTGCGCAGGGAAAACGAAGAGACGTCATCATTAGGGTTTTTGGGAGGCCATGCCCTTTCGACGCGTGTTCGGGTGTCGTTTCACTGTCCCTTCCTTTTCTATTTAAACCAGTTTTCATCCTTCACTTTTCCATTTTTTCGCGCATAAAGGTAACTCCTCCTCCTCTCCTTCTCTGTGATTTTTGCTTTTGCGTAGTTTCTTTAAGTTCCCTTCGCGGTTCGATTCTGGGTTGGGTTACCGTAGTTCCTCCTTCTTCTCTGTGAAATGGCGCCGATACTTGATGGAATCAGGGCCGAATCTAGTGAGGAGTCGGCGTTGATAACAGTAGCGATTCCTCGGCGGGGAGTTCTTCTCCCGACTGTTCCGAGCGCGCTTCTTCTCCATGTCGCGGCGAGGAGAGCGGGGAACAGTCTGTTCCTTTGATTTTGGGGGCCGCTCCGTTACTTCCCGGGACTCATCTCAGGAGAAAGGCGGTGGTGAGATCCTCCTCCGGTGGTCGTGGCGCTGACCGGGGTAGGAGAGGAGCCGAGCGGGCCGCCGATCGAGGCGGTCGCGGTGGAGGAGCACGGGCGGCCAAGACAAAGAAGTCTCCTCTGGTTCTCTATGAACAGGGCGGTTCGCCCACTTGGAGTACGCCGGAGACAGCTACGCTGCTGAGGGAGCTGTGCGATTTTCCTGAATCCGTTGAACTCCGACTTCCCAGGCCGGATGAGCGCCCGTGGAGACCTCCGGAAGGATTCTTCTGTCTGTACAAGCCTCTTTTCTCGAAGTGCGGGCTGCGTTTCCCCTTCCCGAGCTGTTCATCAAATATTGCCGAGTGCGGGGGTTGGCCTTTTCGCAAGTTTGCCCGTCGACGATTCAGGGGATGATCGTGCTGCTGACCCTGGGGTGGGAGTGTGACGTGGAGGTGACGGTCCCTATGTTCGAGGCTCTCACCTTGCAGAAGGTGAATCCTGGGATCCCGGGGACCTATTATGCCGTATTTAGGCCTAATGCGAATATTGTTGAGGCCAGCAGTACGGGGGCGAAGGCCAATACGCTGTCCAAAGTGGAGGACTGGTCCCGCAGTTATTTCTTCGTCCGAGCTACTGAGGCAGTTGGCCTTGATCCGTCGGCGAGATACACCCGTGACTAGAATTTCTCCCCGGGTAGGGGCCTGTCGACCGAGCTGTTTTCTTCTTTTGGTTTATTTCAACTGACACCACTCGTTCTGTTTCTAGGTCCTCACTCCTCCAGATTCAAGTTGTCGGACTACGAGGGTATCCTTGCTGTGTTCAGGACGGTGGGTGAAAGAGAGTGGAAATCGTTCACTTCGGAAAGAGTTGCTATTGCGATGGCCGGAGGTCGGTTCCCCCTTTTCTTTATTTTTTTTATTTTTTTTTTACCGAGCTGACGGCTTGCTTAATGAAGGTCGTTTGAAGTTTGCCGTTCCGCTGTACGCGGACTCTTTTGTTGCGCCCCCGCCGCACGTTGTGGAGGTTCCTGTTCGGCGAGAGCGTCTTCAGCAGACCTGGGGAGAGGGAAGCCGGGCTGCCCCTTCTAAGAAGAGGGCGGCTGAAGCCGAGGGCAAGAGAGTTTCCAAGAAGAAGAAGATCGATGGGGCGGGATCTTCGTCCCTAGGTCGGGAAGATGCCCGCCCCGACGACTCTGGTTGCGGGACTGAGCTTGCCCGCGACCCTTCTGTTGAGGAGTCCGGAGTCCCGGCAACCGAGGTTTCGACCGGCGGGGTGGATGAGACGTCCTGGGACTAAGAGGACGGTGTTGGATCAGTCCGGGCGACCGAAAGCCTTGAGGTGGTCACGGTTGGGGAGGGGGCCCAGGATCCCGAAGATGGGGGTGGGCGACGGGCAATCGAAACGGTCGTTGTGCCTTCAGATGAAGAACAGGCAGAGGCTTCTGAAGCGGGGGAGGAGGGCGGGTCCCGTGATGCTGATGGCGATGATGATTTAGATGATTCTGATGCGGAGCCCAATGACCATAACTTCTACTTCTGTCATGAAGATGGAAATGCTCTGTTTACTACGGACAAGGCTGGGTGCGCCGCACTGGCACATGCGATCGCATTCGGGCAGAAGTCTTCGTGCCATCTGCCTTCAGATATGGCGGAGGCTAGTGCCTTCCGAAATGCGGCGCGGGTTGCTGCTCGGGTAAAAAAATATTATTTATTTATTTACTTTTTTTATTAACATAGCTGTGCTGATGCAGATGATGGGCCATATTGCCCTTCTCGTGGAGCTGTACGAGAATAGGGTGGTCGAGCAGGAGGGGTCGATCTCCTATGAGAAGCAAAGCATGGAGGCAAGCGAGAAGGCCATGACAGCTCGTGTCCGGGGGCTGGAGAAGGAGATTCAAGGTGAGAAGGCCCGATCAGCCGCTTTGGAGGTGGATGCGACGCAGGCGCGAGAGCGGGCCATGGAAGCGGATCGGTTGCTAGAGGAGCTGGAAGCGGACAAGGCCCGATCCGCCACTCTGGAAGAGGGGCTAGGGCTTATGAAGGGGGAGCGGAAAACGCTTCACTCCGGGGTCTAAGGGCTGGAGGGCGTTATTGAGCGGGCGAAGGCGGCCATGGCGAAGGAGAGCGACCGGGTTACGGCGAGGTGGGATAGGAGGAACCAGAGTTGGGCTGCGAAGATGGAGAAGATCCATGCCCACCTCGCTGGTCGGGACCGGGCTTCAGAGCCCCATCTTCTGTATAGCCAGGTGGTCGGGACGAGGGCATGCCTGAAGATAATGGAGGCTGAGGACGGGATATCGGTGTCGTGGTACCGGTATGCGAAGCTGGATGAGGATGAAGAGATCTATGGTGCCCAACTGGACAAGATCGACTTCCCGGACTTGACGCCGGAAGACTTGGATATCCCTCTCGACCGTGCCTCTGGTGTCCAGCCCGAGCGGCTTATGCCCGGCCAGGGCCTTGCAGCCTCGAATCCTCCCTGAGGTCCTTCTGATACGTCCGTCGCGGATATGGCCTTAGATGTTCATACGCCGGTTGATGAGGGTGATATTAGTGCGCCGGCGGCTCCTACTGGTCCGACAGCCGAGGATCCGGTCCCGGATGCCACTGCGCCGGCTGCTCGAGCTGATCCGACAGCGTTGTCTGTTGAGGCCGGGATCGAGGCAGGGCAGGTGGAGCAGCCCTTCCTGGGTGAGCACGGCACCAATATGAGGATGGTGGGTCGGATGATATAGGTGGTACCCGTGCTGACAGGGATGAAGATTTGTAGGCCGAAGTGCCTTGTGTTAAAAACATGGGATTTTCGAATGATGTTTAGAGATTGATTAGGGGGTTGGGAGGTGAGATTTTCATTAATGGAACGAGTTGCTTTGACTTTCGGTCAGTTCGGGGTTGAAAGAAAAGAGATCGGGAATTGTGATGAACATGTCGGGGACCGGATTCCTTTTATGTATGATCAAAAAGGGGCAAACGGTTTAGATTTACGAACTAGTTCCAACAGGAATCCAGTTCGGTGTTCTAAACGGCGTTGCTTTGTTTTAGTACAGAGAGGTCGGGTATAATATCTAGAGAGAGAGAGTAATAAATGCGTGATCCCCCCATAAATGCATACTAAGGGGTATATATAGCGGGGGTTGACTTCCTGCTCCCCGGGATTCCGGGACCACGTGGCGCCTCCAGCCTCTTTTGCGGGTAAGGTGCCTCAAGAGGCGTGTCCCGATTTTTAGGCTGAAGGTTCATGATGAGCTCGGCGCCATACTCCTTTGGATAGCATACTGTTCGGCCAACTGCCCTCCACGTGTCTTCTTCTCCTTCGTGCACTCTGCTGAGTTGGTGAGACGTCAAGCTTGGAGCCATACCCCTACGGGAATAGCATAAACCGTTCGGCTAACTGCCTCCCACGTGTCTACTCTTCCTTTGATATCTCTGCGCAGGCGAAGCGTCAGTGTGGACCCGGGATGCGCTCCCTAGAGCTCGGGTGTTTCAGATGAGTGAGAGCACGGGGTCCCAGATCGGTGTTCCCCTGGTCAAAAGTTGACTTTGAGCTGATCGAATTGGGAAGGGCCTTTCACTGAGATGGTGCCTTCGAAGAAAGATATCGAAAGTTTGGTTGTTTTTCTCTCCTAATAAGGTTGTTGACAAATGATCTACCTTATAAAGAGACAATGGGTGCTCTCCAGCTTTGACACTTGTCCCCCCCCCTCATTAGTCAAAATTTTTTTTTTTTTTTATTTCTCAATAAATTCAAGATTAAAAAAACCATAATTAAAAACCTTCTAAGTTCTATTTAATTTACAAATATATAAAAATCTTTTCAACTTACTAACAATATTTTTTTGTTAAAGAACTTATTTACAATAAATACGTCTTTAACACAATCTTTGCCAAATTCATTGTATTTTAAAGTAAAAACAAATAACGAAAACAAGTCTAAATTCATGCTATTCATATATCTAAAATATATCTACGAAAAACGAGAAGACAAAATTAACTTTAAACATTTAATATATATAAAAAAAAAAATATATAAATAGACACTCAATGGTTGATATTCTATTCATATAACAAATTATATTTAAATTCAAAGTTATGTTAAATTGTTCTTTTAAATAAGTGATGATTCTTCTAATTATGTTATTTATAGATTTTATCTTATGGCTGCACAGGAACGAAATTTGGCTATTTTTGGTATGCAAAAAGTCTAACATATAATATATTTTTTATGATAAAAAAACACGATTAAGAGGAAAGAGCACTGATAAGACATTTAACATTCATTCATCAGTATGTGAGCTAAATTATCTACGAATGATGATAAATCACAAAAGAAATTATATGAGCTATGAAGTTATTTGAACCGTTAGAAGTGTTACACATAAATGTTTTAAAGAAGTTGTTATGCCATAAGACTCTTTGATGGTGATAAAGAATTATATGAATCAATGGCCGCACCGGAACATGGTGGTAATACATAGTGAATGATTTCGAAGTTTGGGGGAGACGGATGCAAACCCTAGAAAATAAGGCAAATAGATTACAAGAAGATGAAAGTCAAACTGTTTTATTTGTAAACACACATGGGCTCATCACAATATTATAAACTCATTGTTTTATTTTATATTTATTTTAGTTTAATAATAAAGAAAATTGGAGAACACAAATTAATTATACAGTAATAAAACAAATTCATCAAGTGTCATCTATCTCGAATTAGGTTGTATTCGTTAAACTAATTTTTTTTAATCATATTTTACTAAACACAAATTAGAAAATATATATAACATATAAACAAGGCTCTTCCAACGATGATTCGTTTTGGAATAGTAATGATCGCGGATTCAATCTCCTGAATTACAAAGGGTAAGATTAAAGGTTTCAGACGAGAAAATGTGCTTAAGGAGCCGAAGAAGAGGATTCTTAATCGAACGACGACATGCCAGCTTGCTTCAATGGGGGGGGCATGCATCCTCAGGAAATGGGCATTACCAAGCGGGTCCGGTGAAGATGAGTTTAGGTTTGATGGCTAATTAGGATCAGCCCCAGCAACATCAAGCGCAAGGACAACATGTATTTACCGGTGGTGGAATGACTGCATCGCCGTTCATGCTAGGGAACCAATACCATCGGGTTTATGTAACCGGAATGTTGGGGAATCCAGATTTAGCAGCAGCAGTCGGAGGAGGTTACATGTATCCGATGTTGGCAAGTGCTCTAACCCATGGTAGGTTGAGCCATGATTTGTTGCAGTCGAGCCAGATGGGTGGTATTGGTGAGCCATACATTGATGATGGTCTATTAGTTCTGGGAATGGTAAAGATTCAGATGTTGGCGGCTCGTTTCATGACTACTCAAACTATTCATGGTCCGCTCTCGCAGCAACCTCTTGTGTTTTATTGCAACACATGTGCTCATATTGTGGTTTAAATATCTTTGGATAAGCATATGTTGCATGATTTATAGTAGGAGCGTATATATTTGTCTTAATGGATATATATAATGGGTTACGACTTCGTTAGTAGTAATCGAAATATACGCTATTCAGCTGGCATGATGTCTCTCTAGATATGCATTTGTTACGAATAATTTTTTTTTTTAAAGTACCAAAAATCTTTTACATAAAAATACCTAGTAACAATAAAGAGTCGCTAAAATAATATACTATATTTCCTTTTCTTCACCATATATTTCCTTTTTGTTTATACGTACCCTTATATATGCGGATTTGTAATTTGATATTTAAAAACCTGTGAAAAAAAAAAATTAGATCACCCGTGAAAATATAAAATATATACATTGAAGGAAAAATTTGATGAAATAAATGCAGTAAATAGTTTTGAATACGATTATTGGACTTTTAACTTTTTGGTATGTAATTGACATACTACCAAATTGTGGAGGTGAGAAATTGGAATTCTTTTACTTTTAAGATTAATTGCTTTAATCTAAATGGAAAAAATAACGTATTTTTTCATTTTAAGATTAATTGTGGTTTATATTAATTTTTCCTTTTAGGATAAATTAAAGTTTATTTTTTATTTTTACTAACTTTACCTTTTAAGATTATGAATCACTTTAGAATTTTTAAGTTTTCATTTTTATTAATCACTTTTAAATATTTCCAACTTTGACACGATCAGGTGGTTAGCAACTTTGAAACATTCAACTTTATATAATAAGATTTCTTTATTCTTAACTAAAATATGGTTTTTCCTTTTTAAAAATATTTTTGGCTTTTATTCCTTTTTAGGATTGTTATCTATTGTTTAATTTACTTATTATAATCTGAAATATGGTTTTTCCTTTTTTTCAAAAACCTTGGTTGTTATTTATAATTTTGTTCAATTTCTTTAATCTATATATAACTATTTTGTTTTGTTTTACCTTTTAGGAATCGATTATAAATTTTAATTTTATTGTTAATATTATGTGTTAAAATATAATTGGTAATTTATTAAACATGTGTAAAAATCTAATTGAAAATTTATTAAACATGTATAAAAATATGATTGATTGACTTGATACTTGTCACGTTCAAGTGAGTTAGCAACTTTGAAATATTTTTGCTTTATATAATAAGATATCGTAATATATATATATATATATATATATATATATATATATATATGTATGTATGCATATATACCTTTTAATTTTTTTTGGACACGTACATATGTATACATAAACTAGGGCTCCGCGTAATACGCTGGAAAAACAAAAATTAACGTTGAATGATACTTTATTAAGAAAATCAAAATATCAAAAGGTTTACCACAAGTAGAAAAATAGGATTCACCAATATCTGTTTTAAAAACTAATAATTTTCGTAATTATGATATGTTAGATTCTAAATTAAGATTCCGTTAAATTATGATTCACAATTAAAAAAATAGAAATTGATTTATATTGGTTCTTCTTGTTAACATTGAACAAATTATGAGAACTACAAAGATAATTCTACAACGGATAATTTACCCACTTCACAAGGATCTACGATCACAATGAACGACTCTACTTGCACAATGCTAAATATTTTCTTATAATTTGCCTCTATTAATCTGAAGAAATTATATCATCTGTAAATCAAAACCCGGATCTCCTAGTATAGAATCATTAATGAACATTTTGGTCAACTACTGAACAAAGGAGGCTTCCACGATTTATATTGGTTAATCATAATTTATGTTGGGGATAAATAATTCCCCCTTGGATCAACGAATCAAAAGGTGACGCATATCATATTAGATTATATGGTCACTTAACCTAAAAGCACACCACTTCGAGATGGTTCAGTTACAAGTTTATTTGGTCGTATGATGTGTCACCATAGATTAGACGACCACTTGACCTAAAAACGTGCCACTTAGAGGGGTGTGGTTACGAGGTTAGGTGGTCAAACCATAAGACAAATTAGAAACAGAGAAACGAACCACCATCTTCTCCCAAAACCGTTCTCGACTAGCGGGAGCGGGAAATAAGGAGATGAGTGATCCCGAAGTGATAAGGGGTTGCTTTTTCCCGAACCTAAGCAAGTGAATTGTTTTAAGCCAACGAAAGTTGATGCTGAGGTAATTCGTGAACATATCAAACATCCTCGTTAATGCTTGTCTAGAATTCTAAGTTCAAACGATAGTTTTGAATCTTAGGTTGCTAGATTGAGTGTGGTCAATACCACAACAGTGGATTGATTAAACATATATGTTTGAGTTCAAGACGTGTGCTACATCGTTCTCTGAATAATTGTCTAGTCATGATCTCTGAATTTCTGCGAAATACCCTTGACCTAACGCTTTGTTTTATTGATTTTTACATCGTTATTAATTTTTCTCAGTACATCTTGCAATTCAAAACCATATTCTTGTCTTAGCTCCATTTCATTTTGAAAAAATTGTAGTGTAACCTTGGTCTATGTGGATTCGATCCCTAAGACACTATTTCGATTGTTGTGCTCTTGCAATAGAATATTAGGGTTAATCTCGAGTGTATCGATAGCCCTCAGAGATTTGGCCCATGCATGTCGGCTCATCTGTCGGCCTCACGGCCCATTAAGCCCGATAAAAATGAACATCTCTGAGAAAAATGTAAGTTTCCTTTTTCGGCGATGAGAAAAAAAAAGAAAATATTTTTATCAAAATCCGAGAAAAATAAGGAAATAAAAAAAGAAGAGACCGACAAGAGATCTAATAAATAGGGAAGCTCTCCTCATTCGAAAGGCATATGCAAGTTCCCACAAGACCTGAGAGACTAATTGCTCCGAACACAGCTTAGTTTCTTAGATCTTGTTTTCCACATTAGTTCATTTTCCAGCGACCTAATTCTTGTACCATCACTAAAACTTATTTAATAAAACGAGATTATATGATCCCACTTTTGCTTGTTTACCTTTTGTGTGACAAATTAATGTATCTTACATAGACTGTTGTTTCTTATATTCCCAGGAAACTTCATATGTGCTTCGTCTGGTTTCCAAGCGAAATCTTGATCCTGTCGTGTCATCTCTCATTTAGGGTTTCTTTTTCTCTGTGTTAACAGCAAAAAACTTTGATTCAAATTTAGAAACTTGTATTTGTTGCTGTTGGTCACTGCTTACTACTAAAGACGTCTTCAACTGTTGAACACGAGGTTTTTGTCTAAATGATTGTGTTATCTTTGGAGATAGATTGATAAACTCGAGTACGACCTAATATATGAGATTCTTTGGGTTTGTTCAATGAGGTTTGCGTGGGCTGAATTTTGATTACGGTTCTGATATGATTCCGGATGAGCAGCTCGATCCCGAGCTTGGAGCATTGCTTGAACCGGTTGGAACACTTCGGAAAAGATCTCAAACGATTGCTAACCGATCCAAATGTTACTCAAAGATAGGCGCTAAGGCCAAAAGATTCAAATTGGTCTTAGGGAGGTTGTACCATCAAGGGTACTTGGGTCAGGACGTAGAAGATGCATTCAAACCTCCCCGGTAATGAATTCAGGCCCAAGTAGATCAACATTTGGCTAAGTGGATATTTGTGCTCTTTTCCTTCGTTTCGGTTTTGTCCCACTGGGTTTTCCGAAGCAAGGTTTTTAACGAGGCAAATATTTCACTTCCAAATAAAACCCAAGTGTTGATCTAAGCCCAAGAGAAGCCCACGAAATTCACAAGAAATGATCCACAAAAATTCAACAAATATTAAACATATCAAAGGGGCAAATGGCGTGTGGAAGAGAAGTCCAAGGGGTTAATTTTGTGTTTAATTAGTCAAAGTCTTTGTTCAAACTCTGTATTATTTCCTTTGTAATTTTCGAGGTTGTTTAATTGCTGTGCATGCAAACACCTCTTGTTTTCTTTATAAACCCCCTTGTAACCTCATTATCAAATCATCTAGTTTTTGAAATTAAAAATCCCTTTCTCTCTAGATCAAAATTCTCGGTTGTGAGTAATATCAACTGAAATCCTTTGTTTGTTTTTGGTGAGTCATATCCGAAAATAAGCAAAGAGGAATATCAAGGGACTTCCGCACCCCTTGTGAGACCATTCGATCCCCATCCTTTGAAACGACTTGTCGTTTGCAAAGCCTATCCGTTCGTACCCAAACCGTCGAGTGTGCATCCTTGGGAGGAGTGTGTCAAGTGGTATCAGAGAACCACTCCACAACCTGGGTAGTTTTCGTTTCATCTCTTATCTTTTCCTTTTCATCATCGTTTCATTTTTTATCACCCGTTCATCTTCAAATCGATTTCATCATTTTCGATCATCATTTTTTTTGTGTTATTGCATCCGTTCATATTTTAGAAAGTGTGTCGAATTTTATTTTAATTTTTTATTTAGGTTGCTATAGTTTTCGTGAATCATAAAAAAAAAAAAAAAAAAAAAAAAAATTTAGGGTTCATATCGAGTTCATCATTTTGTCTCTTAAAATTCTGCCTAAAATCAAGTCTAATTCGTGGATTGCATCTAAATTAATTGTGTCAGTTTGTTTGCATCATTTTAGTCTCTTCATATTCACTTTAGGTCGAGTCAGTTTGTGATCTCCATTGGTGTCAATCATTTTAGAATTTTTGCACTCATCGGCATAAATCGTTTGGTTAAAATATTTAAAAAAAAAAAAAAAAAAATCTGTTTGTTTTTCCAATCGATTATCTTTCCAAAAATTGTTGCTGGTGATTTGCTGTGATTTTATTTCAGGTACAAAATGTCGGAAGAAGAAACGGAGAGTTCTCGGTCGAGACGTGAGCGTGAAGCGGCGATGGCACAAAAGGTCGATGCAATGACCGAGATATTGCATGAGCTGCGTGACCGTCTAGTGGCATTAGAGGTCCGCACGCCCGAAAGGCAACAAGGTGCTGAACGAAGAGCCGAAGACTTTAGATCAGATCAAAGCATTGCCCGAGGAAGTTGTCATGCACCGGCGAGAGACCGACATGCCCGACAAAGGCGAAACGGAGAAAACGATCATCCTTTCTATGACCGTGGATTTTCGTCCGATGAAAATCAACCAAGGAACCCACCGGTTAGAAGAAGAAATGATAGTGACCTTGGAGGAATGAAGCTACGGATTCCACCGTTCCACGGGAAGAACAATCCCGATGCTTTCCTCGAGTGGGAAAAGAAAGTAGAGTTGGTTTTTGATTGCCAAAACTTTTACACTCAAAAGAAGATGAGATTGGCGGCTACTGAATTTTGTGACTATGCCATTGATTGGTGGGACCAGCTTGTCACAAACCGGAGGCGCAACCATGAGAATCCCGTTGAGACGTGGGAAGAAATGATCTACTTGATGCGACAACGTTTCGTTCCTAGTCATTATCACCGAGAGCTTCATCAGCGTTTGAGAGCTTTGTCCCAAGGGAATAGAAGCGTGGAAGATTATTTCCAAGAAATGGAAAAGCTAATGCTCAAAGGAGATGTCGACGAAACAAAAGATGCCACCATGGCACGATTTTTGGCTGGCATGAACCGGGAACTTCAAGACCGCATGGAAATGCAATCCTATGCAACCGTGGAAGAGATGTTGCATAAGGCGATCATGGTTGAAAAACAAATCAAGAGGAGAAGTGTCTCTTCTCGACCTTCTCATGGTGCTGGAATCATACAAAAGCCGAGCTTTCAAGGTGAAGAGAAACAAGCGTTCAAACCCACAAACGAGTCCAAACCAACCGCACCTACTCAAAACTACAAAGGACGGTATGAAACTTCTAATTCTACTTCTCGAGATGTGCGATGTTTTAAGTGTCAAGGTAAAGGACACTATGCAAAGGAATGTCCGAACCAAAGGATTATGGTTCTCTTGGACAATGGAGATATTGAAGAAGAAAAGGCAACGGTTTTTGATGAGTATCTAGAGGAACATGAAGAAGCTGCCGAGATAGGAGAGCTTTTGGTAATTCAACGAGCTTTGAATATGCACATCAAAACCGACGAGCACGAACAACGAAAGAATTTGTTTCACTCTCGATGCCAAGTCCAAGGAAAGGTGTGTAGTCTTATCATAGACGGAGGAAGCTGCACCAACGTGGCAAGTGAAACAATGGTGAAGAAACTTGATATGGCCGTAAAGGAACATCCGAAGCCGTATAGTCTTCAATGGCTAAATAATGAGGAGATAAAGGTGAAAAATCAAGTCTCGGTCCCTATAACCATTGGCACATATCGAGATGAGGTGCTGTGTGACGTATAGCCCATGGAAGCAAGCCACATCCTTCTAGGAAGACCATGGCAATTCGATCGACGAGTTCTACATGATGGATTCAATAATCGGTATTCGTTTAACTACGAAGGAAGGAAGATCACGTTGGTTCCCATGTCACCAAGCGAAGTCTATCACGATCAAATTCTCCTCAAGCAAAAAGGTAAAGATACTGTAAGTAACTCTTCTAATTCTTTCAAGACAAATGAGAAAAACCTATTGCTTAATTTCAAGGAAATTCCTTCGGGTTTAACTAACCATGCACCGGAGCTTGCACTTCCGAGTGAGAAACCTTTTCTCTTGCAGAAAATTCAAGTTAAAATCGACAAAGGAAGTCTATGGCCGAGGGAAAGATCGATCCATGACTCATGGTCCGGCAAAATCGACTTCGATCGAACGATCCTCTTGCGACCCGACCACAAACACGTGAACTACTTGGTGCGATTGAGGAAGGAAACTGAACAACGAGTTTTCAACAACTCAAACCATTTTCATCGACCAACTGGGTATTTGGAGAAGACTGGTCGAGACCAAATCCCTGTAGCATACACCGAACTTCATCCGCCTTTACAAACCATCTCATCGGTCGAAACGGAGCAAGACGAACAAAAGACCCGACCAAACGATCGAATCTCTACTGGGTCAGGTAAGTTTTCTCAACCAAACATTCATTTTAAGACTAATGGTCGTGGTGTTTTCTTGTTTGGTCATACAGATTTCGAGTTACTTCACAACCCCCAAATCGGACCCGAGGAAAAACAAAACACCCGAGGCAAAACGGTGAAATATGTCCGACCAATTTTGGCGAATTCTAAAGAGAGTCAACCACCTCCAACAACATCAAAGGCCGACTCCAATCCATCCAAGACAAATCCCCAAGGTAAGTATAATCCAATTTTGAACTTCAAATTTATTAACTTAGCTCGTTTCCGTATAGGTTCTTCGGATTTGAGGTCAAATCCTTTTGAAGAGAGGGGGGATGATATGATTCCGGATGAGCAGCTCGATCCCGAGCTTGGAGCATTGCTTGAACCGGTTGGAACACTTCGGAAAAGATCTCAAACGATTGCTAACCGATCCAAATGTTACTCAAAGATAGGCGCTAAGGCCAAAAGATTCAAATTGGTCTTAGGGAGGTTGTACCATCAAGGGTACTTGGGTCAGGACGTAGAAGATGCATTCAAACCTCCCCGGTAATGAATTCAGGCCCAAGTAGATCAACATTTGGCTAAGTGGATATTTGTGCTCTTTTCCTTCGTTTCGGTTTTGTCCCACTGGGTTTTCCGAAGCAAGGTTTTTAACGAGGCAAATATTTCACTTCCAAATAAAACCCAAGTGTTGATCTAAGCCCAAGAGAAGCCCACGAAATTCACAAGAAATGATCCACAAAAATTCAACAAATATTAAACATATCAAAGGGGCAAATGGCGTGTGGAAGAGAAGTCCAAGGGGTTAATTTTGTGTTTAATTAGTCAAAGTCTTTGTTCAAACTCTGTATTATTTCCTTTGTAATTTTCGAGGTTGTTTAATTGCTGTGCATGCAAACACCTCTTGTTTTCTTTATAAACCCCCTTGTAACCTCATTATCAAATCATCTAGTTTTTGAAATTAAAAATCCCTTTCTCTCTAGATCAAAATTCTCGGTTGTGAGTAATATCAACTGAAATCCTTTGTTTGTTTTTGGTGAGTCATATCCGAAAATAAGCAAAGAGGAATATCAAGGGACTTCCGCACCCCTTGTGAGACCATTCGATCCCCATCCTTTGAAACGACTTGTCGTTTGCAAAGCCTATCCGTTCGTACCCAAACCGTCGAGTGTGCATCCTTGGGAGGAGTGTGTCAGGTTCTAACAAAGACGAGCTTAGCACATTGCCTTAGGGCTTCTCCAACGCTGACTGCAAAACACTAAATATAGTGTAGGATTGTCTCCAATCGAACGCCATCACCAACTGCAAAAAGTTTTTTTTGTGTTTTATGAACAGTTACACCATATATTGGTGTGGCACTGTTTATAACGCTAAACATTCAAATACTATTTTTTATTTGTCTTTCATTTAACAATATAATTAAATTGGTATTTATCAATTGATTAAAATTTATTACCAAAAAATAAATATACCATAGATACTTTGTATTTTTTAATAAATAATATGAAATTTTAATTATGAGAATGTAATTTTTTCACTATTTCCAATTTATTGATTGTCTTATATTCAACTTATAATTAATCAGTTATAAGAATTGTTTGGGAAAAATATGGTCCTTCCTACGTGGACGAATTACGTGTCGTCCATGACTTTTTTGCAGGTACGACCCCCCGGGCTTAACTGGGCCTTGGATCCTACAGACCAAGAGACCCGGCAATGGCCACGAGTTCCCGGACTCCTTGTCTTTTACAGCGGAGGCCGCGCTGTCAGGAACAAGGAAGACGGAAACTGAGTGGTCAGGAGGAGAGAGCGGTTATCTTTTCTCTGTCTCGACCGAAGATCAGTAATCTGGAGAGGTCGGAGGTAGAGGAAAGGTAATCCACACAGGTGCCCGAAGCAAGGAGCATGACGAACGCGACTACCCCGACAGCCCGATCCCCGACTTGGGCCAAGTATGAGGCTCATTTAAGCGGGAATAACTACTTCAATACTTGAATTGTCCACTAGAGGACGAAAAATCTCATAAACAAGAATAATTAGTATTTATTAAAATTATTAAAAAAAAAAAATAGTACCTTAAATTTAATACTCCCTCTGTTTTTAATTGTTAGATGTTTTCACACATATTAAAAAAATATTTACAATAACAATTCTATCCTTGTTTTTATTAATTAATACCTTCGTTTTCTATTTTAAATAATTAAAATAATAAAGGTAAATTAAGAAAAAAGAACAATAACTACACTTAGGAAATATAAAAACATCTAACTTTTTGAAACAATTTTTTTTTCTGGAGAGATCGAGGTAGAGGAAAGATAATCCACACAGGTACCCGGAGCAAGGAGCATGACGAGCGAGACTACCCCGACAGCCCGATCCCCGTATTAAGGGACTTGGGCCACGTATGCGGTTCATTTAAACGGGAATAACTATTTCAATACTTGAATTGTCCTCTAGAGAACGAAAAATCTCCTAAACAAGAATAATTAGTATTTACTAAAATTATTAAAAATAAATAGTACCTTAAATTTAATACTCCTTTTGTTTCTAATTGTTAGATGTTTTATGTTTTTCACACATATTAAAAAAATATTTACAATTAAAATTCTATCATTGTCTTTATTAATTAATACTTTAGTTTTCTACTCTAAATAATTAAAATAATAAGGGTAAATTAAGAAAAAGGAACAATAACTACACTTAGAAAATATAAAACATCTAATTTTTTGAACCAATATTTTTTAAAAAAATATATATTATTAAAAAAACAGAGGGAATATAATATATAATATAAAATATTATTTTTAATGTGAAATTTAGTGTTGTGGTTGGAAATTAAAAAAAAAAAAACAGGATATTATAACACCAAATGTTTTGGTTGGAGATGCTCTTAGAGCTTTGTGTACACGTGGATTGCTTATGGTACTTAAACTCTAAAAGACAAAGCAAGTGGCAATCACAAAGCAATACTCGGAAGCCAAACCATACTTTGTAATTTTCATAATTTTAAAATTTTTGCCAACATAATTTTCAAATCAAACTGAACAGAGAAAAAAGAAAACTTTGTATCACTAGTTGTGTTGCTTGAATAATTTTTTTTTTTTAAACAGCCGATGATTTAAACCTTTGCTCAGTTACAATCCTATAGGACTATATCAGAAGGTAAGTGCAATCTCCAAAATGCCAATTTTTTTACATAAAATCATCATCGTCCATATAAGGGCCCGCAACAAGATCATCGTCAGGTTTATCCACTTGCAGTTGTTTCTTCTTGCCTAAGAAACATGGGTAAACCAAAAAAATACTATTATGAATCTGATCATTTCACAAACAGAGACATGCTTAAGCTTAATAACAAATAATTCACAAGTCTAAATATCGAAACTATATAAGGGCGAATGTGTACCTGTCTTGTTTTTGCCAACAGCTTCTTTCTCTGCCTTGAGTTTTTCATTTGCTATTGTTGTAATGGACGTCTTTAACATCTGATGCTTTCATATTGGCACAGAAAGTCTCATCACTGCTTTGAGTAGCCCAATATAGTGAAAAAAGCGAATCTATAGTTAAATAGAGATAAGCTGACACAAGAAAACGATAGGGAAAGAATATTTCATATGGTATTAGTCTATGAGAAATGAACTCAGCATATTCCAAGAAATCGCTTTCAGAGTTAGGAATAAACATATCAACGATCTTTTCTTCAGCATTTTTGCTCCAAAGAGTTCACCAGTTTCCTGGTAATCAACGGTAAGATTATAAGAAATCACAACACTGGCCTTCATAAAGCCACAGTCTCAGCCACATGCTTCTTATGGTATTAGAAACGATTTTATCTTCCCGTTGAACGAAGAAACCAATGCAGAGCCAACAGAAAGCATATATATATAAGTGTGAAATATATCTAAAACTCTACCTCTGCATGCGAAGTTTCTCAGCAATGGGATCTAGAGTTTCTTCCTTTGATGATTCTTTTGGAGCTTCAACAGTTTTAGCTTTCTTTATCACGGGTGGCTACAGAAAAAAAAAAAAAAAAAAAAAACAAAGATTGTTAGCTGCTCAAAAAGTAGAAAAAAGGTAATCTCAAAATCAATTACGCACACAAGCCAATAGTGAAAAGTATATACTGAAAGAGAGCTATAACGGAGCAGGTTCGTCATCCTCCTCCCACGAGTCCTTGATATCATTCTCATCAACATCCTCCCAGTTACTTTTCAGTTCCACTTTCGCAGGAAGTGGTTGAAAGTCTTCGGCCTCTGAAATCAGAAAATAAAAACCTACAAGTGAGGACTCAAATATATCTCTATATAAAACTTAAATAAAGAAACAAAAAAAAGCCTACCATCATAGAGAACATAACTAAAACATATGTTGTTGTATACAGCCAGTACTATTCTTTTACATATCCAGGGGGAAAAAAATACAAGAATTAAACTATTCACACACACACATGTATTAAGAGATGCTTAATAGATATAAGTCTTACACCAATCATCCATATTTTCCGCCAATTATCTTGAACAAGTACTAGCTGCTCTCTGAATCAAACTGAAGACCTGCACAAGCAGCCATATAGC
This sequence comes from Eutrema japonicum, assembly GCA_030161315.1. Lineage (NCBI taxonomy): Eukaryota > Viridiplantae > Streptophyta > Magnoliopsida > Brassicales > Brassicaceae > Eutrema > Eutrema japonicum. The sequence goes on along the minus strand of BSQW01000004.1, from coordinate 45,487,192 downwards.
ATCACAAAAAACAATTCAGTACGTCTTCTCAGAACAAAAGTCTCTCAATGGTGATGCTTGCATCTAAATCGTACATTATCCTGGAGGTAACATGCAACAAAACTCGTATACAAGGTGATCCTCAAAAGCAAGCAAGAAACAGAAGTTTCATCATCTCATAAAGATGCCAAAATCCAACAGTCTATCTATCAAAAATAGTAAATTTCAAGACTCTGACTCTGAAGAAATGCCTGTTTTGGCAATAGAAATCCAAGAAGGATCCAGATTTTAGATATCATCATGCAAGCTAGTATAGCTGAAGGAAAAGCAATCAAACAGAGTTTAATTGAATCGTAGTAATATAATCTTAGCCTAATTCACTACAAGAAAACAGGGGTATTTCCGACGGATTTAAGTTGTCGGTTACAGTTCGTCGGAAATATGGTTTCCGTCGGAATCCGTCGGAAATTTCCGACGGATTGTTGCCGTCGGAAAGCCGTCAGACATTTCCGACGGATTTCCGACCGCGTCTGTTCCGACGGATACTCCGACGGATATTCGGTCGGAAATGCCGTCGGTTATCCGACGGACTTCCGACGGATATATTACCGACAGAATTTCCGACGGATGGTGATCGGATGAATTTGTCGGAAGTCCGTCGGAAGATATTTCCGACGGATTTCCGACGGTAACTATTTTCGACGGAGTTACGACGGATAATTTGATCGGAAGTTGTCTCGGAAGTCCGTCGGTTCTTCGTCGGAAATATGTTCCGACGGATTTACGACGGTAACTTATTCCGACGGTTTTCCGACGGAATTGGTATTTTGAATTTTATTTTGAATTTTATATAATTATTTAATTTTTTGAAATTTATATATTAAAATTATATAAATAATAAATATATGAAAATTATATAAATTAAAAATAGAAATTAAAAATAGAAATAATAAATATATAAATTCATTAAACAAAATTAAAAAATTCATTACACATTAAAATAAATTGTTCAAAAAAAGCATTAAAAAAAATATTTAAACGGTTGGAGAATCTCCGTCGTCGTTGTCGGGATTATTATCCCGAAACATATGCGGGAAACATTTCTCCATCATCTTCTCCAAGCAGAAGAGCTTCTTGGTGGTAGTCTGTTGCTCCGTCCGTAGCTCTTCAACCTGCTGGTCACGGTCTTTCACCGTTTGGGTGAGCCTCTCGATTTCTACCCGGTACTCTGAAGGATAACGAGGAAGCGAGGAAGAAGATTCCTGGGTCGGAAGGGTGCCTAACCCAGCGAATCGACCTTTCACTTGCCGGGTTTGCTGCGAATAATTATAACCGATAATAATTAAATAACGAAAATAAAAAAAACGAAATGAAATTAAAACTTACCTCAAGTACAATATGGTTTATCTCTTCCCGGGACAAAGAGTTCGATGACGTCTATCCTTCGATAGTGAGCTGCGATGTTGATAGTTCACGATCCAGCTTCGTCTTCTTGCTCTTCTCGACAACATCCCGCATCCCCAAGTCATGTATCTGACCGGTTTTCTTGTTGGTGTGTCTATTCTCGATGAGTTGAAGATAATCGGGTTGGAAACCAGATTCTCTCGCCTGCAAAAATTTGTTAAGTTAAATAAATATAAAAAACAGAATTAACAATAAAAAAATTTAAATTAAACTTACCATTTCCATCGCTTCCCGTTCGATGGTCTTTGCGCCCGCGTTGTGGATGTAGACCCCTTTCCCGCCTCGTTGGCTATTTCGGTTCTTCGACTGTTGCTCGGAGGTCTTTTTCGTCGCAGGCCTACTCCAGTACTCACAGAAGCCCTTCCAGACGTCGTCGTCAAGGTCTTTCGGCTTGTCTTTGTTGTGCTTCCACTTCTGCTTCCACTCGTACATGTGCTTCGAGTACGAGTTTGCGGCATACTTGTCGAATGTGTCAAGGACTTTGCGCGTATGATGAGAGTCCCACGTGAACTCTTGCTACAATTTTTAAAAAAAATATGTTACATGTCAAAAAGAAAAATTGACAAAATGAAATTCAAAATAAATAATATATCAATAAATAACTTACTGCGAAAGTCCGGTGCCACACGTCTTTCTCCTCGGTAGGCATGTCCGAATACTTCTCGTACGGTTTGTCCAACATGTTGTGGAGCATCCGTAATATCGACTTGGTGATCTGAGTCGACATGTTAAACCTGAAAACATTATGAAAATATATAAATATGTTAAGTTTAAAAATCTAAATAAATTGAAATAATGTACAAAAATTTTCTTACCAAGTGCCATCCTCAAACTTTGGGTCGAGTCGAATGCAATGACCCCGGTTAGGCTGCCGGACTAGCTCCTCGATCTCAATGTTGCTCCGAGCAGCGGCAAATTGTAAGGTGTTACAATTACTGGCCACAAAGAATATTTTCTGCCGTGCTTCCCAAAAGGGTTGAAACCATCGGTACATAATCCAAGGTATACGTTCCTTGCCTCAAACGCAAAGCTGGGATAAATGGATTGAAAATGTTTCCATGCTCCTGCATCTGACGGATGGACGATTTGTCCATATGTTGTATGCTCTGCATGCCATCTCATTGCTCCTGTTGTGCGCTCTGACTGATATAACCTCTTCAATCTCTCTATTAACGGTAAATACCACATCCGTCCACCTGTTTCCTTATACCAAGGTTTGCGACAAAAACGACATGTCGTACGATCTGCGTCCTCTCTCCAGTAGAGCATACAGTTGTCTATGCATACATCTATAATCCGATACGGCAATCCTAGACCTTGAACAAGTTTATGTATCTCATAGTATGATGCCGGTGCAAGATTATCTTCTGGCAAAATTTCTTTCACAAAATCAGCGATTGCATCCACGCACTCCTCACTCAAATTGAAATCCGTCTTTATACCCATCATCCTTGTTGCAGTTGATAAAGGGGAATGTTCACCTCTACACCCATCATATAACGGATGTTTAGCAGCGTCTAACATATCAAAGAATCTCCGAGCTTCTAAATTAGGTTCTTCTCCCCTATCTCCATACTCAGCAACCGATGGTATACTTTCACGAAATGCATCGTTCACCATCTGAACATGACCTACAGTACTTTGGTCTTCCATTGCGGGTTCTTCTAAGCTAGTGTTATCCCCAATATAATGTTCACTAGTACTAGCATAATTATCCACTATTGTATCATTTTCTCCATGATAATACCAAATCTTGTAACCTGGCATAAACCCATGACAATACAAGTGTGACCATACTTCATCTATCACGATAAATCTACGATTCCCACAATTGGTACAAGGGCAATAGATTTTACCGGTTTTTTTTGCTTTCTTCTGCATACCCGCAAATGGCATGAATTCCTGTAGACCTTTTTTGAATTCCTCTGTAACTAGACCCGTGTCCGGAATTTGATGAGGCTTGTCCATCCATGATCGAAAATAATTATAAGGATTTGAAGAAGACATTTTCGTAAGGAATTAGATAACAGAGATTTTTTTTGTTTTGATTATAAATGAAGCGTGGAAACATTTTTATAAGGAAAATTTTGTGCATTTTCCGACGGATATAAAGTAGATATTATCGATGTCGGCAACCATGTCGGCAACCATGTCGGCATCTGTCGGTAATCCGTCGAAAAGCCGTCGGAAGTCCGTCGGAAATCTGTCGGAATATTCTGACGGTTGAACGTCGTCGGAAATCCATCGGCAGTATGTCGGCAACATTAGAATTCGTCAAAAAGTCGTCGGAAATCTGTCGAAAAGTGTCCGACGGATTATGGTCGTCGGAAATCCGTCGGAATTTCTGATGGATTTCCGACGGGTTAATATTTCCTACGGAATTTCGACGGATTTCCGACGGATGAGAAGTTAGTCGGAAATCCGTCGGAAAGTCGTCAGAAATTTCCGACGGAATTATTGCCGTCGGAATTGCCGTCGGAAATACACATATTTTCTTGTAGTGATTTATGACAATTAAGCTCAAGAAATCGTAAAATCTAAGATTATAACACTGGCATAATTAAGCTCCGTTAATGTAAGATTACATTGGCATACCTGAGAAGGGATTCAATTCGAGAAACAATTATGATTATTCCACCTGAGAAAGGAAATTAGGTTTAAGCAGGAGAAGAGAAATCGCCACCAAACGAAAAGGATATATATTGTATATATATGAATTGATTATTATTTTAAAATATATTGTATTAAAAATAATTAAGAAAATAAATAATAAATATTTTTTTAATGTAAAATATATAATTTTCATATTTTAATCAATAATTTTAAAAGACTATTATATCATTTCCTATTTTAATTATTCTTTGTTATTTGTAATGGCATTTCATATAATAACTTACAAAACAAATTTTATTTTTAAAAATATTTTTTTAAATAATATTATAGAGATATAATTTTTCAACGTTTACAAATTCCACATTTAATTCTAGCTTTTTATTTGCGACATTAAGTTGTATAGTTGTATGTTTATTGGAGATACTCATAGATTATATTTGTCTGGTATGAACATTCTACCTTATAAAGAGTGAAGGGGATCTCTCTAGCTTGGAAACTTGTCCCCCCCCTTTATTGGTCATTTTTATTTTCTAATTAATATTATTTCATTAATATTTAATTTTTCTCATTTTTTTATAGAATATTTATATTTACTATTATATGATGTATATCTACATAAATTAGTAAGAGAGATAGTTACAACATTTATCGAAGAACAATAGATAATAAATTATGGAAAAATAGTTTTAGCAACGGCGCCAATAGTCAAACTATTTTTTTAACAATAATTTTTCATGTCAACAAACAAATGTAAGTGAAAAGAATAAATTATCGAAAAAATGACTATAGATTAAGAAAGTTTCAAACAATTAAAATAAAAATTAGAATAAAAACCATAAGACAAAAGAATATAATAAAATAATCAAAAAGATAACAAGTTATCAAGAAAGAAGAGAAGATAACAAATAAAAACATAAAAGACGGAAACAAAGATAAATACAAGAATTATAGAACGTAGGAAAGAAAAACGGAATAGTGAAAGGTATGTGAGAACAAAACCTCAAAATGATAAATTGATAAATTTAAAAAGTGTGAAGAACACATAAATATTCAGAAAAACAAATAGAAGATATTACTAAGGTCATTATAAAAGAAAAAATATATATAAAATTTACAAGATAATATTGAAGGTTCATCGATTCCTCGAGTAGTGTCGTCGAAGAAGAGGTATTGGTAATCGATCTGCTATGGCGACAACCAGTCCAGGAAGAGGCCATGATCGCCCCCGCCGTAGATGCAACCTCATTGATCTCTGTCTCCGAGGATGACGCGAGTTGGAAGTATGGTGATTCATCAACCTAATAAAGATGAGAGCTCCAACTCTTCTAGCGATGATTCGTTTTGAAATAGTAATGATCGCGGATTCAATCTCATGAATTACAAGGGGAAGGCTAAAGGGTTCAGACGAGGAAAGGAGCAAGAGAGGCGCTTAAGGAGCCGAAGAAGAGGATTCTTAATCGAACGGCGACATGCCAACTTGTTTCAATGGGGCATGCGGCATCGGGAAATGGGCATCACCAGGCGGGTCCGGTGAAGATGAGTTTAGGTTCGATGGCTAATCATGATCAGTCCCAATAACAACAAGCGCAAGGAAAACATGTATTTACCGGTGGTTGAATGGATGCATCGTCGTTTATGTTAGGGAACCAATACCATCTGATTTATGTAACCGGAATGTTGGGGAATTCAGCTTTAGCAGTAGTAGCCGGGGGAGGTTACATGTATCCGATGTTGGAGAGTGCTCTAACCCATGGTGGGTTGAGCCATGCTTTGTTGCAGTCGAGCCAGATGGGTTGTATTGGTGAGCCATGCATTGGTGCTGGTCTATCAGTTCTGGGATCTTACTTTAGAGGCCAGGGCCTGTCTAATTCTTATCGTGATTCAGATACCGGAAAATGAGGGAATGGTAAAGATTTGGATGCTTTCGGCTCGTTTCATGGATATTCAAAAACTATTCATGGTACGCTCTCGTTGTAACCTCTTGTGTTTTATAGCAAAACATGTGTTCATATTGTGGTTTAAATGTCTTTGGATAAGCATATGTTGCATGATTCATAGTATGAGCGTATGTATTTGGCTTAATCGATATATATAATGGGTTACGACTTTGTGGTAATAATCATAATATCATTTGGCATGATATCTCTTTAGATCTGCATTTGTTATGAAGAATTAAAAAAAACAGATATAAAAAACCCTTTAAATAAAAATACATGCGCGTTAGCGCGGGTACTCACCTAGTTTTAAATAAGTGAGCGTGGGAACCGTTTCAAGTGAATTAAATTAATTTAAATGAAATGACATTATTTATTTGAGTTTTATTTTTTATTGTAAAATATTCATTCGACCTCTGTTTTAAATTCAATCAAGAATCTTACGTTCTCTATAAAATATAAATGTTGTCTTACTTATCAATGCTTGGTTATTCAATGGTCCAAATTAAGGGCGATATTTGGGATTTTTATGCAAGAATCTAGGTTGTATTATGCTTGGAAATTGATAAACAAAGAACAACACATAAGAGGCAGACACGAACTTTTTAGTGGTGAAAAATGGAATAAATCATAAATAAATAAATAAAATTATCGCTATTTTAGTTGTTCAGTTAGTGAGAACTGAGAAGTGGAACATAGATTTATAAACCACAAACTTGAAATTGAACACATAGGATCAAAAGTATGCATCTAATTTTGTTCATGAGTGAGAAGTGGAATATAGATTTATAAGCCGCAAACTTGGAATTGAACACATAGGATCGTATGTACGTATTCTAATTGAAAAAATATAAACAACACCTTTAACAAAGAATTCATTACTTACTTGTCGTGAATTTAGTGTGAATGAAGAATGTACAACTGACAACCGATTTTTTTTTCTTCTTTTTTAGCTAAAGATAAAATGGTACAAATGGAGCTTTATTATGGAAAGAAACATAATTATTAATATAACATTTTAATCTCTAAGTGAATAAGTCTATTAAGGCTCGATATTCGGATATTCGGATCGGTTCCAGATATTTCGGGTATAAAAGTTTTGCACCCATTTAAGAACCGATAGGATTTTAGGTCGGTTTCGAGATTCAACAACCGATAAAAACCCGAAAAAATTCGGATCTTAATCAGTTCGGGTATTTGGAACCCGAAAATATGAACGAAACCCTCGCCTTGTGTTGCTCTGGGAGTCGAAGAAAGCAAATAGGTTCTCTATCACAACCCGAAAACCCAAAAATATACCGACTCAAACCTTATTATTTAAAAAAAAAAAATTCTCTCATGATATAATTTTTTCATATATATTATATTATAATTTTAGCTACACATCATTTTTGATTTTGATTTTTTAAAAATGTGTAATTTGTTGAAAAAAAATGTAACTTAAAAACTCATTAAAAAGTCTAAATTTTCTTGAAAACTAATTATTCTTATTTTGAGTAAAAAAATGTTTAAATTTTTCTTAAATCTTCAGGTGAGGTTTTCTAGCTAGTTTTTCGAAGTCATGCACTTTTCTTAGTTATGTGATTTGTATCGGTCAATTCCATAGTAAAACTAGCTTTAAAACAGGAAATATAAGTATTAAACGAAATCACATCAGCAAAGTTCCCATTGACTATAAGCCATTGACTATAAGCCATTGAACCAGTACCTCTAAGATATCAAGTTCCTATTGCCAAACAAAAGGGCGTTATTTCAACATCTTCAAGGTGCGACTTTGTTTTCAAAGTTCGATCTAAAATCCGGTTTCTGGCAAATCGGTATTGCACCAGAAGAAAGGTACAAGACAGCTTTCTGTTTGCCCAACCGACACCTTCAATGGAATGTCTTACCATTCGGCCTCAAAACGGCGCCGTCACTATTCCAACAGGCTATGCTAAAGATCTTCAAGCCGCTACTTCATACAGCGCTAATATACATAGACGATATCATTCTATTCTCGTCAAGCCATGAAGATCATGTTCGAACTCTACAACAGTTCCAAAACATCGTGAAGGATCACGGAATAATGCTATCGGCCCGAAAGATGATCATAGCCCAGCCCAACATCGAATTTCTTGGGATGCACATCGCTAATGGGCAATTTGCCCCTCAGGCCCATCTAGCCACGACGCTTCTGGAGTTTCCAGACAGCGACCTCTCGAAGAGACAGGTCCAACAGTTCCTTAGGGTAATTAATTACCTTTCCGACTTTATTCCGCAACTTTCGCAGCTGACGCGTCCACTACAAAAGATGCTGTCCAAGAATCCCCCTTTATGGACTACAAGACAAACAGATGCGGTCAAAAGACTAAAGTTTGAGATAAAAAAGGTGCCACCTTTAAAGATTCCATGCGAGGGCACGCGTGTTCTACAAACAGACGCAAGTGATAAGTATTGGGGTTCCGTCCTGTTTGAAGAGATAGACGGGAAACGTCAAATCTGTGGATACAAAAGCGGGCGTTTCAAAGATTCCGAACTCCACTATCACTCCACTTTCAAGGAGATCTTAGCTGTAAAGAAGGCCATTGAGAAATTTGAGTTCCATTTGATTGGACACAAATTTCGCATCGAGATGGACATGTCGTCCTTCCCGAAGATGTTACAATTCAAGCAAAAAATGGTCCCACATCAACAGCTGCTACGATGGAGCGAGTGGTTCTCAAAATACGATTTCATCTCCATCTATTTAAAGGGCACTAAAAACATCCTTGCCGACATGCTAAGCCGAAACCCTCTGAAGGAGATTCAGATGATGGCGAGCTCATCGGCGACCGAAAAGGAATACTACGACTTCGGTGCCAACATGCCAGAAGATGCTCATCAGCTTGTCAACATGAAGGTCATTCACAAGCATCTGAAAGAAAGGATTTTCCGGTACCAATCAATCATCCTGTCAAAGTACGGAGTAAGATGTCAACACATCGCGCCACTTGGAATACATCCAGATCACCCGTTCGCTCATCTCTACAGAGTCGAGAGCACTGAGATGCCAGAAGAAGTCCTCTGCTTCCTTTGGTATATATGTTCTGTATACACCATCGGTATCACGTTCGACATACACTGGCTCTACCAGTTCGTCAACTCGCGACAAGGTCAAAAGGACTGCCTCTCTACGTTCCTAACATGGTTCGCGCCATTAAGCACCTGGAGTGGTAAACTAAGACGGTCAGCAAAGACGGTAAACATATCGTACAAAATGCTAAAAGGACAAGGGTGTCTCAACCCTTTCTTCAATCCCCATACGATATACTTCTTCCACCGCCCCATACAAGTCAACATCAAAAGCAACAAGTTACATGCGCTGCCGACGCTGATCCACCACGGTGACTACAACCGAGGCATGCGACCAGACTTCAATGTCTACGAGAACAAAGGTTTCGAGGAATTCCAGAAACATGCGTTTCGCCTCAACAGTGCTACACAGTCATTCCCTATTCCCTTCCACTTGAATTGGAGCTACTATCCAATTGACTATCAGATGAGTCTAGACGAAGACCTACAGTACTTCGAAAGCAAGCCAGCCCCGAAGCTAATCCAGCAGAAACCGACACCAGATCCAGAACCAACGACGGCTCAGCCAGAATATTTCCAGGATGCACAGTCCCCAGACGATTCAATGAATATTGATGAGATCGGGAAAAGTTTCGGCTTAGACAAAGAAGAGCCTCTAGAAGATTTCGATGAACCAGAAATCAAGTTCAAATGTCCAGATGACTATTACGGCTGCTGCGATGAACATATCATCGAGTTCGAAATAGATCATTAAGACTCATCTTAATAATCTAATTATGTATAATTATGTATAATATAAGTGTGATGTAAGCGATGATGTAATCGCAATAATGTGTGATGTAAGCGCTTATGTCAGCGCTCTAAATAAAGTAGATAGGTGTGATGTAAGCGATGATGTCATCGCTGAGGTAAGCGCTTATGTCAGCGCTCTAAACCTCCTATAAATATGTATGTACCCCCTTGTGAAATATCATCTCATATTTTCCCTAAAAACCTCTCTCTAGCTTTCTCTCTCTATGAGTCTCTAAACTCTCTCTAGGTTTTCAGACTTCTCTACGTCTTTCATAAGCTCTGGTTACGTTCTTTCTCTCATGGGTTGGGAGTATCTCTCTATTGATTCTGTTTATTCGTGCTTACAATGAGCGAATCGTTTAGCTGTCATGACGGTCAATACGACGGTCGTGAGAGCCAATACGGTGGTTGTGGGGGGCGATAAGGTTCCTAACAGTGGTTGAGCCCGAGGCCAGGTGTGCCGTTTATGCTCCCTTTACCTGGAACTTATCAGATCCCATAGCTATCAACACGGCTTTCACGATCTTCAACACGACTCTGTCATACGGTTATTCGTTACTCAGCGTTCGTCTCTCGTGTAATCAGATATTGGTATCAGAGCCTAACAACCTATGTTTGAAGGAGCGAATCTTTGTTTATGACTGATTGTTTTGAATGTTCTGAAAACTGTTTCTAAATCATGTCAATTTCAAATCCTTTAGCGATCGATTCTCAATTTGCAATTTCTACTTTACCAAAAACAAAAAACCAAAAAAATAATTCCGATATAAATTCTCTTTACGAAATCGAGTATGTTCCAGGCGATCTTCTGCCTGAAACAACACTTCCACTGGTAAATCCATACGAATTCTTTGCCAGAAAACCCAGTGTTTTCTCGATAAAGAACGTCCGTGAGCTTATACATCCTTCGTCAAGCCGAAGGGTCCGGGAATATGTTCAATCCAGCAAGTTCTCATCTTGCCAAGTCCCAGCCACAGAAGAAGAGCAATTTATCTCTCTCAATATCCCAGAAGTGCTTCCACGACTATGGCGGCAACAAGGATACACCCACCTCCACTTTGGGGTGGTACGGATCGGGCTAACCCTACACGCCCGAAAAGGTCTGCCGGTTATTGCAAGAATCGCTTTAGTCGACTCTAGACTAAAGTCATATCAACAGGCCTGCATCGTTATGGTTCAGACAACGTTAAACGCCGGAACAGTATTCATAACGCTGTTTCCGAACTTCAACGTCTCTTTGCAAGATCCGAATCTGCTCAAGACGCTCAAGGTCCAACTGCAGCTAATCAGCCTGCCTACGCAAGAGAAAAGTGTTATCGCAACACTACATCATCAGATTGTCTACCGTGTTCAAGACCATGCTCTTGATCTCGCTCTACCCTCCTCTGACGAAGCGCTCTATCTAGAAGTCTCCTCGGCTTCACAAGCGCCAAGCACAACGCAAATACCTCGACAGATTTCTCGAGAGGAATTGATAAAAAAGATACCAGAGTCATGGGTAACAAGCTATGAGAAGCTACATCAAGCAACTCAAGCACCAGTTCAAACATCCGACGTCAGTTTCCATTCACGTAGTGATGGAACAACGGATATCAAATTCGACAAACCAAGATCGTCGTCATCTCGGAAACAACTGTTCACACAATTTGCGATCCAAATTGAAGAACACGAATTTCAAGGACCGTATCGAGAACAAAATCCAAAGCCAGTCTCTTTCGGTCAATACGGACAAGTCGTATATCCTTTCAAGGATGAAAACGGCCATCAATATGTTGATGTCTGTTCTTGCTCGGCTTGCATAGAAGATTTTTATGAATCCGATGACGAAATTCGCCAAAGGCGTAGAAAGAAGAAGGATCCCCTGTACAAAAGGTATCTCGACGGAGATCCTACAGTTGGTCCTCTCGGAGAAGGCAACGGAAGATACGAATTCATAGTCGATTACTCTAATAAAAAGGAGTCATCCGTGCCGGAAATCATGGTGATAGAAGAAGATCACTTTCCTCCACCAAAGGACTTCATCACCGACAACGTATCCCACTCTCCAAAAGTACGTTCAATAGATATAGGTCCATCTGGACCAAATCAACTAAGTCAAGGAGAGAAAGTGCTCAATTGGCAAACGGAAAATGCCATGGCACAAAACCGACTGCTCACCACGATCAATCAAAAGGTCGATGAGTTTGCAGATGGATATTCCAAGAGATTAAGCGTTCTTCATAACTCGATCTCGGAAATCCAAAGTCGGCTGAATACCATCCATCAAGAGATGATGACTATGGCCCAACATATGATGGTCAACACCACTCAATTTCAAGGCAAAGAAGCTGAGATGACTAATCTCGGATTTCAACTAAAAGATCTTCAAAGATGTCTCGAAAGTATGGTCCAAAACCAACGGAGCTCCTCTAACGCATACCTTCCACATCTCGGAAGCATGTCATCAACTATGCCCATATACCCAGGAACGTACTCTCAAGGGTTTCTCTCAGGAGAACAATATCAGAAGACAAGACATCCAGTCCCTGGTTTCTTATCATCTGATGAAGCGTTTACGTCACGGTATGTTGTAACTCCTGTAAGCGAGTTCAGACCGCGACCCGTACGAGAAAGGGCGAGAAGACAAAAGGAATCCGAATTCCGTGTCAATCCGACAAAGCCTCACAGATCTGCCTCCTCACACTCTAGTCAAGAGTCTCCTGATCATGATAAACGAAAAGGAAAGGAGATAGGCATAATCGAATCTGCGGAGTTCACGATGACTAGTTTGCTAAATCACATAGCAGAACAAGACGAAAGACCAAAAGAGTCAGAGTCCGCTCAGTCGCAAATACCACCGGCAAACACGCCTCATCCAACACCGGTGATCATTAGCTTCTCAGACTCGAGCTCATCTTACAGAACTGACTCTGAGGATGAATCATTACCATCATTACCAAAGCAGTTCGATATTGGAGAGCCATCAAAAACAGAACCAGACATAGACGAAGTGTTCTCTGACGACGAGATGAATGGAACACCCATCCAAGAACAAGAAAGGCCAACAAAGCAGTTCGCCTCAAAAGTCGTGACATTCACGTTCGACGACATTCCCTTCGAAAGATGGAATGATCGTTTAGACGAGTTTCACGCATGGATGAACTCTGAAGCTATTACCTCATCCTCGCGCCTCGTCATACAACAGTTCACGGCACGATTTTCGGGTGCACTCAAAGAATGGTGGAATTCGCTTGGCGAATACAGACAGCAGCAAGTCTATCAAACCACCATACCATTATTACTCGGAGAAATTCATCGAGAATTCATAGGCACCCCGAGCCACCTCAAAAATCAATTACAAGAGGAGTTCTTCGCAGCAAAATGTTGTTCGCTGAAGAAAAGAGATCTAGCGAAACATTTCGAGCGACAAACACGGAGATACTATGCGCTTAACGGTCTCAACAATCCGAGCCTGAAACAAGTCTACCTATCATCTATTGATGATTATCTGAGCCAACAGACAAAGCTCAACATCAAAGAGCAAGGCCAGTCGGTAGAAGAAATCTCCATCGGTCAAATCCAACAATACGTTTTCAGAACGCTGGACAAGCTATGCAAACAAAAGGAGTTCTGGACGGAGTTCATGGATAATTCAAAGCATTTATCCAAAGTCTGTGCAAGACCAGATTTGTCGATCAAGTGCTCTAAATCTAAGAAAAGCTGCTCATGTAAGGAGAAAAGCAAAGCTCGACGTTCTCAAAAATCGAATAAATTTCGATTCAAAAGGTTCGGGCGCAAACGGTTTTTCAGAAGGAAGCAATCTTTCAAGAAGGAAACAAAGTGCTTCCTGTGCAACAAAGAAGGACACTTTGCCAAAAACTGTCCGAACAGTTCGAGAAAGAAACGACAATATCTCATCAGCTCAATATCCGAGCTTGCCAAAGATATTGATCTTGACAATCATGATCTCGAATCGGTGTTGTCTTACGACAGCAACGAAAAAGATGCCATCTGTGGCTACTCAGATTCTGATACCTCAGAATCCGATGATGAAGAAGAATGTTGTTTCAACATTGCTCATAAGCCTCATCAAGAAGAGATACAATCTCCTCACCTACCGGTGACGATCTTTGATCCGGGAAAGAAAGAAGAACCGGTCCATGCTATCGCATTCATAGACACCGGAGCTCACACAACGATAATGAATCCCAAGGTACTATCCTCATCCATGTGGCACCCGTACCAACAAGAGTTCAGGGTAGCAAATTCAGGATCGTTATCAATCAGGCTTAAATCGAAGCCAATCACTATAGAGCTTTTTCCGGGATGTCAAATAACTACGGAAGTCCTAGGATCCTCCGCTCCTGGAAAGGACATAATTCTAGGATGGGACTCGTACTACGCGCTAAAGAAAAGCTTCGACATCTCAATCGAACCAAGGGGAATAAGATGGAAATCTTATTTCAAAGCATTCACAACGATTCCCAGAATGTTCGCGATTGAAGAACTTCAGTCCCCTGATTTCGGTAAAATCAAAGACGAAATCACTGCATGACAGATCTTTTCCCGATCTCATCAATATTCATTGAATCGTCTGGGGACTGTGCATCCTGGAAATATTCTGGCTGAGCCGTCGTTGGTTCTGGATCTGGTGTCAGTTTCTGCTGGATTAGCTTCGGGGCTGGCTTGCTTTCGAAGTACTGTAGGTCTTCGTCTAGACTCATCTGATAGTCAATTGGATAGTAGCTCCAATTCAAGTGGAAGGGAATAGGGAATGACTGTGTAGCACTGTTGAGGCGAAACGCATGTTTCTGGAATTCCTCGAAACCTTTGTTCTCGTAGACATTGAAGTCTGGTCGCATGCCTCGGTTGTAGTCGCCGTGGTGGATCAGCGTCGGCAGCGCATGTAACTTGTTGCTTTTGATGTTGACTTGTATGGGGCGGTGGAAGAAGTATATCGTATGGGGATTGAAGAAAGGGTTGAGACACCCTTGTCCTTTTAGCCTTTTGTACGATATGTTTACCGTCTTTGCTGACCGTCTTAGTTTACCACTCCAGGTGCTTAATGGCGCGAACCATGTTAGGAACGTAGAGAGGCAGTCCTTTTGACCTTGTCGCGAGTTGACGAACTGGTAGAGCCAGTGTATGTCGAACGTAATACCGATGGTGTATACAGAACATATATACCAAAGGAAGCAGAGGACTTCTTCTGGCATCTCAGTGCTCTCGACTCTGTAGAGATGAGCGAACGGGTGATCTGGATGTATTCCAAGTGGCGCGATGTGTTGACATCTTACTCCTTACTTTGACAGGATGATTGATTGGTACCGGAAAATCCTTTCTTTCAGATGCTCGTGAATGACCTTCATGTTGACAAGCTGATGAGCATCTTCTGGCATGTTGGCACCGAAGTCGTAGTATTCCTTTTCGGTCGCTGATGAGCTCACCATCATCTGAATCTCCTTCAGAGGGTTTCGGCTTAGCATGTCGGCAAGGATGTTTTTAGTGCCCTTTAAATAGATGGAGATGAAATCGTATTTTGAGAACCACTCGCTCCATCGTAGCAGCTGTTGATGTGGGACCATTTTTTGCTTGAATTGTAACATCTTCGGGAAGGACGACATGTCCATCTCGATGCGAAATTTGTGTCCAATCAAATGGAACTGACCGTTAAGCGCATAGTATCTCCGTGTTTGTCGCTCGAAATGTTTCGCTAGATCTCTTTTCTTCAGCGAACAACATTTTGCTGCGAAGAACTCCTCTTGTAATTGATCTTTGAGGTGGCTCGGGGTGCCTATGAATTCTCGATGAATTTCTCCGAGTAATAATGGTATGGTGGTTTGATAGACGCCTATGAATTCTCGATGAATTTCTCCGAGTAATAATGGTATGGTGGTTTGATAGACTTGCTGCTGTCTGTATTCGCCAAGCGAATTCCACCATTCTTTGAGTGCACCCGAAAATCGTGCCGTGAACTGTTGTATGACGAGGCGCGAGGATGAGGTAATAGCTTCAGAGTTCATCCATGCGTGAAACTCGTCTAAACGATCATTCCATCTTTCGAAGGGAATGTCGTCGAACGTGAATGTCACGACTTTTGAGGCGAACTGCTTTGTTGGCCTTTCTTGTTCTTGGATGGGTGTTCCATTCATCTCGTCGTCAGAGAACACTTCGTCTATGTCTGGTTCTGTTTTTGATGGCTCTCCAATAGCGAACTGCTTTGGTAATGATGGTAATGATTCATCCTCAGAGTCAGTTCTGTAAGATGAGCTCGAGTCTGAGAAGCTAATGATCACCGGTGTTGGATGAGGCGTGTTTGCCGGTGGTATTTGCGACTGAGCGGACTCTGACTCTTTTGGTCTTTCGTCTTGTTCTGCTATGTGATTTAGCAAACTAGTCATTGTGAACTCCGCAGATTCGATTATGCCTATCTCCTTTCCTTTTCGTTTATCATGATCAGGAGACTCTTGACTAGAGTGTGAGGAGGCAGATCTGTGAGGCTTTGTCGGATTGACACGGAATTCGGATTCCTTTTGTCTTCTCGCCCTTTCTCGTACGGGTCGCGGTCTGAACTCGCTTACAGGAGTTACAGCATACCGTGACGTAAACGCTTCATCAGATGATAAGAAACCAGGGACTGGATGTCTTGTCTTCTGATATTGTTCTCCTGAGAGAAACCCTTGAGAGTACGTTCCTGGGTATATGGGCATAGTTGATGACATGCTTCCGAGATGTGGAAGGTATGCGTTAGAGGAGCTCCGTTTGTTTTGGACCATACTTTCGAGGCATCTTTGAAGATCTTTTAGTTGAAATCCGAGATTAGTCATCTCAGCTTCTTTGCCTTGAAATTGAGTGGTGTTGACCATCATATGTTGGGCCATAGTCATCATCTCTTGATGGAGGGTATTCAGCCGACTTTGGATTTCCGAGATCGAGTTATGAAGAACGCTTAATCTCTTGGAATATCCATCTGCAAACTCATCGACCTTTTGATTGATCGTGGTGAGCAGTCGGTTTTGTGCCATGGCATTTTCCGTTTGCCAATTGAGCACTTTCTCTCCTTGACTTAGTTGATTTGGTCCAGATGGACCTATATCTGTTGAACGTACTTTTGGAGAGTGGGATACGTTGTCGGTGATGAAGTCCTTTGGTGGAGGAAAGTGATCTCCTTTTTATTAGAGTAATCGACTATGAATTCGTATCTTCCGTTGCCTTCTCCGAGAGGACCAACTGTAGGATCTCCGTCGAGATACCTTTTGTACAGGGGATCCTTCTTCTTTCTACGCCTTTGGCGAATCTTGTCATCGGATTCATAAAAATCTTCTATGCAAGCCGAGCAAGAACAGACATCAACATATTGATGGCCGTTTTCATCCTTGAAAGGATATACGACTTGTCTGTATTGACCGAAAGAGACTGGCTTTGGATTTTGTTCTCGATACGGTCCTTGGAATTCGTGTTCTTCAATTTGGATCGCAAATTGTGTGAACAGTTATTTCCGAGATGACGACGATCTTGGTTTGTCGAATTTGATCTCCGTTGTTCCATCACTACGTGAATGGAAACTGACGTCGGATGTTTGAACTGGTGCTTGAGTTGCTTGATGTAGCTTCTCATAGCTTGTTACCCATGACTCTGGTATCTTTTTTATCAATTCCTCTCGAGAAATCTGTCGAGGTATTTGCGTTGTGCTTGGCGCTTGTGAAGTCGTAGAGACTTCTAGATAGAGCGCTTCGTCAGAGGAGGGTAGAGCGAGATCAAGAGCATGGTCTTGAACACGGTAGACAATCTGATGATGTAGTGTTGCGATAACACTTTTCTCTTGCATAGGCAGTCCGATTAGCTGCAGTTGGACCTTGAGCGTCTTGAGCAGATTCGGATCTTGCAAAGAGACGTTGAAGTTCGGAAACAGCGTTATGAATATTGTTCCGGCGTTTAACGTTGTCTGAACCGTACCGATGCAGGCCTGTTGATATGACTTTAGTCTAGAGTCGACTAAAGCGATTCTTGCAATAACCGGCAGACCTTTTCGGGCGTGTAGGGTTAGCCCGATCCGTACCACCCCAAAGTGGAGGTGGGTGTATCCTTGTTGCCGCCATAGTCGTGGAAGCACTTCTGGGATATTGAGAGAGATAAATTGCTCTTCTTCTGTGGTTGGGACTTGGCAAGATGAGAACTTGCTGGATTGAACATATTCCCGGACCCTTCGGCTTGACGAAGGATGTATAAGCTCACGGACGTTCTTTATCGAGAAAACACTGGGTTTTCTGGCAAAGAATTCGTATGGATTTACCAGTGGAAGTGTTGTTTCAGGCAGAAGATCGCCTGGAACATACTCGATTTCGTAAAGAGAATTTATATCGGAATTATTTTTTTGGTTTTTTTGTTTTTGGTAAAGTAGAAATTGCAAATTGAGAATCGATCGTTAAAGAATTTGAAATTGACATGATTTAGAAACAGTTTTCAGAACATTCAAAACAATCAGTCATAAACAAAGATTCGCTCCTTCAAACATAGGTTGTTAGGCTCTGATACCAATGAAGAGAAAGAAGCACTTGTATTTTAACCATAAAAATACAAGTGCACTTGTATTTTAACCAATTATAAATTTTCAACGTCTACAAATTCCACATTTAATTCTAGCTTTCTATTTGCGACATTAAGTTGTATACTTGTATGTTTATTGGAGATACTCATAGATTATATTTGTCTGGTATGAACAGTTTTAAATAAGCAAGTGTGAGAATCGTTTCAAGGGGATTAAATTAATTTAAATGAAATGACATTATTTATTTGAGTTTTATTTTTTTATTGTAAAATATTCATTCGACCATTGTTTCAAATTCAATCATGAATCTTACGTTCTCTATAAAATAGAAATATTGTCTTACTTATCAATGTTTGGTTATTCAATGGTCCAAATTAAAAGCGATATTTGGGGTTTTTATGCAAGAATCTAGGTTGTATTATGCTTGGAAATTGATAAACAAGGAACAACACATAAGAGGCGGAGACGAATTTTTTAGTGGTGAAAAGTGGAATAAATCATAAATAAAAAAAAAACAATTATCGCTATTTCAGTTGTTCAGTTAGTGAGAACTGAGAAATGGAACATAGATTTATAAACCACAAACTTGGAATTGAACACATAGGATCAAAAGTATGCACCTAATTTTGTTCATGAGTGAGAAGTTGAACATAGATTTATAAGCCACAAACTTGGAATTGAACACATATAATAAAAAATATGCACCTAATTTTGTTCATGAACGTGTAACACAAAGCTACACTAAAAAGTATTGTGTTTTGTATATTCTTAAAATTCTAGCAACTCTTTACACATGTAGAAAGATTTATAGAAAATCACCACCAAGAGATATTCTATAACTTCAAATTTAGGGTTTATGCATTTTAAGTAACTTCAAAACCTCAAATTTGAGGTTTCATATGTTTTATTTGCATTTAAGTCCTTATAACTATATATTTTTCAAAAGTAATTTTCATAATTTTTTTTGTTTATCATAATAGTCAAAATAATTTCTATCGTTATACATGATTTCAACAATCTCATAATCTACATATTAAAAATAAAGAGACTAATTTATCATTTTGAAATGTATTAATTAATTATATATGGGAACATTATGATAATAGTTTTATTGAATAATTTGGTATTTTACTTCTAATTTATTATTTAGATTGTGTGTTTTTATTATTATTTATATGTAATTATATAAATGTTTTATTTATTTTATAGTAACATTTTATTAACGTTATATTAATCTCACTCTTGTATCCCCGAAATCATTCTACTAAATATTTTTTTTCGTTGGCCTGTTCGAACCTTCTCAATCTTCTTTAATTTGATTTTTTTTAATATGAATCGAAGTCATGCACTTTTTTTGATTGGTCAACCATACAAAGTAAATATTTAAAGCAATAAAGTCATTAATCGAAACAATATTGGCGAAGTGATATTGTGGTCTAGTGTTTAGCTCCCTAGAATCTGTTCCATGTCCAGGTTTGATTCTCCATACATACTATAGTTTTTTTTGCTCTCTCATATTTTAAACCATTTTGTCATTTTTAACGTTCTCAATTGGCAAATCGAAATCACACTTTCAAAATTCAAATGATAAATAAATATTCATAAAAAAAGCCACAAATAAATTAATTACTGGAGTATTAAAAATGTCATAATTTTGAAAGTGATAAGAAACCTACCTAATCACAGTTTTATGAAAATTAGTTCAAAACTCGAGAGGCAGTATACTGAGATCTAGTAAATTAGGTCAAAAGTAGAAAAGATTTTGGAAGAATCTATATGAAAATTGATAAGAAACCTACCTAATCGCAGGAATGAAAAACGGCAAGAATCGATTACGCAAATTAGGGAATCATAATTAAAATGATCGAGATGAACAGGGAAACTAGATCTACAAAAAAATTATATAAAGATTTGAGATGAACAGAGAAAAATATGAAAACGATCGAGAAGAAACTGTGATTTAGGTCAAAACTCGAGAGGCAGAATACTGAGATCTAGTAAGAAAGTTACCTAATCGCAGGCAGGAATGAAGATGAAGGATGACAAGAATCTGCAATCAAATGAGATCGACGAAAAATTCCAATACTCTCTTGGCATTTATTCAGTTATCAGCCTTGTCTACGGAGGAAAAGAAAGTAAGAAGGTTTATCCCTCTAAGAAAAAAATCGACAAAAAAGTATGAAAAGAGTGATAGAGATGATGATGAAGTTCGACAAAAAAAAGCAATTCAAAACTCTTGTAAATGTTTATATCAATTTGATTTGTATGATCTTAGATCTAATATTGGTGCTTTTTCATTTTTGGAAACATTTATGCAGCTGAAAGACAAATGGATTTTGTACTAAAGTTGCACATCTCATGTTTTACTGAGGAACAACTATAGATGGATTACAAGACTATATAGTACATAGTTGTCTGAAATAGTACATACAATTTACAATTCATCATTTCTTTTCTCCATGCAAACTGGTTTACCCGTTAACCTTCCAACAACACATGATGATGCTATCTTTGCTTCCCCTCCCTTTCATCTTCCAGGTAAAACTTCTTTTATGTTTTGTGCATCCCATTATCCAATTTTTCTAGCTTCCAATTATCCAATTTTTTGACTCTTGTTTGTGTTTGTCAGAATTTTTCCCTCAAGATTTAATCGAGAGGAAAACAACAGGTCATGGATCTTTCGTCACACAGCTCCCCCGCAAGTGTTGGAGTTAATGCCATCATACTACAAATGGAGTTATGACGGATACGAGTCGGTAACTCTAAACGGAAGAACAGTTTTGGTGAAACACTTAAAGTTTTCCTACCGAAGTCATGGCATACATAGAGACGGGACTCCCTGTTTTTGTGATAATGATTACAATTCCTCTTTAGTCCCTGGTTGGAAGTTTTTCCAATACGTTATTGGTGATTACTCTGTCTTCTGCCTCAACTACATAAGAAGGGGCCTTCCGAAGTCTCTTCCCTCGAGGATAAAAATCACCAAAATACTTCCGAAAAGAGATGATGATGAAGACGATCAACAGAAAAGGCAACTAAGGGCAAGCTTTTTAGGAACAGAAAAGACTCTTGCTCTCAATTCAAACCAGGCTGAGGTAAATGGCCAAAGACTTGTGGATGAAGAAGGTATCAGTCATTGTCAGTGCATAAAAGGGGTGGATGAAGAAGGTATCAGTCATTGTCAATGAATTGGAATTTAGGATTTTGTATGACATTGGATCTGATATTTGGAAACATTTTGTGTAGTTGATAGACAAACTGCTGCAATTAGGGCAATTAGTGATGTGGAGATTGAACACACTCTAACCTCACTAAGGTTGCTCGAATCATGTTTCACCGAGGAGCATCTAGACACTCATGTGTTAGAGTTCTTCAAAGAGAACTTCTGGATTTTTCTATAACAAGAAATGAAGAAGGCGTCGAGATTGAGTTTAAGTGGAATGACAAAAGTGGTGATTCTTCGTTCATGGGCAAGGCAGATGATATTGACTTGAATTACTCTATTCTGAAGTGCTTGTTGTCTGAAGCATCGGACAACCAAATGCTTAAAAGCCATGACGCTCTTTGGACTCCTGAGGTATGTATTTTGTTGGTGTTCCTCCTTGTGGGGAAACCATGGGTTTGGTTTAAAGAAAACCAAACTTGGAATTGGGCCATATATTAATCCATGAGATTGTTATTGGGCTTAGGGTTATGAGAGAGTATAAATATTACTCTTAACCTAATTTTTGTGGGTAGAGCACAAAAAGAGAAACTAAAGGAAAAGAGGTAACTTTTGGAATCAAGAGAAGAAGAAAAACATTTATGTCAGGTTTTGTTCAAGGCAACATTTGGAGGCTTATCAGTGCTCCGATCTGGCTGAAACTTTGAGGGAAGCTTCGTGACTCAGTGGTCTTGAGATTCACTGGTGGGATTTGCGTTTCAACGGTTGGTTTTTCAGATATCTGGGATTTAGCGTGGCTGTTCGCTGCAGGCGATTTCCAGTTTTCAGTAGGTGCTGTCTTGAGTGTTTGGGAAATCTGACGGTGAGTTCTTCTCTGATTGAGCTGAAATTTTGCAGAGGTGTTGTGGACTCGTCTTTCTAGGATTTGTACGGTGGAGATTTGATTTGGTGGCCGGAATCCCAGTGAACTTAGAGTCGTTTTTGACTGCACGTTTCTAAGCTCTTGTATTGCTCTCTTGTTGAGTTTCTTGTGTTGGAGATTGCTCTTTGGAGCTTTGGTCTCTGGATCTGTTCTTGTGGAACAGGGAGGACGTGGTTGTAACTCAAATACATTGGTGATAATGGATTTTGAGTGACTACGGTCCAGTGGTTTTTACTTCTCACATCGAGGAGGTTTTCCACGTAAAAATTGTCGTCTCATTTAATTTCAGCTTTCATTTATTTTTTGCCATCGTTTAGATATTTTTCTCACAGGATCACACAAGTGCGGGGAGAATTTGATTCCGCTGCGCCGTCGCGCTTTTTTTTTCCCAACAAAGTGGTATCAGAGCTTTGGGTTCGAGAGTTTTGGATTTTTGATAACTTTGGGTTATTGGTTTGCTTGTGTGAGCGATGGAAAATATGGGCAGAAGGATAAGATTGAATGGTGCTAATTATCATCTATGGAAAGGCAAGATGGAAGATTTGCTTTTTGTGAAGGAATTTCATCTTTCGGTTTTTCAGGAAATGAAACCTGATAATAAAACTGATGATGAGTGGACGTTGCTGCATCGCCAAGTGTGTGGTTCGATAAGGCAGTGGGTAGATGATAATGTACTGCATCATATTGAAAATGAGACTAATGCTCGTTCTTTGTGGTTGAAACTGGAGCAGTTATATGCTCGGAAGATCGGTAATAAGATGTACATGATCAAGAAGTTGATTGAGCTGGGGTATGAGGAGGGAACTCCGATGACCGATCACTTGAATGCATTTCAGGGATTGCTCAATAAAATTTCTGACATGGGAATCAAGTTTGAGGATGAGATTCACGGTTTGTGGCTTCTTGGTACATTACCAGATTCTTGGGAAGTGTTTAGGATGTCTCTTTGTAACTCCGCGTTGGATGGTGTTATTTCGATGGACTTAGTGAAGAACAGTGTCTTGAATGAGGAAACAAGAAGGCAATCCAATGCTAGTTCCTCGCATTCAAATGTTTTGGTTTCTGAGTTAAGGGGGAGGATTACATTTAGAGAGCCCAAGAAGGATAAGAACAGGTGCAGGAGCAAGTCTAACAGATTTGCGAATAAGGAGTGCCATTATTGTCATAAGAAAGGGCACACGAAGAAATATTGCTGAAAGTTGAAAAGGGACAACAAGCAGCAAGGAGATGGTGAAGATCGGGTGACAATCACCGACGATCAGTTTCTAATTCTTCATGAGAGTGATGCCATTAATGTTGCATGCCAAGACACCAGTTGGGTGGTTGATAGTGGAGTTACTACTCATGCTACATCACAGCGGGATTTGTTCACTACCTATACTTCAGGTAGTTATGGTTCTGTGAAGATGGGTAATGATGGTTTGGCTCAGGTTGTTGGCATTGGTGATATTTGCTTGGAGACTAGTAATGGTACTAGACTTGTGCTTAAGGGAGTTAAGCATGTCCCAGATATTCAGTTGAACTTGATTTCTACATGAAGGCTTGATGATGAGGGTTTCTATAGTTTATTTGGTGGTGGTAAATGGAAACTTTCACGGGGTTCTATGATTGTGGCTCGAGGTGATAAGTCTTCATCATCTATTGGATGCAGGCTAAGGCCTCCAAATACATTGTTAATGCATTGGAGAATGATGATGCCATGGAGTTGTGGCATAAGAGACTCGGTCACATGAGTGAGAAAGGATTGTCTGTGCTGTCTAAGAAGGAGTCCATTCCAGGGATCTCCGGTTTGCACTTACAGAAGTGTGCGCATTGTATTGCGGGGAAACAACACAGAGTCTCTTTCAAGTTTTCTGCACCATCTAGAAAATCTGAGATACTTGATCTGGTGAATTCAGATGTGTGTGGTCCAATGAAGACGAAATATATTGGTGGTGCATCATATTTCGTGACATTCATTGATGATCATTCTAGGAAGCTATGGGTTTACACTATGAACACTAAAGATCAAGTTCTGGGATATTTCAAGCATTTTGTGGCATTGGTTGAGAGACAGACGGGAAAGAAGTTGAAGTGTATCCGCAGTAATAATGGTGGTGAGTATTCTGGACCATTTGATGCTTATTGCAAGGAACATGGTATTAGGCATCAATTTACGCCGCCTAAGACTCCACAGTTGAATGGGTTGGCTGAGAGGATGAACAGGACGATTGTCGAGAGAATGAGATGTTTGATTTCACAGTCAGGCTTAGCTATGACTTTCTGGGGTGAAGCTTTGAGCTCAGTTGTTCATGTGTTGAACTTGTCACCAAGTGCTCCATTGGAGGGTGATATCCCAGAGAGAGTTTGGACTGGTAAGGATGTTTCTTATGGTCATTTGAGGGTTTTTGGGTGCAAGGCATTTGTGCCTATTCCCAAAGATGAAAGGTCGAAGCTTGAGATGAAGTCGCGACAATGTGTGTTCATTGGTTATGGTCAGGATGAGTTTGGATACAGATTTTATGATCCCGTTGAGAAGAAGCTCATTAGAACCAGAGATGTTGTGTTCATGGAAGATCAAACTATTAAGGACATTGACAAGTCCGGAAAACCATCTCAGAGTTTTGAAAGTTTGATTGATTCAGAGGTTGGTCCCTCTACATCGGTCCACGGTCAAGTCGAGGGTGAGGTTGATGTTGATACACCTGGTGCAGATGCTCCCACAAATGATGATGACAATATTGGTGGTCATGGTGACGATCATGATGGAACACCAAGTATCGAGAACCCACATGTTGTTAGAAGATCTGAGAGAGGTCTAAGACCGTCGACAAGGTATGATCCTAGTGAGTATGTGTTACTTACTGATGGGGGAGAACCTAAGAGCTTTGATGAAGCTTTGGAGGATGAACACAAGGATATATGACTGGGTGCCATGGGAGATGAGATGGGTTCTTTTGATGAGAACGACACATTTGATTTGGTGAAGTTGCCTAAGGGTAAAAAGGCATTGCTTAATAAGTGGGTGTACAGGATTAAGCATGAAGAAAACAGTTTGCAGCCTCGATACAAGGCTAGATTGGTTGTGAAAGGATTCAGCCAAAAGAAGGGGATTGATTATGATGAAATATTTTCTCATGTTGTGAAGATGTCATCCATTCGGGTTGCACTTGGATTGGCATCGAGTCTTGATCTAGAGGTTGAGCAAATGGATGTAAAGACGGCTTTCCTTCATGGTGATTTGGAGGAAGAGATTTACATGGTACAACCGGAAGGCTTTGTGAAAAAGGGCAAAGAGGATTTAGTTTGCCGCTTGAAGAAAAGCTTTTATGGATTAAAACAAGCACCAAGGCAGTGGTACAAGAAGTTTAAGTCTGTTATGGGGGAGCATGGTTATAAAGAGACTACTTCTGATCATTGTGTGTTTATTCAGGTGTTTGGTGATGATGATTTTATCATCTTGTTGTTGTACGTTGACGATATGTTGATTGTAGGCAGGAACTTGAGCAGAATTCAGGAGTTGAAGAAGCAGCTCAGCAAGTCCTTTGCCATGAAAGATTTGGGTCCAGCGAAACAGATTCTTGGTATAAAAATTGTCAGAGATAGGTGTGAGAGGTTGATTCACTTGTCTCAGGAGAAGTACATTGAAAAAGTGCTTCAAAGGTTTCACATGGACAAATCTAAAGTGGTTAGCACTCCTCTTGCTACACACTTTAGATTGAGTAGTCAACAAAGTCCGAGTACAGATTCAGAGAAGGAATGTATGGCACGGGTTCCATATGCTTCTGCAGTTGGTAGTTTGATGTATGCTATGGTCTGTACAAGACCAGATTTAGCTCAGGTTGTTGGTACAGTTAGTCGTTTTCTTTCCAATCTTGGAAGAGAACATTGGAATGCTGTGAAGTGGATTTTGAGATATCTTCGAGGGACTTCTAGTTTGAAGCTTACCTTTGGAGGTGATAAGCCATTGCTTGTCAGTTATACTGATGCTGATATGGCTGGGGATATTGATTCCAGGAAGTCCACTTCAGGTTACTTGGTAACATTTGCAGGAGGAGCTGTAGCATGGCCATCAAGGTTACAAAAGTGTGTTGCACTTTCTACCACTGAAGCTGAGTTTATAGCCGCACCGGAAGCTTGTAAAGAGTTGTTATGGATGAAACATTTTCTTGAGGAGATTGGTTTCAAGCAAGATAAGTATGTGTTGCTTTACGATAGTCAGAGCGCCATTTGTCTCGGAAAGAACTCTACATTTCATTCGCGTTCGAAACACATCGACAGGAGGTATCATTGGATACGTGTTGTGGTTGCTTCTAAAGAAGTGGAACTTGGGAAAGTTCATACGGATGATAATGGAGC
Organism: Eutrema japonicum; assembly: GCA_030161315.1. Taxonomy (NCBI): domain Eukaryota; kingdom Viridiplantae; phylum Streptophyta; class Magnoliopsida; order Brassicales; family Brassicaceae; genus Eutrema; species Eutrema japonicum. The sequence goes on along the minus strand of BSQW01000004.1, from coordinate 45,460,409 downwards.
TGATATGATGACGAAATCATTGCCGAGAGGGAAGCTTGAAATTTGTCTAGAGATAGCCGGGATGGCTGTTTCCTCCACCTAGTCGGAGGGGGAGTTTGTTGGTGTTCCTCCTTGTGGGGAAACCATGGGTTTGGCTGAAAGAAAACCAAATTTGGACTTGGGCCATATATTAATCCATGAGATTGTTATTGGGCTTAGGGTTATGAGAGAGTATAAATATTACTCTTAACCTAATTTTTGTGGGTAGAGCACAAAGAAAGAAACTAAGAGAAAAGAGGCAACTTTTGGAATCAAGAGAAGAAGAAAAACAGTTCTGTCAGGTTTTGTTCAAGGCAACGTTTGGAGGCTTATCAGTACTCCGATCTAGCTGAAACTTTGAGGAAAGCTTCGTGACTCAGTGGTCTTGAGATTCACCGGTGGGATTTGTGTTTCAACGGTTGGTTTGTCAGATATCTGGGATTTAGCGTGACTGTTCGCTGCAGGGGATTTCCAGTTTTCAGCAGGTGCTGTCTTGAGTGTTTGGGAAATCTGACGGTAAGTTCTTCTCTGATTGAGCTGAAATTTTGCAGAGGTGTTGTGGACTCGTTTGTCTAGGATTTTTACGGTGGAGATTTGATTTGGTGGCCGAAATCCCAGTGCACTTAGAGACGTTTGTGACTGCACGTTTCTAAGCTCTTGTATTGCTCTCTTGTTGAGTTTCTTGTGTTGGAGATTGCTCTTTGGAGTTTTGGTCTCTGGATCTGTTCTTGTGGAACAGGGAGGACGTGGTTGTAACTCAAATACATTGGTGATAGTGGATTTTGAATGACTACAGTCCCGTGGTTTGGGTCAACGTCTTCAATGCCCTTATTGATTAGAAAAAAGGCTCAGATGTCCCTGGGTAGTAAAATGACAATTTTACCCTTAATGAAAGAATGTAAGGGTTAAATATAATTAAATCGGTAAGAGGACAACGAAAACCACGGTAGTTCAGTGGTTTTGAGCTCCCCACGCGTCACCCGCGGGCGCGCGCGACCAGGGTTCGAATCCCCTCTGCGTGGTATAAACAGGTAATACTAGGGTATAACCAGGAAATACTGGTAATACTGGTAATACCAGTAATACCCCTAATACTAGGGTATAACCAGAAAATATTGGTTATACTAGGGTATAACCAGGAAATACTGGTTATAATAGGGTATAACCAGGAAATACTGGTAATACCAGTAATACCGGTAATACTAGGGTATAACCAGGAAATACCGGTGATACTAGGGGATACTGGTAATACCAGCAATACCAGTGCAACTAGGGTAATACTAGGAGATGTCAGTAATACTGGTACAACTGATGTTATAACTATGTCGATTATATTTAATTAAAAATAATAATTAAAAAGGTAATATTTAATTTAAAATAACTTAAGGGTATTTTCGTCGTTTCCTAAAAATGAGGGGCTATAGGGATTAGTCGGGGACCTTATTGATTTAAAGATCCCTCATAAGGGCATACAAGACGATTACCCCCGTGGTTTTTACTTCTCACATCGAGGAGGTTTTTCACGTAAAAATTGTCGTCTCATTTAATTTCAGCTTTCATTTATTTTCTGCCATCGTTTAAATATTTTTCTCAGAGACTCACACAAATGCGGAGAGAATTTTATTCCGCTGCGCCGTCGCGCTTTGTTTTTCCCCAACATATTTATGATTGTATTTTATATTTATCTTGATGCTATTATCTTGTACTTATTAAGTCTACTCTTGTGTTTCACCGAGGAGCAGCTAGACACTCATGTGTTAGAGTTCTTCAAAGAAAACCGTCCGTATTTTTCTATAACAAGAAACCAAGAAAGCGGTGGGATTGAGTTTAAGTGGAATGACAAAAACGGTGATTCTTTGTTCATGGGCAAGGCAGATGATGTTGTTGACATGAATTACTCTATTCTGAAGCGCTTGTCGATGGGTTTTCCTGATTTATACAGGAGCAGGCCCTCTCTTGGCGGCTACGATTTGCCCTATAACGGTAGAGAAAACTTTATCAGATTCTTTTTGGGATAAATGGATTGATCTTTGGTTTTGGTATTAGACTTTGATTGTGTCTTTGGTTTGGCAGTGAGAGCAAGCCTGTTGGGAAATGACAACACACAACTCGAGAATCTTGTAACTTTATATCTTGTTCTTCCTCCATTTTCTGGAATCTTGCATATGCTTCTGTCTTGTAGAACTAAGGATTTGTCATTTGCTCTAAACCAAATTTCGCAGGCTTTCACTAATGCACTATGTTAGCCTTTAGTTGTTTTAGTAATGTTAGGGTACACTAAACCATAATCTTGATTTTTTTTTTCAACCTTCCAAAATTTTGCGAAACTAGTTCAGAACATTGGTATAAAACAAGATCATCGTCAGGCTTATCCACCTGCAGTTGTTTCTTCTTGCCTAAGAAACACTGGTAAACCAAAAAAATACCATTATGAATCTGATAATTTCACAAACAGAGACATGCTTAAGCTTAAGAACAAATAATTCACAAGTCTATATATCAAGGAGAAACCACTATATAAGGGCGAATGTGTACCTGTCTTCTCTTTGCCAACAGCTTCTTTCTCTGCCTTAAGTTTTTCATTTGCTATTGTTATAATCTGATGCTTTCATATTGGCACAGAAAGTCTCATCACTGCTTTGAGCAGCCCAATATAGTGAAAACTTTTCTGTGAAAAAAGCGAATATAGTTATAACACGGGATATTAGGCCCAACTAGAGATAAGCTGACACAAGAAAACGATAGGGAAAGACTATTTCATATGGTATTAGTCTATGAGAAATGAACTCAGCATATTCCAAGAAATCGCTTTCAGAGTTAGGAATAAACATATCAACGATCTTTTCTTCAGCATTTTTGAGAAATGAACAATTTCCGATGACGAGGAAGAAGACGAGACGACGGCGGATGAGTTTTTTAAATTAAAGCATTTCACAACAATTTTCAGAGAAAGCGTTGACTAAAAGGTCCAAATTTTTATTTTAATAGTACTATTTTTACTAAATCATTCCATTAATACTAAGTTTCGTCATTCGAATTTTTATTTTATTTTGTTAGACCCATTTGTTTCCTGCAAAAGATTTTGTTTTTTTTTTGTGTAAAATTTTCCATTTTAAAGAAGGAGATCCCAAAAAAACAAAGATTTTCCATTTAAATTCAGAATATAAAAGTATTAAAATCAAGAAATGTGGAAAACAGAGAGACGCTTTTGTGTTGAATATTAAATAAACAGAGAAACTGATAAAGCCTAATCTCACTATCAAACCTCAAATCAAAGTCCAAAGACAAAATGAGAAGCAGCATCCGCAATTTTTTCAGATCAAGATTATAAAATGAGAAGTTAAAAGAAAAGATACTATATAGACAACTATGTACTATATAGTCTTGTAATCAATTGGTAAATTCAATGTACTATTTCAGACAACTATGTACTCTATATAGTCTTGTAATCAATTGGTACATTCTAAAGCAAATTTTTGGAATTTGAATTAGACTATACGTACGTGTCCATAACCTTGCCCATTCACCAGACCATTCACCTGCAAAGAAGGTAAAACGATAAGCAAATGTAGGATTCCACAAAATGGAGGAATGACTTACAAGATCCCAAGTTGTGTGCTATTACTTCCTATCAGGCTTGCCATCACTGACAAACCAAAGACAAATTCAAAGATTAATACCAAAACGAAAGATAAATCCAAAATCCATTTATCCTAATAAGATTCTGAGATTAGTTTTTTATCCGTTATCGTGTAAAAACTCTCCAAAGAACCAAACAAAGAACCTACAGGTAACTTCTAGAGAACCTTCTTGAAATACTCATCACTATCCATTTTTTTTTTTCCGAGATTTAAGAGTAAAATATCAGTCCTGGTACGGTGCTTTCTCCAAGTCACGTTAATTCACATCTACTGCTGTGATTACAAAGTAGACTTACTTCATAAGTACAAGATAATAGCATCAAGATAGATATAGGGAATACATACCTCAGGAGTCCGAAGAGCGTCATGGCTTGCAAGCATTTGGCTGTCAGATGTCCCTTGAAAGACCTAAAATCCAGGGGAAAACAACAAACTAGAGTTTTATACCGACTGTCCTGAACTAGTTTCCCATAATTTTGGAAGGAGGAAGAAAAATAAAAGGTTGAAAAAAAAAATCAAGATTATGGTTTAGTGTAGCCTAACATTACTAAAACAACTAAAGGCTAACATAGTGCACTACTCAGTTTAGTGAAAGCCTGCGAAATTTGGTTTAGAGCAAATGACAAATCCTTAGTTCTACGAGACATAAACATATGCAAGATTCCAGAAAATGGAGGAAGAACAAGATATGAACTTACAAGATTCTCGAGTTGTGTGTTGTCAATTCCCAACAGGCTTGCTCTCACTGCCTAACCAAAGACACAATCAAAGTCTAATACCAAAACCAAAGATCAATCCATTTATCCCAAAAAGAATATGATTAATAGTTTTCCTCTACCGTTATAGGGCAAATCATAGCCGCCAAGAGAGGGCATGCTCCTGTATAAATCAGGAAAACCCATCGACAAGCGGTTCATAATAGAGTAATTCATGCCAACATCATCTGCCTTGCCCATGAACAAAGAATCACCGTTTTTTGTCATTCCACTTAAACTCAATCTCACTGCTTTCTTCGTTTCTTGTTATAGAAAAATCCGGAAGGTTCTCTTTGAAGAACTCTAACACAGGACTGTCTAGCTGCTCCTCGGTAAAACATGATTCGAGCAACCTCACTGAGGTTAAAGTGTGTTCAATATCCACATCACTGATTGCCCTAATTGCAGCAATTTGTCTATCAACTACACAAAATGTTTCCAAATATCAGATCCAATGTCATACAAAATCCTAAATTCCAATTCAATGACAATGATTGATACCTTCTTCATCCACAAAGTTCTCTTATTTCTTTTCTCTTTGAATCCATGTCTTCGGACTACTGAGGTATTCATCATTCTCTTTTCGTTGAATCTTTTTTTTGCAATTGTCAAGTCTTTGACCAACCTGTAAAAAATTTACGAGTATCATCCTAGTTAAACGAGGCATAAGCATAATAATGTTTACAGACTCTAGAATGATGAATACCTCAGTAGTCCAAAGGGCATCCTGGTTTGAAAGCATTTGGTTCCCATATGTCCCTTGAGAGACCTAAACAGCAGGAAAAACAGGAATCAGACTACAGTGTAATCCAAATAGGTATCATCCTAGTTAATCGAGGTAAAAGCATAATAATGTTTACAAACCCTAGAATGATGAATACCTCAGTATTCCGAAGGGCATCCTGCTTTAAAAGCACTCTCTACCTACTCTCTACCACGGTGTCTTTTTAGGTCTTCAACTTTGGCGACTCTCTCACTAGCTTATCCTTAGTAGGTTGAGGAAAACATGACCCTCTCTTTGTCCTCTCTCAAGAGTTTAAAGCTGGCTAGGCCTTCTCCACCAACAAGCAATAAGGTGGTTGATGTTCTTATCAAATCATGTCCAAATATTCTAGAGCTTGAGATAAAGCTGTCCCAAACTGAAGGAAGCCTATCACATGTCCACATTGTATCAAAGACCATCACGGTTCTACTATCTAACCATTTAACTTGTACCTATGTACAAAAGTTACACATGTCTAGTTTGATGTCGACAAATCAAGTTAGGATGTTTTTGATACTAAATACCTCTTTGGTACTTTTTCTCTCTCATTTGTTTTTTTTTTCTTTTCATTTTCTCATTAACGTTAACGTATCTTATTATATTTTTGTAGTTTTTTTTTTCAAAGTTTCTTTTGTCTGCTTTCTTTCTTTTTTTTTAGCTTAAAATCTCTATAATATTATTTAAGAAGACATTTTTAAAAATGAACTTTGTTTTGTAAGTTATTACATGAAATGTCATTACAAATAACAAAAAATAATTAAAATAGGAAAAAATATAATAGTATTTTAAAATTATTGATTAGAATATGGAAAGTATATATTTTGCATTAAAAAGTTATTTATTACTTTATTTTTTAATTATTTTTCATACTATATATTTTAAAATAATAATCAATTCAAATATATTCAAAGAAAAATATATATTCAAAAGCTTGCTATATTTTCACTATAATTTATTATATTTTATTTGAATATATATCAAAACAAAAGTTGAAAAATATTTTTACTAATTTTATAAAAAGTTAGACACAAGAAAACTATTTTGTTTTAAGAGTTCGTAGACTAACCACAAAAATTAGAGTCATTTAAGAAGACATTTTTAAGTTATGTTTTCAAAATTATAAGTTCTTGCGAGTTAGCCCGAATCATATTTTAGTTCACTCAAAACGGGTTAAATAAAAAAATTATTACAAATCTCTATAATCTAATTTAAGAAGACATTTTTAAAAATAAACTTTTTTTGTGAGTTATTACATGAAATGTCATTACAAATAACAAATAATAATTGAAATAGTAAATGATATAATAGTCATTTAAAATTATTGATTAGAATATAGAAATTATATATTTTTCATTAAAAAGTTGTTTATTATTTAATTTCTTAATTTTTTTAATATTGTATTTATTAAAATAATAATCAATTCATATATATTCAAAGAAAAAAATCTATGTAAAATCTTGCTATTTTTTTACTATAATTTATTATATTTTTTATTATATATCAAAACAAAAGTTGAAAAATATTTTACTATTTTTATAAAAAGTTAGACACAAGAAAACTATTTTTTTAAGAGATCGTAGACTAACCACAAAAATTAGAGTCATTTAACGGTGCATATTAGAGTTATGTTTTCAAAATTTTAAATTTTTGCGGATTAGCCCGAATAATATTTTACTTCACTGCAAAACGGGTTAAATAGACAAATTATTACAAATTGACAGTTTTATATGTATTATTAGTTAGCTATATTGTAAAATTTAGATAAAAGTAGTTTTTTTAATATTCAAAATAATTTCTTTATAAAAAAATACCCCGCGCTATAATTAACGCGTGTTAAATCCTAGTTATTTACATTTGATTCTCCACAATTTACCTTTGATCAAGCCCACAATGGTTTTTAGTTCTTTGCTTTTCCCATTCCTCTGTTTCTTTGTTAATATATGTTGACTTTTGGTTTAAAGGTTTGACTCGGTTCATTACACACGTTAATCTTGAGCTGGTTTGAGTGGTGGTAAACCGTAATGGGCTTGAATACAGAAATTCTATAGGAATCGAATTCAAGAAGAAGCAGACGATGAGAGGCTTTTCAAGTCATCACTGGAAATCAGAAAGACCTTTAAGATACTTTTTTGTTCATTAATGGCTAATTCAATCTTCTCATCTTCTTCATTCAATACACACTTCTTCAAGCCCATGCTTCCAGGCTTCAAGTCATCACTTGTAAATCTCTCTCTCTCTCGATCTCTCTTTCTATCTCTCTTGTTTTTACTTGTTTTTGTTTGCTCTGTTCTATTAACGCCGAGCCTTCGACTGAGACAAAATCACAGGAAGGAAACGATGTTGGTTTGTTAAGAGCATCAGAAGGCAAAAAAATGTTGGGCCACAACAAAAACAAAGCAATGGGCCACGACAATAACAAAGGAAAGCCCACTTGGGTCCAAAAGCCGAAGCTGTCGTCATCACCAATTCATCTCTACCTGACAAAAGCAGAGAAACGCAGAGTGAGAACCGTACAAGCAGAGGAGTGCTTGGAGAGTTTAATATCAAGCTGACAAACAAATTTAAACCATTGGATTCAATCTATGATATGTGATGTCGCCACCTGTCCCATCCAATTAGGGTTTTAGAACTCCTTCTCAAGTTGTATAAATTGAGCTCTTATGCTTTTGTAAAACTCTAAGAGACAATGAAGCAGTAAAGCATTCAGTCATCTTCTCTATTTTACCAAAGCTTTCTTTTTTCTTTCATGGTATCAGAGCCATGGAGCTCTACTCACCTCCTTCTCTAAATATCAGCAACTGTGTGACAGTCACCCTCACCGAAAGAACATATCTCCTTTGGAAATCTCAGTTCGAATCTTTCCTTTCCGGTCAAGGTCTCTTAGGCTTCGTTGATGGCTCCATTACAGCTCCCTCTACCACCATCAACGTCCCTGCTATAAATGGCATACTCAACATTGCACCAAACCCTGACTATAACAGCTGGTGCAGGACAGATCAGGTAGTGAAATCATGGCTATTGGGTTCCTTCGCTGAAGATATCCTCAGTCTGGTCGTTCACTGCAGCACTTCCCAAGAGGTATGGCTTTTTCTGGGCAAACACTTTAGTCAGGTCTCATCATCTCGCTTGTTTGAACTGCAAAGACGTTTACAAACGGTTAGTAAGAAAGACAAGACTATGGAAGCGTATCTCAAGGAGCTCAAAACCATATGTGATCAATTGGCCTCTGTTGGGAGCCCAGTTCCTGAACAAATGAAAATCTTTGCTGCGCTAAATGGACTTGGTAGAGAGTATGAGCCGATAAAAACAACTGTTGAAAACTCTATGGATACTGAACCATGCCCCAACCTTGAAGATGTTATTCCCAAGCTCACAGGCTATGATGACAGAATCCAGGCCTATCTTGCTGATACATCAGTCTCACCTCACTTAGCTTTCGTTGTAAGCCACAATGACCAGTCTTCCAGTTACTACAACAACAGTAGCTTCCGAGGCAGAGGAAACTACAACAATCGGGGCTACAATCGCGGAAGAGGATTCTTTTCTACCAGGGGCAGAGGATTTCCACAACAAATATCCTCCTCCTCTGGATCTTCTGACTCATACAACAGCAATGCCAGAATTCCATGTCAAATCTGTGGCAAGATGGGTCATCAAGCTCTAAAATGCTGGCACCGCTTCAACAACACCTATCAAACTGAGGATGGTGATGTTACTTGCCCTTGCTGCTCTGAAAATCACAGATGTAACCGAGCACAATGGTCAAGAGTGGTTCCCAGATACTGGTGCTTCAGCCCACATCACAAACACTCCACGAACCTTGCACCAGTCACAAGCATATCAGGGCAATGACTCTGTGATGGTGGCTGATGGAAATTTCCTCCCTATTACACACACCGGCTCCACCAGTTTAGCTTCCTCTTCAGGTAACTTACCACTAAAAGATGTGTTGGTTTGTCCTAACATTGCTAAATCTCTACTGTCTGTTTCTAAGCTCACCAGGGATTACCCTTGCTCCTTTGAATTTGACTGTGATGGTGTGCGTATAAATGATAAGGCAACAAAGAAGCTACTGGTAATGGGAAGCACCCATGATGGTCTTTACAGCTTGGAGAATCCGAGGTTGCAGGCTCTCTATTCCACACGACAAGTTTCAGCCAGTGATGAAGTTTGGCATAGACGTCTTGGCCACCCTCACCTTCAAATTCTCCAACTGCTTGCAAAGAACCAGTCTATCTCCATCAATAAGACTTCTAAGTCAGTGTGTGAAGCTTGTCAGCCAGGGAAAAGCTCAAGACTTCCTTTTTCTGCTTCAACTTTTTCTGCATCTAGACTATTAGAGAGGGTACATTGTGATTTGTGGGGTCCCTCTCCAAATATTTCTGTACAAGGTTTCAAATTCTATGCAGTGTTTATCGATAATTACTCTCGGCTCAGCTGGTTTTATCCTCTAAGAATGAAATCAGATTTCTTTTCAATCTTCCTCATGTTTCAAAAGTTGGTTGAAAATCAGTTTGGCTGCAAAATTGGCACCTTCCAATGCGATGGAGGTGGAGAATTCATTAGCAAAAAATTCTTACAACACCTTCAGGACAATGTCATTCAACAATTCATCTCGTGTCCGTATACACCGCAACATAACGGTTTGGCAGAGAGGAAACATCGGAATCTCACTGAGTTGGGGTTGTCAATGCTCTTCCAAAGCAAACTTCCACTTAAGTTTTTGGTTGAATCCTTTTCCACTGCAAATTTTCTGAGCAATCTTCTCCCTATATCTGTTTTAGAGGGCTCTGTCTCACCATACGAAAAAGCTTATGGGAAGCCACCTGATTATTCTGCATTACGATCTTTTGGCTGCTCATGCTTTCCCACTTTAAGAGATTATGCTACCACAAAGTTCGATCCGAGATCCTTGCCTTGTGTTTTTCTTGGCTACAATGACAAATACAAAGGTTATAGGTGTCTCTACCCGCCTACTGGCCGTGTCTACATCAGCAGACACATGATTTTTGATGAAACAAAGTTTCCTTACTCTCAGGAATACACAAGTCTCCTTCCATCAGATGTCACGCCCCTTCTATCAGCTTGGCAGAAATATTTTGTCCCACCTGCAGCTGAGAATCCTTCTCCTTCACAGGAAGGAAACGATGCACCTATGGTCCGAGAACCACAATTGATAAATCCAACCCCCTCCATTGATGCAAGTCAAAGCGAACCCCTGTTCACTGAATCAGATTTCCCACCTCTACCATTCAGTTCTGTTTCACAGCAGGAAACTACTCCAGACATCTCTGCTGGCCCGGTTGAGGAGTGTTCTGGGCGTACGTCAGGCTCTGAACCTGTTACTATAGGCGACAGCTCTCCTTTACCTCAGGCCAGCTCTGAGACAACAGTCTCCCCATCACCTGAAACAGAAACAACATCACCAACTTCATCTCCCTCACTTCCAACAGCTACAAATATTCACTCTATGGTTACAAGAGCAAAATCTGGGATCTTTAAACCAAATAAAAGATATGTTCTTATGTCGCACATAGTCTCTATTCCGGAACCTAAGACAGTGACAATGGCTTTGAAACACCCAGGCTGGACTAGTGCCATGAAAGAGGAGTATGGAAACTGTCAAGAGACAAATACTTGGACATTAGTCCCTTACACCTCAAATATGCATGTTCTAGGGAGTAAATGGGTCTTTAGAACCAAGCTAAATGCAGATGGCTCACTAGACAAACTCAAGGCACGCTTAGTGGCCAAAGGTTTTCATCAAGAAGAAGGTATAGACTACCTTGAAACCTACAGTCCAGTTGTCCGCACTGCCACCGTTAGAGTTGTTTTACATTTAGCAACCATCATGAATTGGGAACTGAAGCAAATGGACGTTAAAAACGCTTTTCTTCATGGAGATCTCACTGAAACAGTCCACATGACTCAGTCTGCTGGTTTTGTCGACAAAGACAAGCCTCACCATGTGTGTCATCTACACAAATCACTTTATGGACTAAAGCAATCACCTAGAGCATGGTTTGACAAATTCAGCTCATTTCTTTTGGAGTTCGGTTTCACTTGCAGTCACCCGGATCCCTCTTTGTTCATATACGCCAGAGACAAGGATATCATCATGCTCCTCCTATATGTCGATGACATGGTCATTACAGGAAACAATTCACAGACATTGACTCATATTATTGCTGAGCTAAATAAGCATTTTCGCATGAAGGATATTGGCCAGCTTCACTTTTTTCTAGGAATACAAGTCCTGTCTGATTCTAATGGACTGTTTCTCTCTCAGCAAAAATACGCAGAAGATCTCCTGGTGGTTGCAGCAATGGAAAACTGTTCTCCCATGCCCACCCCTCTTCCCTTGCAGCTAGACAGAGTTCCAGATCAACAAGAACTCTTTCCGAATCCTACTTATTTCAGAAGTCTTGCGGGTAAACTTCAATACCTTACCTTGACTAGACCTGATATCCAATTTGCTGTGAACTATGTTTGCCAAAAGATGCACCAGCCAACAGTGTCAGATTTCACCCTACTGAAACGCATTTTGCAATATGTCAAAGGCACAGTCTCAATGAGAATGTGCATCACAAAACACTCGGATTCTGTCTTACGAGCATACAGTGACAGCGATTAGGCAAACTGCAAAGAGACTAGATGATCAGTTGGAGGTTTCTGTACATATTTGGGTCAAAATCTTATCTCGTGGTCCTCCAAGAAGCAGCCAACGGTGTCAAAGAGCTCCACCGAGGCAGAGTATCGTTCCTTATCCGACACTGCTTCTGAGATAAAATGGATTTGCTCTCTTCTTCATGAACTTGGGGTACCACTTCTAAAGACCCCTGAGCTCTATTGTGATAACCTCTCTGCTGTCTATCTGACCGCAAACCCTGTCTTCCATGCTCGGACGAAGTATTTCGACATTGATCATCACTATGTTCGGGAAAGAGTTGGTCTCGGCTGTCTCGTTGTCAAACACATCCCTGGTTTTCAGCAAATAGCAGACATTTTCACCAAGTCTCTTCCATTTGATGCTTTCACGAGGCTTAGATTCAAACTTTTTGTGGATTTCCCCCCTACACCAAGTTTGAGGGGGAGTATTAACGCCAAACCTTCGACAGAGACAAAATCACAGGAAGGAAACGATGTTGGTTTGTTAAGAGCATCATAAGGCAAAAAAATGTTGGGCCACAACAACAACAAAGCAATGGGCCACGACAATAACAAAGGAAAGCCCACTTGGGTCCAAAAGCAGAAGCTGTCATCATCACCAACTTCATCTCTACCCGACAAAAGCAGAGAACCGCATAGTGAGAATCGTACAAGCAGAGGAGTGCTTGGAGAGTTTAATATCAAGCTGACAAACAAATTTGAACCATTGGATTCAGTCTATGATATGTGATGTCGCCACCTGTCCCATCCAATTAGGGTTTTAGAACTCCTTCTCAAGTTGTATAAATTGAGCTCTTATGCTTTTGTAAAACTCTAAGAGACAATGAAGCAGTAAAGCATTCAGTCATCTTCTCTATTTTACCAAAGCTTTCTTTTTGCTTTCATGTTCTTCGATGTTTGCATGCAGTCGATTCCTGAAGCTTTTTACTCGAAACACTTGGAAGGAAGAGAAGAGGGCAACAAGGTGGAACTGAGATCAGACGCGACGGAGATAACCTGGAAAATCAAGATCGACGACCATAGATTGACCAAAGGATGGGAAAAATTCGCAGCGGCTAACAATCTCCAGGTCGGAGAAATCCTCGTTTTCAGACACGAAGGTAATCTCGTGTTTCATGTCACACCCTTTGGACCTAGCTGCTGTGAGATACTTTACTCACATGAGGAAGAAGACGAGAATAACACCAAGCACAAAACTGGTAACTTTTGTTTTTTTTTTCTTGAGGCTCATGTTTTTTTTTCTTGAGGCTCAGGAGGAAGAAGACGAGAATAACACCAAGACGAATGAATATTGTAACATCCTGGGCCCGGCCCATTTGAGAAAGGCTTAAATGAATTAATTTGACTACCTATGTCATCAAAGTGCACTTACCTTTTCCGATCACTTGTCTGAAAGAACTCCAGAGTTAAGCGTGCTTGGGCTGGAGTAGTCTAAGGATGGGTGACCTTCCGGGAAGTGATTCGCGGTAGCGTGTAAGTGATGACAAAATACGGAAAAAGGTCACGTGGTGATTGCAGGGTCAGTAAATTACTCGGTCGGGCCTACGAAAAATAACGCACCGACCGCCGGACAGAGGTAAGGCCCACGAGCCCGATAGAGGGATGGGTGACTCACCGGTAGGGGCGGATGGGGTGTTATAAGTGGTATCAGAGCTCAGGGAAGTCACACCGATTCTGTTCCGGGAGACAATCTTGGGGTTTGAGGGTTATGGCTGCTCCGGTTATGAGTCGGAACCTAACAAGATGCGGAATTCGGGGACGAATTCCCGTTAAGTGGGGGAGAATTATAACATCCTGGGCCCGGCCCATTTGAGAAAGGCTTAAATGAATTAATTTGGCTACCTATGTCATCAAAGTGCACTTACCTTTTCCGATCACTTGTCCGAAAGAACTCCAGAGTTAAGCGTGTTTGGGATGGAGTAGTCTAAGGATGGGTGACCTTCCGGGAAGTGATTCGCGGTAGCGTGTAAGTGAGGACAAAACACGGGAAAAGGTCACGTGGTGATTGCAGGGTCTTGTTTCTTGAGGCTCATGTTTGTCCGAAATGGAACAAAACCTGTTCTCCGGATTATTCTTTTGGAGAGGGATGAGGAAGACGACATTGGTTAGTTTCAGCATTTTCTTAGTTTTATATCTAGTTAGGAAATGAAAATTTGTTTATTGGCGAACGATACCTTTTTCTATCCAGGAAAGCACTTGAAGAAGAAGCAGAAGAAGGATAATGCAGAGGTAGAACATGAGCCCGTGAACGAAAAGAATAATGTGGAATCTTTGTCTTTGTCAGATAACTATAGCTTTGTGGTATCTGTCACGGTTTGTAATCTAGGGGAAGATAGAATGGTTAGTTAGCACTTCAATTTATTCGCATATTCTTATACAATGGCTTTTGCATTCCAATGATAATTGAAAGTTTTCAGTCTGACTGTATATCTATTGCCGTTGTAGTTTCTTCCAGTGAGGTTGTCGAGGTCCAACATACTGAACGAAAGATTTCACGAGATAAGTTTGATGAACAAACAGGGAAGAACATGGACGTTAAGTTTGAAATACAGAAAATCATCAGACCAGTTTTACATCACACGCAGCTGGAAACGTTTCCGTGAGGCAAATGGTCAGAAAGCCGGATGTTCCATTTTATTCAAGTTGGTCAGAAGAACAGCCCCTTTGCTTGCTCATGACCTCTAAAGATTCTACATCTGAACAGCTCATAGAAACGAAATACTCGTAGGAGGAAGAGGTGTAGAAAAACTGGTTTGTGATATTAATGTGTTGTGAAGACTATTAGGAAATAACGCCAAATTTCCGATCGTCAAATTTCTGATAAATCAGAATTATGAGAACGATAAGATACACACACAATTTGTTAACGGAGTTCGGCCAACTTTGCCTACGTCTTTGGACCTGCTGCAGATCTTTTATTATTAACCGAGAAATTTACACCACTCTCAACTCACACCCGAACCCAAATACACTCGAAAAATTACTCTTAATTTCTCACAAAGAAAAAGAATTTGTAAAGAAGAATATATATATATATATATATATATATATATATATATATTTTTTTTTTTTCTTCTCTCTCTCACGATCCCTTTCTCTTCTTCTTGTTTGGGATGTTGGGATTTTTTGGATGATTTTTTTTTTCTCATAATACTTTGGTATTTATAGAAACTAAGGGGGTTGGTGAAAGCCAAAAATGTTGAAAAAACAATGGCCTCCTTTGTTGACATTAGGGAGCAAACAAGGAGCCACCAACTCCACCGTCCAAAAAACCACCATCCATTGACTAACAATCTCCCACTTGAAGACTGATTTCAAAATGTCTTCACACCTTGATCATTGCAACAGGTCTTTCAGGCTTGTTACTCTAGCAAGCCAACTCAGGTTGCACACAACCTCAGCTTATCGTACGGCACGACATTTGTTAGCATGTCTGCCGGATTCTTACTTCCTGGGATCTTTTCAAGCACCAACGCTCCATCTTCCAAAGCTGATCTGATGAAATGATACCGAAGTTGTATGTGTTTTGTCCGAGCATGGTAAACTGGATTCTTTTCCAAATCAATGGCACTCTTCCTATCACAATACAACACATTCTTCTCTTGGTCGAGGCCTAGATCTCGTAGAAATGACTGTAACCACATCATCTCCTTTGTTGCCTTTGTCACAGCAACATACTCAGCTTCATAGCTTGATAGAGCTACAATTTTCTGCAACTTTGAAACCCAACAAATTGCAGTACCACCAAAAGTGTAGACATACCCGGATGTGCTCTTCCTACTGTCAATGTCACCTCCATTGTCAGCATCAACATATCCCTGCAATCCTATCTCAGACTTCATGAAACACAATGATAAACTTGGATTTCCCTTCAGATATCTGAAAATCCACTTAACAGCTTCCCAATGTTCCTTGCCGGGATTGCTCATAAACCTGCTAACGACTCCCATTGCATGTGCAATGTCTAGCCTTGTACATACCATCGCGTACATCAGGCTGCCAATAGCAGAAACATATGGAACTTTATCCATATATGCCATCTCGTCTTCAGTCATTGGGGACTGATCTCTGGATAACCTAAAATGACTTGACTGGGGAGTACTAACTGGCTTCGCGTCATCCATATTAAACCTCTTGAGGACTTTCTTCACATACTCCTCTTGAGATAACTTAAGACCCTCCTTGCTTCTACTAATTCTCATCCCAAGAATTTGTCTTGCTTCTCCCAGGTCTTTCATTGCAAAATCTTCTGAGAGTTTCGTCTTCAAGTTGTTGATCTCATGCAAGTCTGCTCCCACTATAAGCATGTCATCAACATACATGAGCAATATCAAGTAGGACTCTTCAAGCCTCTTGAAATAACAACAGTGGTCAGCCTCACACCTCAAGAAACCATCACCTTTGATGAAGCTGTCAAACCTTTTATACCATTGTCTTGGGTTGCTTCATGTAGATTTCTTCATCCAAATCACCGTGAAGAAATGTTGTTCTTACATCCATTTGTTGAAGATGTAAGTCTTCCTTTGCTACCAGGCCAAGAACAGTTCTAATTGTCACACCCTTGACTACAGGAGAGAAGATTTCAGTGTAGTCTATGCCTTCTTTTTGTCGGAATCCCTTCACAACAAGCCTCGCTTTATAACGCTTGCTTCCATCATGTTCTTCTTTTATTCGGTAGACCCACTTGTTGTGCAGTGCCTTTTTCTCCTTAGGCAACTCAGCTAACTCCCACGTGTGATTGGACATCAACGAGTCTATCTCATCGTTCATTGCAAGCTCCCACTTAATCGATTCATGAACTTGCATTGCCTCTTCATAACATTCAGACTCGCCTCTATCTGTGAGTAGAATGTAGTTGAGCGATGGAGAAAATCTTACAGGTTTCTTGATGATTCTGTTTGACCGTCGCAACTCTGTAACTGGCGTATGTGGGATCTCTTCGGAATCATCATTTTCATCTGCCTCACTATTCTCTTCTTGAGAAATATGTTCTTCTAGTGTTGTCGTATCCTCTTGCAACTCTGGTGCTTGGATATCTCCCAAATCAACAGCTACAGACTCCTTCCTTTCTGAACTTTCTTTTTGCTTATCCTTGTACAAGGCTCCTTCATTGAAGACAACATTCTTGCTGCGGATGATCTTCCGATTTTTGTCATCCCAAAACCGGTAACCGAACTCCGTGTTACCATAACCAATGAAGTAACACTTCTTAGATTTTGCATCAAGTTTACTTCTTGCAGCATTATCATCATGAACATAAGCTAAGCAGCCAAACACTTTTAGATAAGAAAGATTTACTTTCTTTCCGCTCCAAACTTCTTCAAGGATCTTGAATCCCAATGGAACAGACGATCCTCTGTTTATTAAGAAAGTTGCGGTATTGATTGCATCCGTCCAAAATGTCTTAGGCAATCCACAATGCAATCTCATGCTCCTTGCACGCTCATTCAAGGTCATGTTCATCTTTTCAGCTATTCCATTTTGTTGAGGCGTTCCAGGAATAATCTTCACCATCTTTATCCCATTATCAGCGCAATATCTTCTGAACTCTTCGCTAATGTACTATCCACCATTATCAGACCTTAGACACTTCAACTTGAGATTCGTCTCAATCTCAACCATGGCTTTCCATCTATTGAAAACCGAGAATACTTCATACTTGTTCTTCATGAAGTAGACCCACACTTTCCTTGTGGAGTCATCAATAAAGGTCACATAGTAGTACGAACCTCCTAGCGATGCGACAGATGCGGGTCCCCACACATCAGTGTGCACTATCTCCAACATCTTCAAGTTGATATCTCCAATACCAACTATATCCAAAGGTAAACCATCGGCTAGATATACCTTTCCATAATTTTCAGTAACATAATTCTCCATAATGTTGTGGTGTGGTGTGGTGTGGAATTACTAACCGCTGCCCTCATTGGCTCCCAACTATTTGGCAGAGATGCCAGCAGAATCAGTGCTCGCACTTCATCATCAAACTCAATTTCAACGGATGATAATTGGTTGACAATCGTGTTGAACTCGTTCACATGTGCTGCAACAGGGCCACCTTCTTCCATCTTCAAGTGGAAGAGTTTCTTCATGAGAAATACCTTGTTATTTGCTGAAGGTTTCTCATACATATCCGAGAGAACTTTCATGAGCCCTTCCGTGGTCTTCTCCTTCGCAACGTTGTGAGCAACATTTTTTGACAGTGTTAACCTAATAACACCCCGAACCTGTCTATCAAGGAGATCCCACTCTTCCTGATCCATCTTCGCATGCTTCTTGCTCAGTGGTTGATGAAGCTTCCTTCCGTACAGATAATCCTCGATTTGCATTCTCCAAAATGCGTAATTTGTACCGTCAAATTTCCCGATACCGTGTGCCGAACAATCTTCGCCTCCCATCGTTTCTGATTAGTTTTGCGAATCACCGTGTATTTGAACACCTCCGTCGACAAACCGATGTCACCGACAAAATTTCACTATTCACCAATTCACTATTTACGTGAACAGTAACCTCGCATGAAATTTGACCGAAATCACCCAACCCGCGCTCTGATACCAGTTGTTAGAAAATAACGCCAAATTTCCGATCGTCAAATTTCCGATCGTCAAATTTCCGATAAATCAGAATTATGAGAACGATAAGACACACACACACAATTTGTTAACGGAGTTCGGCCAACTTTGCCCACGTCTCCGGACCTGCTGCAGATCTTTTATTATTAACCGGGAAATTTACACCACTCTCAACTCACACCCGAACCCAAATACACTCGAGAAATTACTCTTAATTTCTCACCAAGAAAAAGAATTTGTAAAGAAGAATATATATTTTTTTTCTTCTTCTTCTCTCTCTCACGATCCCTTTCTCTTCTTCTTGTTTGGGATGTTAGGATTTTTTGGATGATTTTTTTCTTCTCACAATACCTTGGTATTTATAGAAGCTAAGGGGGTTGGTGAGAGCCACAAATGTTGAAAAAACAATGGCCTCCTTTGTTGACATTAGGGAGCAAACAAGGAGCCACCAACTCTACCGTCCAAAAAACCACCATCCATTGACTAACAAAGACTAGAGAACCTTTGATGTCGGAGGTAATTTTTAGGAGCACATGAATCCTAAGATAACTCTGTTTGAATACTCTTTTCCCCTTTCTTAAAATATTGTTGGTTTCTTCTATCATTTTGTACTGTCTCTTCGGCATTATCTTAACTCGGAGAACAAAAGCGGTTGCATAGTGACAAAAACCTAACCCTCGTTTAGTTGTTTCTACTCGTTTTGGAGTTTTGTTTAACCTAATGAAGATTCCTACCCACAGCTTCACATTGTTTTCTGGATTCATATGATGCTTATTTTGTGATCTCCTCTTTAGACGAGCGTGTGGGCATTTGAAAAATTTCATACAAAGATTAAAAAAAAAAATTCAACAAAGTTTCGAATGTAGTTGCTGCACAAAACTCTTTTGGTGGTATAAGCCTTATGGGAGAAGATTCTCCATTGCATGTGATAGAATCAGAAAACTCTCTGAAATTATGTATATTTCTGATTAGGGTTTTACAAAGGAGACAATCCTCTATTTATACAAAGGTAAAATATCCTAACTATATAAGGCCCAATAAATATATACCCAATAAACCTATATCTCTTAATACCCCTCCTAAAGTTGGAGCATGGAGATTTCGAATGCCCAACTTGCACAAAATTTTTTGAAAATGACGTCCTCCAAGTGCTTTAGTGAAGACATCCGCCAATTGTTGAGTAGTAGAAACATGTTGTGTCTGAATAATTCCAGCTACGATATCATCTCTAATGAAATGGCAATCAAGCTCCACATGTTTCGTCCTCTCATGAAACACAGGGTTAGCTGCAATATGTAGCGCAGACTGACTATCACAATACAAATCCATTGGACCAGAATGTGCAATACCCATCGTTGACAATACACTCTTGATCCACTTCAATTTTTTCACCACCACAACTATAGCTCGGTACTCTGCTTCTGTTGAAGAGAGAGATACTACATCCTGCTTCTTTGACTTCCACGACACAGGTGAATTCCCCAACTGTATCAACCATCCACTCAAAGATCTCCTCGTGATTGGACATCCAGCCCAATCAGAATCACACCAAGCTGTAAGATGAAAATTACATTCAACTTTCAACAAAATTCCCATTCCAGGACACTCCTTCAAGTAACGAACAACTCGTAAAGCAGCCCGCCAATGATCCTCTCTTGGCTCACGCATAAATTGAGACAAGATGTGAACAGAGTATGCAAGATTTGGTCTTGTCGCAGCCAGATAAATCAACCGATTTTGCGATACTTCTCTAGATCAGTGAGTATCTATGACGTCGACCTTCCCAACTGATGGTTCTGCTCCATCGGAAACTCTACTGGCCTAACACCAAGCAAACCAACATCAGCAATAATATCCAGAGCATACTTCCTCTGTGATAAATATATCCCCTTTGTGTTTCTAGCAACTTCCAATCCAAGAAAATACTTCAATTTTCCCAAATCCTTCATATGAAAGCATTTACTTAGATACGTTTTGAACTTCTGTATCACTTCTGGAGAGCTCCCTATTATCACAAGATCATCCACATATACGAGAACATGCAAGTGAACTTTACCACGAACTAACGAGAAAAGAGAGTAATCTGCCTTACTCTGTGTAAAACTATAACTCAACAGTGCCTTCGAAAGTTTCGCGAACCAGCATCGCGGAGATTGTTTCAAACCATACAATTACTTGCGCAATCGACATACCCTACCCTTCTTAGAGCCACCAAAACCCTGAGGTACTCTCATAAACACCTCTTCATCCAAATCTCCATGAAGAAACGCATTGTGCACATCCATCTGATGCAACTCCCAATTTTTCCCAGCTGCAACTTGAAGAACCAATCGAATTGTGCTCATCTTTGCCACAGGAGCAAATGTATCAGAATAATCAATCCCTTCTTTCTGGCGATTGCCACATGCAACAAGTCTCGCCTTATATCTTTCAATCGAGCCATCAGCATTATACTTGATCGTGTAAACCCATTTACACTCAATGACATGCTTACCTGGTGGTAAGTGTTCAATCAACCATGTTTGATTTCGTTCCAGGGCCTCAATCTCCAGTCTCATAGCTTCTCTCCATCGCGGATCTTTCATAGCCTCAGCAAAAGTTTTCGGCACAACTCCTTATGTTATTGCACACAGGAACGCTCTGTGTGACACAGAGAACCTCTCACAGTTCACATAATTCTCAATACCATAATCATTACTCAATTCCTGACTCACAGTGGATGCATTCATTGTAAATGCTGTATTGCACACAAACTCTTGTAACTTGGCAGGAGGTTATTTCTTTCTCATTCCTCTTCCCAACATTTCTGTTGATGTAGGTTGTTGATGTTGCACAGTTTCAGCAGATTGTGTAACTGATGCAGGTTCAACATTATCACCCACTACTACAGGTTCTGTGCGTACTGCAGGTTTTGTGTGTACCTCAAGTTCTGTGTGTACTGCAGGTTCTGAGTTACACACATCTGTCGTATGTGTAACATCTGCAGGCATAATCTCTACTGATGCAGGTTGTGTAATTTCCCTTGTCAAAACAGGAGCTATATCATCAAATCCAACATTATCACCAACAAATAACCTCGTGTGATCAGAATTAGAAGGCTCATCAACCTGATCTTTTTGCTCCAAATATGGGAATCGTTCCTCAATGAAGGTGACATCCCGTGAGACAAAGATTTCACGTGTCTCCAAATCAATTAAATTCCACCCCTTCTTCGCATAAGGGTACCCCAGGAATACACATTTCCTGCTTCTACTCGCAAATTTATCTCCATGCCGTTTTTGATTATGAGCATATGCTAAACATCCAAAAACTCGTATCTCACTATAAGCAGGGCTTTTCCAAAGATAATTTCGTAAGGACTCTTACTATTGTGTAACATAGAAGGCGTACGATTGATTAGATATGCAGCACTCAAAGCACAGTAACTCCAAAGTTCTATTGGTAGATTTGCCTGAAATCTCAACGCTCTTGCCACATTCAATATATGACGGTGTTTTCGCTCCACTCGCCCATTTTGTTGAGGAGTTCCTACACATGAAGTTTGATGAATTATCCCATATGTGCGAAAATACTCCTTCATCACCATGAATTCACTCCCATTATCACTTCGTACGATTTTCACATGCTTCTCAAACTGTCGCTGGATGAGAGCAAAGAAATCGATCATTGTTTTTTGAACTTGTGTTTTATCAACAAGAAGAAAAACCCACACAGCTTTGGAATAATCATCCACAATGGTTAAGAAATAAGAAGACCCACACAAACTCTATGTTCGATATGGCCCCCAGAGATCACAATGAATCATTTCAAAGCACTCCTTACTTTTCTTCGTACTCTCAGGAAAGACATTACGACATTACTTTGCTCGGAAGCAAACATCGCAATCAGAAACGCCAACACTCTTTTGATCCACTTCTGGCAATTTCTTAATCACCTTTTCAGAAGCATGTCCCATTCTTTTATGCCAAAGTTCCACAGATTCCAACTTACTGACTTTCGCCACCTTCAAGATCTTCTTATAACCTTGAAGAAAATACAACCCATCTTTCCTTTCACCCACTGCGATCGGAATCTGCAAAGCAAGATCTTTCAACAAACACAACTGCTTAGAGAATAACACAATGCAATCCATCTCATCAATAACTTGTGACACAGATATGAGATTGCACTTGAGTTCCTTGACAAAAAGGACATGTGTCAAAGTACACTTCTCTGTCAATACCACACTTCCTACTCTATCAGCAGTAACCACATTCCCATTACGTAGACCCACCCAACACGGTGAGATTGGATGCACATCGAACATGCCCCTCAATGTACCTGTCATATGGTGCGATGCACCACTATCAATAATCCACTCATCTGTATAGTTGCTATTACCCACACCATTTGCTGTCTCGAATCTCAACTCAAGAAATTGAACCAGCTTATGTCATTGATCTTCCTTGAGACCTGTCACAGCCTGTGCACCAATCTGCGACGTCTCAGTGTGACACACAAGTTTCGTTGTGTGTAACACATGTTTCGTAGGTTTTCCTAGAAAAACAGGAATCGCTAACCGTATTTGCAGATTCAC
Source organism: Eutrema japonicum (assembly GCA_030161315.1). NCBI lineage: Eukaryota > Viridiplantae > Streptophyta > Magnoliopsida > Brassicales > Brassicaceae > Eutrema > Eutrema japonicum. Next base: position 45,437,415 of record BSQW01000004.1, on the reverse strand, counting down.
AATCAATACCTCCAAATCGTCTGTACTGCTCCAGCCACCAATCTGGATAGTCATTTACCTGATAACATGATCTCACATCATAACCATACTTCGAACAATAAGAACACATAATACCTCGATTATGAAATCTCATATCTTCTCTAAATCATATAGATCTCGATAGTTTCTCCACCGATTAAACGTCCCCAAGCCCTAATGGCTCCCTCTCTGAAATTCTGTATATTTCTGATTAGGGTTTTACAAAGGAGGCAATCATCTATTTATACAAAGATAAAATATTCTAACTATATAAGGCCCAATAAATATATACCCAATAAACCTATATCTCTTAATAGCATAAATCACAAAATCTTTATCATCTCAACAAGATTTAAACCGCTTTCTTGAGCTTTATTTGTTGATGATGATGTACAAAAATGCAAGTGTTAATGACATAAGCTAATCTTCTTACGATCTAACACAAGAAGGTGTTAGAAAGAAAAATGAAATAGCTTAAGAGAAGAGATTAGGGCTGCGCATTCGGATATTCGGTTCATTTTTTTTGGGTTTCAGGTAGTTTGGGTATAGGGGGTTTAGGAACCATATTGGAAACAAAGAAAAATCGGTCCGGGTCGGTTCAAACAATAGATTGAAGAACCGCCTTGGATCCAAATTATATTCGGGTTCGGTTTGGATCTGGTTCGGAATGGATATTTTTATCCGGATTACATGAACTATTCAAACTAGCCGAAGTACCTGAAAAAAAAATCCAAACTACACAATTATCCAATTTTTTATCTGAACTACCCGGAAAAAACTAAAATATGCGTGATTATATTTGTAATTTTGGGTATTTCGGTTATTTCAAGTCTAAATACACCTAATAGTTTTGCTTATATAATTATATTTTGGGTATCGGTTCCGGTTAGGTTCAAATATCCAGAATATTTTAAAAATTCATGATTATCCAGTTCGGTTTAATTATTCGGTTCGGTTCCGGATAATTTGTGCATGACTAGAAGAGATAATGAACTAATATGTTTTCAAAAAAAAATCTGAATTATTTTTTTAATGATGTTTAAAACGAAATTTAAAAATCCTTTAAGTTGAAGGGGAAGATAAACCGATGGGAGATAGACAGACGAGTAAATTTGGCTATTTCCTATGGAAGTTTAAATGCTTGCTTTGATTTTCTGATGAATGACGATTGGAATTTCTCAAGTTGCCATTGTATAAATGTTAGATAGAGCCAACTCTTTCTGTAAGTAGAACTCTAATTTCATCTTCTTCCAATTAAAACAAAAGCGTATGGATAAATCCTCGCCGGAGATACACTGCGTGTTTGTTGAGACAATCCTCGACACTCGTCTCGTGGTTCTCATTAACAAAGATGATAACGTTTCTGTTTTCAAAGGTGAAAACGACATCTAAAGTAAAACTATTATGTTGGTGATGTTGTTCATTTGCTTATTTTGCTTCTTCTTCTTTTTGGTTTATTTACAGAAAAATTACGCAAGAAGCATTCACAATGTTTCCCAAAGAATGGTGAAATTACTATTAATGCCATTAAGGTAGGGTTTGCTTTCGCCTTGTTTTACAAGTTTCGTTTTAACAACAACAATAAAGGAGTGAGTGGTTGTTTTCTTTCAGATTGAATGGAGTGGTCGCTTTATTCACTTGCCAGATTCGATGATCGTGAGTAAGGCTTTTGACTTTAATGGTAACGAGGACTGGTTTATATTTGTTGATGTTGCGGTAAGAGTTGAGAAGACTAAAGTGGTTGCTTGTTCAAACCCTGATTATGAGTTGCTCGAGAAAAACACAGAGATTACCAATGCTCCCACTCTTGAAGAAGAAGCTAAGGAGAGGAAATCAAAGAAGAGGAAAGCTGAAAAGTTCCGATGAAAGTCTCAATTGTTATGTGAGAGGTTGAAGTTGGTTCTAAATCAGGTAACCATTTACTTAGAACATCATTAATTCTAGTCAAGCCCTCTATGTGGGTTTCATGGTAATTCATGTGTCTTTGTTTCTCATTTTAGTTGGTCTACAGATTGGTAACGCTTACTAAAAGCTATATGAACACCTCAAGAACTTAAACTTGCTATTCTGATTTCAGGTAAAGAATAATTTGGTAATGTTGCACAGCATGAGGTGCAGGTTTCAGTACCTGATGGTGCAGAGCAGCAAATGCAATATGATCAAACAGCCGTTCCACATAGTAACCTTATGTTGGAACTAATTTTTTATCAAAACTTGAGGGCTTGATAAAATTGTGTTAGTGTGAAAAGAAATGAGTTAAGCTCATTCGAATGAAATGTTTTCATTGGCTGAGAAATATTTTCTCGTGTATAACAAGAGAAAAGAAAAGACCACACGCGCGTCGATCACATCTTGGGCCTTATGGTCTTGTGGACTTTTAGAGGTATCGATCGATACTCGACGAGCCGACTTAAAAATCGCAGCCGCTAGAATATTCTGAGGAATATTCCATATCTGTCTGGGAAAACCCCTAGCCTCTCTCCTATATATACTGGCCGATTTTCACCTTAAAAATCATCCTCTGATACACTAAAAACACATCCTAAAAGTTCTAGCAAAATTTCTCTCAATTCCCTACTGCTTAGAGTAAGTTTCTATTCGAGAGTATCGTAGTAATAATGTTCGACAGATCTGATATCAAGTGTAGATGATACAGATTCATTTGGTTGTATCATGGGACTCATGGATCTATTAAAATCTGTCGCACTACGGAGGATTCTTTGAGTTAAGGAAAGAGATTCATCTCGCCTCCTTAGATTTATTTATGCTTTAATCGTTTTATGAATCGTCTGTTCCTTACTGTTTATTTATATAATCGTGATTAAATCTTATTATGTCTATTGTGCGAATTTATGGTCTTACAATCTTAACTCAAAGAAGATCCAATTTTGTTTTATTACTTCAATTGGATCTTTAATCACGAGTAAATAAACGTTTTCAAAAGGTTTTTAAAACGATTCTTCTACTACTGATGATACTCAAACATTATCAAAAAGTTTTTTTAGCAACTTGAAACGTGTAGTAGAGGCAATCTCTGTCTATTTTTAAGAATATGTTCATCTACTAGTGATACTCAAACGTTATCAAAAAACTATTTAGCAACTTGAAACGTGTTGTAGAAGCAGTACTGCTTTAAACATCTTCTATAACCGTCTTTAATTGCAATTATTGAACGGTATAATCAACGAACGCACCTTGTGGTTCTTGATAGGTTCGATTGCGATCGAAACCTTGTAAGTATCGATCGACACCCTATGGTATGGATCGATACTATACAAAATTTGTATCGGTCGACACTGACGTGCATCGATCGATACTATGCAAAAAGTTATATCGATCACACTGAGGTGCATTGATCGATACTTTGCATCTAGTGGTATCGGTCGACACTGAGGTGTATCGATCGATACTGTGCATCGACCAAGTTGGGTCTATGTCGATCGATACTGTGTAAAATTCACAGGTATCGATCGACACCGTGGTGCATCGATCGATCATGTGAATAATTCACTTGCATCGATCGATACCAGTGGTGCATCGATCGACATTGTATGTGCATCGATCGACACCAGTTAAGCATCGATCGACACAGTGGTGCATTGATCGATCCTGTGCAAATTTACTTGCATCGATCGACACCTAGGGTGTATCGATCGACACCTAAGGTGTGCATCGATCGACACCTAAGGTGTGCATCGATCGATACCAACGTTGTTTGGTTCGATATTATCTTTAGAATAGCGATTCTTAAACTTTATATCGGTACTAATTGAAGTTGTGTTTCTTTTGTCTTCACAGAATGACAATCGACGTTGAAAACAACTCTGGAATGGTGGAGAAAACCAATGACAAGGTGGAAAAAATGGCTGCGAGCCTGATTGAGATGGTCAAAGTTCCATCTGTGAATCATGTCACTCCTCCAACCAAGTTTGATGGGACATCATTCAAGATGTGGAAAAGATGTTCTTCTATCTGACAACACTGAATCTGCAGAAATACACCAGCGAGGTGAAACCTGTTCTCCCAGAAGATAACACTGATCCACATGCACTTGTGAGTGTCCACGCTTGGGAACATGCTGACTTCTTGTGCAAAGGCTATATTCAGAATAGCCTTTCGGACTCTCTGTTTGGGGTGTACGAAAACACTGAGACTTCAAAGGATCTGTGAGATTCTTTAGACAAGAAGTATCGCATTAAAGATTCTGGTACTCAGAAATTCACCGTGGCAAAATTCGAGCAGTACAAGATGGTGGATTCAAGACCACTGATGGAACAAGTCGATGAGGTGCAGAGGCTCCTACACGACATTCATGCTGAGGGTATGCGGCTGTGTGAAACCTATCAAGGTTGCTGCATCATTGAGAAGCTACCTCCTGGTTGGACGGACTTCAAAAACTACCTCAAGCTGAAGAAAAAGAAGATGAGCCCTGAAGATTTGATTGTTAAGCTCCGCGTAGAGTCTACGAATCGGGAACAACAAATCGGTGTAGGTGTGAAAATTCGCGAACACAATGCGAACATGGTTGAACACCAAAACACCAATCAAGGCAAGTGGCAGAACAAAGGACGCCTAAAAAAGGCAAAGGGAAGATGCCACCAAAGAACTTCCAGAAGTTCAAGAACAAGAGTGGTCAGAATGGTCAGACTTCTCAAAGGTTCTCAGGAGTGTGTAACTTCTGTGGAAAGCAAGGACACAAATCCTTCGAGTGTCGCAGCAAGAAGGCTCAAGCTAACTTGACTGAAGCTGACATGTGTGTTGTGGTCACTGAGGCCAACGTTGCTGAAAGCCATCCGAAGACTTGGTGGTTCGATACTGGTGCAACCAGACACATCTGCATGGATCGAGAGATGTTCTCGACCTACACAAAGAACATGAATGGTGAAAAGCTCTTAATGGGTAATTCCGTTTCGTCGACAATTGATGGTCACGGAAAGGTTGTTCTGAAGCTCACCTCTGGACAGGAACTGGTTCTCACGAACGTCGTCCATGTATCAGACATGCGCAAGAATCTGATCTCTGGATCGCTCACAAGCAAGCATGGATTCTCTGTGAAGCTTGAAGGTGATAAGCTGATCCTAACGAAGAATGGGATGTATTTGGGAAAAGGGTTTGTTTGTGATAATCTGTTTAAGATGTCTGTTGATGCAGTAATCCATAAGGATAATGTAACCGAGGCATCCACCTCGAAGAACCCTAAGATGAATGATAAGAAACCATTTACTTATCTTGCTGAGTCTTTTAATATTTGGCATAAACGATTAGGACATGTTAATTTCAAGTCTATGAGTAGATTGATGAACATGAATATGATTCCTAAATGCAAAATAAGCAAAGACAAATGTGAAGTTTGTGTCCAAGCCAAACTCACTAAAACGCCATCTCCCAGCGTTCAAAGAACAACCGAACCTCTAGGTTTAATTCACACAGATTTATGTGATTTAAAATATATTCAAACTAGAGGTGGCAAGAAATATTTCGTGACCTTCATAGACGATTGCACGAGATATTGTTACATCTTTCTACTGCGGAGTAAAGATGAAGCCTTGGACAAATTTAAAGAATACAAGCTGGAAGTTGAAAACCAACTCGGCAAGACCATAAAAAAGGTCAGAAGTGATAGAGGAGGTGAATATAATGAACCATTTGATGCATTCTGTAGAGCACATGGCATTATTCATCAAACAACTGCTCCCTACTCACCGGAATCCAATGGAGTTACTGAAAGAAAAAACAGAACTCTCAAGGAAATGATGAATGCAATGTTGCATGAATCTGGGTTAGCTCAGAACATGTGGGGAGGGAAGCTCTGCTTACCTCAAATTATATCCTAAACAAAATTCCACACAAAGTCACAGGAAAAACTCCTTATGAACTTTGGAATGGTAATGTACCTTCGTATATATACCTGAAAGTGTGGGGGTGCCTGGCAAAAGTTGCAGTACCACTTCCGAAAAAGGTCACCATTGGACCTAAGACGGTAGATTGCATTTTCATCGGATATGCGCACAACAGTAGTGCCTATCGTTTTCTGGTACATAAATCAGATATACCAGACATTCATGTAAACACAATAATGGAGTCAAGGAATGCATCCTTCTTCGAAAATGTGTTTTCATGTAAGGATAGAGGAAATCATAAACGAACTCGTGACGAACGAGATGCTAGCAATGAGGCAAGCACTTCTGGCACTTTTACAAACAAAGATGCAGAAGAAGAAGAATCTGAACCTAGACGAAGCAAGAGAGCTCGTAAGGAAAAGACATTTGGCTCTGAGTTCATAATGGCATTCCTAGCGGAAAGTGGTCCAAGAACTTTCATGGAAGCAATGTCTACACCTGATGCACCTTTCTAGAGGGAGGCATCTAACAGTGAAATCAACTCAATTATGCAAAATCATACTTATGAGTTGGTAGACCTACCTCAAGGTTGCAAACCTCTTGGTTGTAAATGGATCTTCACCACAAAGCTAAAAATCGATGGCTCTATAGACAAGTATAAGACCAGACTTGTGGTACAAGGATTTCGTCAAAAGGAAGGATTGGACTTTTTTGACACTTATTCTCCAGTGACGAGAATAACTTCGATTCGCATGTTGGTTGGAATCGCAGCTTTAAGAAACCTTGAAATACATCAGATGCATGTTAAGACTGCTTTCCTAAACGGAGATTTAGAGTAAGAGATCTATATGAATCAACCTGAGGGTTATGTTGCTCTCGGACAAGAGAAGAAAGTCTGTAGACTTTTGAAATCGCTATACGAACTCAAGCAAGCTCCGAAGCAATGGCATGAAAAGTTTGACAGTGTAATGATGTCAAATGACTTTCACATCAATGAATGTGATAAGTGCATCTATATCAAAAGTACTTCACAAGGTTATGTGTTGTTGTGTTTGTACGTAGATGACATGCTAATCATGGGAAGCAACAAAGATATAATCTTTCAAACGAAGACCATGCTAAGTGGAAAGTTTGATATAAAAGACATGGGAATGGCGGATGTAATTCTAGGAATTAAGATTATTCGAAATTAAAAATGAATAATTTTGTCTCAAGAACATTACGCTACAAAAATCCTTGAAAGGTTTAAGACCTACTCCAATGGGACTGCAAAAACTCTCTCTAGCTGATTGCCACGTCAGCAGTGGAGAGAGTGACACGTGTCTTAGAAAAAAAAAATTCTAAATTGCGTCGTCTTCTCTTCCTCTTCTCTGATATGTTTCTAAGTGAAACGAATGAAACTCATCGTCTTCTTTTCCTCTTCTCTCCTACGTTTAGTGGCTTTGGGTTCGTGCAAACGCTCCTTCCATCTATATATTCTCTCCAAATTCACACAATCGTTTAGAGCTCCACACTAACCCTAGCTGTTGTCGCCTGGTGAACAACTCGTTCAGATGATCAGAGATCGATGGAGGGGCATCGAGATGACTTTCAATCGGTAATTATCCACACCAGCCTTGAGTATTCCTGTTAATTTTCACTTCTAGGGTTCATATATTACAAATTCCTCTTTTGTTCATCAGGTTTTCGTCTTCAATTTCCTTTTAGGGTTTAACAATTCCCTTTCGCTTTATATATTTTATGGACGATCACACATCAGTAGTCTCACATATTGGTCTTATTATTCAGATTGCATTCGGAGAAATTCCAATTGGGAAGAAGCAGAGCATGTGCGGGAATGACGGTCGGAAGGAATTCAGACGAACGACAAAGTAAAAAAGAATAATTCAGGAATTGGGAAATGAGATTCAAGAGAAGTACGAGATGGGCGGTGTTGAAAGTCTCGTCTCATATAGATATGTAAGTTTAGAAAATTTTGTTTGTGTGCATTGGTTATAATAATGTTTCTTTTTGACTTCTTAATTTGCTTTATATGTTACTATGTTTATGTGAATATGAGAATCACCAGTAATTTTTATTGATGTTTATTTTAAATCGATATAGTGAGTAGTAAATCGCCTTTATTCCTGGCCAATTTGAATCATAGTCGTTTCTTAGCCAGTAATAATGATTTAGATACGCTTGAGCCAAAGTTGATGATTGTATGGTCTCAATTTGGTTTTGATTGTTTATTTGTTTTATTGGAAAGTGCTTTTAAGGATGACAATAGAGTGATTTCATGAAGAATTAATGTTCAAAGTGCAAGCTTCTGTCTCTGGTATTCAATATACTTTTGAACACTTGCTATGACAATAGATAGGTGTCCTCTTTTCTAAATTATGAAGGAATGCCAATGAAATTGTTTCGTTCAACTTTTCATCAACTAAATTATTTCTTGCTTTTGTATGGAGTTAAAAAAACCATGACATGCAGCTTTTGTTAAAATTTCAAACTCCATTGTGTATCTCAGATTTCAAGGAGGAATTTTTCTTAAGAGAAAATAGAAGTGTCTCCAGGCGAATGGTCAAATAATTGATCGGTATCACAATGAGAGTAACATAAAAGGCCCGGAAGACTATGCAGTTTCAGACCATTCTCAGACGGATTTGCTCTTCGTTTTATACAAAACCCAAGCCTTCATCTAAACCAACTAGAAGTGAACAAAGGTCCATCTTTTTCCATATGATAAAAACGTTGCTTATAACTTTTAATTGTTTTCCTTATGTTCAAAGTAATTTATGCTTTGTTTTACACTAAGGAATGATCTCGATATAGGAACTTAGCTAATTTCCTTGAATTCGAGCTCTGTCTCGCTAGCCATTCGACATAGATGTTCAAATCTGAAGATTTTAGTTTATGGGGATGGAAAATTGGTGACCTATTTGTCCGTCGAAATGGCAAGCTTTGTTTGTTTTTCCTTTGAATTGGCTTTGATAAGTTCCTCTATCGAGATCAATTTTCTTCAGGCCAGAGTTTTGATTTCAAAAACAATATTGGTTTAGATGGTATCTCTTTTGAAAAACTTTCATTATTATCATATTATAGGCTCCTAAACAGTACAAGGAGAAAGTTAGTTACATATTTACCAGTTTAGCCGAGAAGACAAGGGTTCTACATTTTGTTGGGGATAATTTTGGATATATTTGGGGCAAGAATCAATCTCTTGGTTGAGAATCTTTTGGATATAATATTGTCGTTCTATTTTTCTTATAATAGATGGGAGAGTTCTAACACAACAATGAAGTTCACAAAATGGCAATTTGACAACATAATGGTTAAGGCAATGGATATTTGACAAGATAAAAAAAGTTGTCACTGAGCTATTTAATAGTCACAATGATGATTGCGGTATAAAAAAGGGGAAAGATGCCAGATTCAACAATGGGATCGAGGAAAAAATAAGGACTTCAAGCGTTATCTTGAAATTTTAGGTATCTCGAGATGATTAAATCCATATGGTTGGCGTAAGCCTATTGCAAAGCAACGAGCATACATGGATCACCAGAGTTGTAGCTAGCATCTTTCAATAGACTTGAAAACCTTTTCTTCTAGAAGACACAAGTTACAGCAGACAAGTCATACATGTGACTAGCCACCCACGGCCAATGTACGAAGAACAAAATAATAATATCAAGAGAAGAAGATAAAATCGAACTTTAGTTGGAGAGTTGGTCAACTGAGTTGATATATAATGAATTTTTAGTATATTTAATTTTTTATTAAAAACAATTTTGCTCTGATAAATAAATTTTTTAGCTCTACCACTGTGTAAGCACATTCAAAATATCAAGTACAACATTAATATCTAAAACGATTAAAAAATTCAAATCGAAATATATAGTTTGCATGTTAAATATCAAATGGATAGAAACAAACATTCATGCTAACTTGTCCGTTTTTTATTAGTTTGTGTCCAGTTCCAAATTTATCGCATAATTCTCAGCAAACTTAAGAACTTTTTGTGGCTCCCGATCCAAATTTGAAAAAGACTGTCATTCCTAGTTTTCCATATATACCAAATATTTAGAAACAAAATTATATTCTAATTATTTTTTGGAAATGACCAAAAATGATAATCAAAGTTAGAAAAAGAACATTACAAAAAGACCTTAGAAATAGACCAAGCTTGTAATACCGGTGCCTGTTGGTGGGCTGTTTTTGGTTTGACAATTCATAAGATGGGCTTCATGGGCCCAGACGAAAGTTGGCAAGAAACCAAACAGAAATATTACATGGCCCAGAAGCATACATTCTCCTATTCTACAGATGGTGTACGTTACAAGAGAGGGGTATTTGCACAAGACACAAAGAAGTAGTGTCTAAAAGGAGGAGAAGTACAGACAAGAAGAGATGGGAGAATTCTTGAGAATACACTCATAGAAAGAAGAGAAAAACATATGCCTAGGAGAATGTTTTTCTTGTGTCTTTAAGAGTGGTATTATTCCCGTCTTCTGTCTTCTAAGTCCTGGTAGCAAAACCTGTAACGAAAGGGAAAACACACAGAAAGCTTTAGTGTGTCCTTGTAACCTATTTGGAGATAGTGAAGTTGGGAGTAAGAGTACTCCCCCGAGACGTACCGGTTTAAGTCCGGGAACTCGGTGATAATTTGTTCTTTCTTTAGCAAGCAACGTTTCCGCTAAGTCAATTACTCAACAGTGCCATTCAAAAAGAACATTATTTATTGCTTCTTCTACTTAAAAATATTTTGATTTAAATTTGTGAATACTTAATTCGGAAATAAAGAAGAAAAAAATCAGAACGTATTGTGCTATAGCAAAGATCCAAGAAAACTATATTATGTAGTTGTGAACAAGTCTTAGACGTTTATAGGTGGCTTTATGAAGACATTCTGATCAAGACATTATCAATTACATATCCAAGGGGTTTCCTTTTCATCAATTGAGTAGGCCTCAAGTTACTTTACCCAAAAGAACAAACAATTCTGATTTAAGTTGCTTAGGCCCCAAGAAACTTGTCAATTTCATGATTGAAATAAAGAGGAAATGTAGATTCGTACAAAAGAGTATCTTAACAGTAAATTCGCACCCTTTGGTTTCTTCTCCGTCTTAGGTCCAAGAAACACTACAATGACTTGTTTCTACTGAAACCAATCTGTCAATAAACTAAATGTTTATCTTCATCATCAGAGGCATAGCTAGCAAGACCTAGACCAAAATCTTTGGCCAAAACCTTGTGCATTGGATCAGCTGCTGAGATAAGAGATGATGATGACTTATGATTGTGCAATGATGAATAGCACATCATAACAGCAACGAAGATTGCAAATTCAGAAGTTATGCCAAAGATTAATTAATAACATAAATCAAAATCTTGCAGACCAAAACAAACCTTTATATAAGTATTGCTTCATCTTCATTCAGCAATGACTTTGTTTGCAATTTCATCAAATAATTCATCTGTAACCTGTTCAAAAGACATATGTCAACTGTTGTAGAAACGTGTGTTTATAGACCAATTTATATCAAACAGCCGCGACCTTAAGAAGGGATTACCTGTGAGGCTGTGACATTGAAGGCACCAATGAAGGGATTGGATAATACACTACTCCTGTGGCATTGAGATGACTACAATAATCAGAACTCTCTCTGGTAGCAAAGTGTAAAGGCTGTTTGATCATATTGCATTTTCTGCTCTGCACCATCAGGTACTGAAACCTGCACCTCATGCTGTGCAACATTACCAAATTCTTCTCTACTTGAAATCAGAATAGCAAGTTTAAGTTCTTGAGGTGTTCATATAGCTTTTAGTAGGTGTTACCAATCTGTAGACCAACTAAAATGAGAAACAAAGACACATGAATTACCATGAAACCCACATAGAGGGCTTGACTAGAATTAATGATGTTCTACGTAAATGGTTACCTGATTTAGAACCAACTTCAACCTCTACTTTCTCACATAACTTGAGACTCTCATCGGAACTTTTCATCTTCCGCTTCTTTGATTTCTTCTCCTCAGTTTCTTTGATTTCTTCTCCTCAGCTTCTTCTTCAAGAGTGGGAGCACTGGTAATCTCTGTCTTTTTCTTGAGCAACTCATCATCGGGGTTTGAACAAGCAGCCACTTTAGTCTTCTCAACTCTTACCGCAGCATCAACAAATATAAACCAGTCCTCGTTACCGATAAAGTCAAAAGCCTTACTCACGATCATCGAATCTGGCAAGTGAATAAAGCGACCACTCCATTCAATCTGAAAGAAAACAACCACTCACTCCTTTATTGTTGTTGTTAAAACGAAACTTGTAAAACAAGGCGAAAGCAAACCCTACCTTAATGGCAGAAATAGTAATTTCACCATTCTTTGGGAAACATTGTGAATGATTCTTGCGTAATTTTTCTGTAAATAGCGAGACGAAGCATAATTAGCAAATGAACAACATCACCAACATAATAGTTTTACTTTAGAAGTCGTTTTCACCTTTGAAAACAGAGACGTTATGATCGTTGTTAATGAGAACCACGAGAGCTAGTTGGGATAGTCCGGATAAAAATATCCATTCCGAACCAGAACCAAACTAAACCCGAATATATTTCGGATCCAAGACGGTTCTTCAATCTATTGTCTGAACCGATCCAGACCGATTTTTCTTTGGTTCCAATATGGGGTTCCTAAACCCCTATACCCAAACTACATGAAATCCGGAAAAAACGAACCAAACCGAATACCAGAATGCGCACCCCTAACCTCTTCTCTTAAGCTATTTCTTTTTTCTTTCTAACACCTTGTGTTGGATCGTAAGAAGATTTGCTTATGTCATTAACACTTGCATTTTCGTACACCATCATCAACAAATAGAGCTCAAGAAAGCGGTTTAAATCTTGCTGAGATGATAAAGATTTTGTGATTCCTGAGATGGAGAATCTTCTCCCATAAGGCTTAAACCACCAAAAGAGTTTTGTGCAGCAACTAGATTCGAAACTTTGTTGAACTTTTTTTGTGAATCTTTGTATGAAATTTTTCAAATGTCCACACGCTCGTCTAAAGAGGAGATCACAAAATAAGCATCATATGAATCCAGAAAACAATGCTTAGCTGTGGGTAGGAATCTTCATTAGGTTAAACAAAACTCCAAAACGAGTAGAAACAACTAAACGAGGGTTAGGTTTTTGTCACTATGCAACCGCTTTTGTTCTCCGAGTAAAGATAATGCTGAAGAAACCAACAATATTTTAAGAAAGGGGAAAAGATTATTCAAACAGAGTTATCTTAGGATTCATGTGCTCCTAAAAATTACCTCCAACATCAAAGGTTCTCTAGTCTTCACAACACATTAACATCACAAACCAGTTTTTCTACACCTCTTCCTCCTGCGAGTATTTCTTTTCTATGATGAGCTGTTCAGATGTAGAATCTTCAGAGGTCATGAGCAGCAAAGGGGCTCTTCTGTTTCTGACCAGCTTGAATAAAATGGAACATCCGGCTTTCTGACCATTTGCCTCGCAGAAACTTTTCCAGCCACGTGTGATGTAAAACTGGTCTGATGATTTTCTGTATTTCAAGCTTAACGTCCATGTTCTTCCCTGTTTGTTCATCAAACTTATCTCGTGAAATCTTCCGTTCAGTATGTTGGACCTTGATAACCTCACTGGAAGAAACTGCAACACCAATATATATATATATATACAATCAGACTAAAAACTTTCAATTATCATTGGAATGCAAAAGCCATTGTATAAGAATATAAGACTAAATTGAATTACTAACTAACCAGTCTATCTTCCCCTAGATTACAAACCGTGACCGATACCACAAAGCTATAGTTATCTGACAAAGACAACGATTCCACATTCTTCTTTTCGTTCCCGGGCTCATGTTCTACCTCTGGATTATCCTTCCTCTTCTTCTTGGAGTGCTTTCCTGGATAGAAAAAGGTATTGTTCGCCTATAAACAACATTGCGTTCCTAACTAGATACAAAAAGGAAGAGAATGATGAGACTTACCAATGTCGTCGTCCTCATCCCTCTCCAAAGGAATAATCCGGAGAATGGGTTTCGTTCCGTTTCCGACAAACATGATCCTCAAGAAACAACCAGTTTTATATTCACTCGCGCAGCAGAAAGCTCTCCAACCATGTCTGACATGAAACCGATTCGTTGATTTATGGTACACTATATCTATTGTGGATGACCTACCGTTTTCATCCAATAGAATAATCTCTTTGCACAGTTTAACCAGACCACTTGAGGTTGTAAAACCTTTTGGAAGATACTGCAAAGCAAATATCCCAAGTTGTGAGTATAATTCATACTAAAAATTCAGTTATAATAAAGTGAAAGACTTTTATTACAAATGAATCAAGTCGTAGGTTCGAAGCAGTGACAGGGACCACAAAACTAGTGTCTGAATCTGATGATGAACACTCTTGTTTTGGATTTTTCTTCAGTTTCAGCTTTCCTGAATCAAAAAGTTTCTAATTACTTCCTAATTTTGCTACTTTTCGAAAGAACCAAAAAAAAAAACAAAAGTTACCAGTTTTGTGCTTGGTGTTATTCTCGTCTTCTTCCTCCTGTGAGTAAAGTATCTCACAGCAGCTAGGTCCAAAGGGTGTGACATGAAACACGAGATTACCTTCGTGTCTGAAAACGAGAATGTCTCCGACCTGGAGATTGTTAGCCGCTGCGAATTTTTCCCATCCTTGGGTCAATCTATGGCCGTCGATCTTGATTTTCCAGGTTATCTCCGTCGCGTCTGATCTCAGTTCCACCTCGTTGCCCTCTTCTCTTCCTTCCAAGTGTTTCGAGTAAAAAGCTTCAGGAATCGACTGCATGCAAACATCCAAGAACAGAGCAAACAACAACAAAAAAGTAAAAACAAGAGAGATAGAAAGAGAGAGAGAGAGAGAGAGAGAGAGAGAGAGAGAGATTTACAAGGTGGGTGTTGAAGCCTGGAAGCATGGGCTTGAAGAAGTGCGGATTGAATGAAGAAGAGGAGAAGATTGAATTAGCCATTGATGAACAAAAAAGTATCTTAAAGGTCTTTCTGATTTCCAGTGATGACTTGAAAAGCCTCTCATCGTCTGCTTCTTCTTGAATTCGATTCCTATATAATTTCAGATTGGGCCAGATTCTCTGATTTTGGAGCCTTTTTGTATTCAAGCCCATTACGGTTTACCACCACTCAAACCAGCTCAAGATTAACGAGTCAAACCAAAAGTCAACATATATATTAACAAAGAAACAGAGAAATGGGAAAAGCAAAGAACTAAAAACCATTGTGGGTTTAATCGGAGGCAAATTGTGGAGAATCAAATGTAAATGATTTTAACCTCAAAAGAAAGAAAGAAAGCACACAAAACAAACAACTAAAAAACATAATTAGATATGTTAAGGTTAATGAGAAAATGAAAATAAAAAAAAACTAATGAGAGAGAAAAAGTACTAAAGAGGTATTTGGTAGGAATCAAAAAACATCCTGACTTGATTTGTCGACATCAAATTAGATATGTGCAACTTTTGTACAGAGATAAAAGTTAAATGGTTTGATAGTAGAACCGTGATGGTCTTTGATACAATGTGGACATGTGATAGGTTTCTTTCAGTTTTGGACAGATTTATCTCAAGCTCTAGAAGATTTGGACATGATTTGATAAGAACCTCAACTGTCTTATTGCTTGTTGGTGGAAAAGGCATAACACGTTTTAAACTCTTGAGAGAGGGCAAAGAGAAGGTCATGTCTTTCTCAACAACCTGAGATAAACTAGTGAGAGAGTCACCAAAGTTGAAGACCTAAAAAAACACCGTGGTAGAGAGTAGGTAGAGAAATTTTCAATCACCAATTGTCTACCTTGTCATTCTTAGTTTTCCATATATACCAAATATTTAGAAACAAAATTCTTTTCTAATTATTTTTTTTGAAATGGCCAAAAATGATAATCAAAGTTAGAAAAACAGCTGTAAAAAAAAATAATTAATTATTGCTTCTTCTACTTAAAAGTATTTTGATTTTGTGAATCCTTAATTCGGAAATAAAGAAGAAAAAAAAAACCAGATTGTATTGTGATATAGCAAAGATCCAATAAAACTATAATTTATGTACTTGTGAACAAGTCTTAGACGTTTATAGGTGGCTTTATGAAGACATTCTGATCAAGACATTATCAGTTACATATCCAAGGGGTTTCCTTTTCATCGATTGATTAGGGCTCAAGTTACTTTACCCAAAAGAACAAACAATTCTGATTTAAGTTGCTTAGGCTCCAAGAAACTAGTCAATTTCATGATTGAAATAAAGAGGAAATGTAGATTCGTACAAAAGAGTATCTTAACAGTAAATTTGCATGCTACTCCGTGACTCCGTCTTGGGTCCAAGAAACACTACAATGACTTGTTTCTACTGAAACCGATCTGTCAATAAACGAAATGTTTATCATCATCATCAGAGGCGTAGCTAGCAAGACCTAGACCAAAATCTTTGGCCAAAACCTTGTGCATTGGATCAGCTGCTGAGATAAGAGATGATGATGACTTATGATTGTGCAATGATGAATAGCACATCATAACAGCAACGAAGATTGCAAATTTAGAAGTTATTCCATAGATTAATAGCATAAGTCAAAATCTTGCAGACCAAAACAAACCTTTATATAAGTATTGCTTCATCTTCATTCAGCAATGACTTTGTTTGCAATTTCATCAAATAATTCATCTGTAACCTGTTCAAAAGACATATGTCAACTGTTGTAGAAACGTGAGTTTATAGACCAATTTATATCAAACCGCCGAGAACTTCAGAGTCACAATACAGTCTCTCTCATCCTACATGAAATTTAATGATGGTGCTGAGTCAAATTGTAAGTTACCAAGGGGGCTTGAATCGTCATAAACAAAAAAGTGATAAAATAAAACAATGTTCTTCTTAAGGAAACGGCAAACTTCTCACGGTCAAACTATATATATAAAAAAAAAGATAAACCAAAAAAACTTGAAGATTCAAGCCCCCTTGGTAACTTACAATTTGACATTGAAGGCACCAATGAAGGGATTGGATGATACACTACTCTTGTGGCATTGAGATGACTACCATAATCAGAACTCTCTCTCTGGTAGCAAAGTGTAAAGGCTGATTACTAAGGTGTAAGACCAGAAATTCGCACAATAGACATGATAAGATTTAATCACGATTATATAAATAAACAGTAAGGAATAGACGATTCATAAAAGGATTAAAGCATAAATAAATCTAAGGAGGCGAGATGAATCTCTTTCCCTAACTCAAAGAATCTTCCGTAGTGCGACGGATTTTAATAGATCCATGAGTCTCAGGATACAACCAAAGGAATCTGTATCATCTACACTTGATATCAGATCTGTCGAACATTATTACTACGATACTCTCGAATAGAAACTTACTATAAGTAGTAGGGAATTGAGAGAACTTTTGGTAGAACTTTTAGGATGTGTTTTTAGTGTATCAGAGGATGATTTTTAAGGTGAAAATCGGCCAGTATATATAGGAGAGAGGCTAGGGTTTTTCCGAGACAGATATGGAATATTCCTCAGAATATTCTAGCGGCTGCGATTTTTAAATCGGCCCGTCGAGTATCGATCGATACCAAGGGGTATCGATCCATACCTCTAAAAGTCCACGAGACCATCAGGCCCAATATGCGATCGACGCGCGTGTGGTCTTTTCTTCTCTCTTGTTATACACGAGAAAACATTTCTCAGCCAATGAAAACATTTCATTCGAATGAGCTTAACTCATTTCTTTTCACACTAACACAATTTTATCAAGCCCTCAAGCTTTGATAAAAAATTAGTTCCAACAATCCCCCACATGAATAGAAATGACTCTAAACATATGAAAATTGAACATACTAGACTTTACTAGACTTACTTGACTAGACTCATCTAGACGTAGACAGACTTTCGAGAGTATACGAAAATGTAACTGTATCTGAGAGGTAGCATTTTCCAGCTTTGAACCAATCATTTTTAATATCTGTCGAGTTTACTCGGCCAGGAGGTGAACATGATGTCTTGAACCACTCGGATTTTGATGTAAACTTAGACAACATGTATCGCACATAGACATTTTCTCATAGAACTTTGTTCTCTATTGTGTTCATTTTGGCCTTGAACATTCCTGGTAGAAACGGCCGTCATTTCACACTTCACTAGGTGATCCTTTATTAGCTTGTTTTCAAAAGTGTCCTGTCACACTCCACTATCTACACAGCTATGCAATCATTAAAAGCCAACGCTTATCCTTACTATCCACAGGTAGCACTGTTTTATCATCCTAGAAACTGGACAGAGACATAGTCTCACAGTGCTCAAATTCGAATCAGTTCAATTTTGTTTCCCTTTGAACCTAGATCTTGGGATCTCCAGTCACATAGGTGGGGTATCTGTCAAACGTCATCTTTTTCTATAGGCTTTAAACCCATTCCTTTTGATGATTTTACAATTTGATCTCGCGGCAAACCTTTGGTAAACGGATCCGCTAGGTTATCAGCCGACTTGATGTAATCTATCGTTATTACACCAGTTGAGATCAATTGTCTGATGGTCTTATGTCGTCTTCTTATGTGAAGAGACTTGCCATTATATAGATTACTCAGTGCCCGAGAGATAGCCGACTGACTATCACAGTGTACTCGCAGAGCTAGCACTGGTTTTTCCCACATCGGGATATCTTCCAGAAAGTTTCGAAGCCAATCTGCTTCCTCAGCAGCTTTGTCTAAAGCTATAAACTCTGACTCCATGGTTGATCTGGCCATGAGTGTTTGTTTGGAAGATTTCCAGGATATTGCTGCACCAGCAAGAGTAAAGACATATCCACTCGTGGATTTGGAGTTTCTTGAATCTGAAATCGGATTGGCATCCTTGTACCCTTCCAGCACTGATGGTTCTTTACCGAAGTGCAGTCCATAACTTTTGGTGTATCATAGATAATTTAATACCCTAGTTATGGCTCTCCAATGGGTATGACATGGATTACTCGTGTAACGACTTAGTACGTTTACCGAGTGTGCTAAATCGGGTTTAGTACAATTCGTTAAGTACATTAGACTCCCGATGACTCTTGCATACTCCACTTGTAACACTGCTTCACCTGAATTCTTTGTCAAGTGAAGTTCTACTTTTATATAGTAGATTAACCATATACAATTTTAGTTCAATCTCAACTCTTTAGTATTTGGGCTCTTTTATTTCATGTATTTAACTTTTTTTTTTAATCTTACGTATCTAAATTAATTTTGTAGTATAAATCAAGTTATTCAAAACCATTTGACTACGGTTATTTCAGGTTCAAAGAACAAAAAAAAAAATCAGTTATTTGACTGAAATTCATTTGTTACTATTTTTATGCATGGCAATGTATCACATTTTTACAAGTCAACATCGACGCATAATTTCAAGAAAGTTTCTTGAAACTTTGATGCAATAGTTGTGCTCACGAAGTTATGTACTCTTCCTAGTTCCTACCATCAAGGTTCCTTAAGCCAAAGATATATACATAGGCACTTTATTGACTGGATAGTACTTTCAACATTGGGGTCGGGATATAAACAAGGAACAAAGAGATGACATAGTTCCAAAAAGTGACAAAAAAGGTTAGCATAGGATTGGTACAGTGCCGATACGAGTAGCCGCTGTACAGACAAAAAGATAGATCCTTAACTCATACTAGATTAAGCTTCCATACCCGCAATGGGGTCCTCATTACCACTAGATGAAGCGAGAGCATCCATAGCTTGACGTTTTGGAGGAGGCATTAAAGCCGGTCGCTCCGGTGGTGGAAGTACCCTACGGGGTTCTGAACATGATGTCGCAAAATGTCCTTTTCCGCCACACTGGAAACAGATTAACCTATTAAACTTCTGACTACGACCTGGACAGTTGATATGTCCGTTTGATTTCTTAGCTTGTTTTCTTCTCCGTTTCTTCGATTGCTTTTGACCAGTTGACTGCATTATTTGTTGACCTTGAGTGGATCTTTTGTTGTTATCACTTCGTCCTTGTGATGCCAACTCTTTTTCTGCTGATATTGCTTCTTCTACGTTCACCGCTTTCTCAGTTAATTCAAACAGACTTGTGAAGGTAACTGCTTGAAGTCTACTACCACTTTCTGGCTTTAACCCTTGTAGAAACTTCCAAACCAAAGCCCTCTCATTATTATTCCATAAGACATATTGACGTAGCCTAGTGAATTCTGCTTCATACTCCCGCACATTCTTTTCTCCCTGCTCCAGTTCAATGAATTGCCGCTCCAGAGCTTCTACTGGAAAGTATCTTCTTTCAAACTTGTTTCGAAATTCCTCCCATGATTGTACGAGGTTCCCATGCTGTCTTTCTATACTAGACCACCAAAATTTAGCATTCTCATCTAAGAAGAATACTGCAATTTTCTTTTTGAGCTCTTTTGGGCATTTCGTTACTTCGAAGTCCCTTTCAATGTTCTCAAGCCATGCAATAGCTTCAAACATGTTTGGTTCTCCCTTAAAACGTGTAGTTCCAAGTTTCTGCATCATCATTACAAAATTCGGAAAACTTGGGGGTGAATACGCTCTACGGTCTGTACTTGAGGCGGTTTGTAGCTGCTGTAACACTTCATTTACCAGCGACAACACTTCAATTACCCTTGCTAAGGTTGAATTGCTTATTTGGTTCTCTGGCTGCCTCGGCTGCTCCACTATCCCTTGTCTCTGTGTTAGATTCTATCTCTTAAGTGTAACCATATAAAAAAGATAAGCTTTATGTGTAGTACAATCCTCTGACACTAACTTGACAAACTTCCGAAAACGTTTGAAAACTCGTTTTGGGTGAACATGTTAGTGTGTGGAAAATTTTCAGGTGACGTTTCTGGCCAAAATTTTGTTCCAAACTGTAGTAATATTCCGGCTTTAGCTCTTCATATTATCTGATCTATACCATTGTTTCAAGTCTATTAATGCTCTGTTTTGTTTGTGTTTGTAAGTAAAAACAGAGTAAGGTAAGAACACAAGGAATTACAAGTTCCTAAGGCCAAATCCGGCCAAGGTACGTCTTGGAGAGCTTAATGCCAGCTCTCAAGGCTTTCACTAGAAGGTAATACAGTGTACAAGAAACCAGAGGTATGATCTAGAGCTACAACCAAGAATATCAAGAAGATTAAGGAGAAAAAGATGAGTTTCCTCTTAATTCCTATTCTCTGCTCTTAGATCCTTTTCCTACGCTCTGCTTGTGTCACTCTGATTCTAGATCCTTCTTATGACGTCTCTTTTCTCCATGTGCAGGTCCAGCTCAGCCTCTCTCCAAGCTCACGCAGCTTGTCCTGCGTAACAACCTTCTTTGACCAGAAGAATACTCTGCACTTAGACTCTCAAGAAGACGACATCGTTCTGCTTACTTCAGCTGGAAGTTGGGCTTTACCAGATTCTTAGGCCCAACACCTGAAGCAGCCCAGAAGACTGAATGTAGATTTACCTCTCACATTCTCCACCTCTATCTTCATTCAGACAAGACCAAAAAATTAACCTTCGATCCCCTTTTGTTCCGACAACTTCTTGCCGAAACCCTAGCTCATTTTCTCGAGCTAGATTAGCTCATCTCCGAGCTAATTCTGATCTCTGAGTACCCTGAGATCCCTTCTCCCATCTTCGAACTTCGCTACCGGTAATGACTTGGTGAGCAAATCAGCGGGATTCACTTTAGTATCGATTTTGCTCAGCACAATGTCCCCTTTAGCCACCACATCTCTGATGAAGTGATACCGATAGTCGATATGCTTCGTTCGTTCGTGGAAGACACTATTCTTAGCCAAACAGATAGCGCTTTGAGAGTCGCAGAACATCTCAACCGTCTTCTGAGGAAATCCAAGCTCGCTGGTAATCCTCTTTAACCATAACGCCTCTTTAGTAGCTTCAGCTAGTGCCATATACTCAGCTTCTGTCGTTGACAGGGCTACGATTTGTTGCAGCCCAGATCTCCAGCTCACGGTGTTACCTCCTACTTGGAATACATACCCAGTTATAGAGCGTCTTCTATCCAGGTCAGATGCATAGTCGCTATCGCAGTAGCCTTTTGCTTCAAATTTATCAGATTTCTTGAATGTTAGTTTGAAATCTGATGTTCCTTTGATATACCTGAGTACCCATCTGACTGCTTCCCAATGTTGCTTGTTAGGAGAACTCATGAAGCGACTGACAAGGCCCACCGCATGAGCAATGTCTGGACGAGAGCCCACCATCGCGTACATCAAGCTCCCTACTGCACTGGAGTAAGGTATGCTTCTCATCTCAAGCTCAGTCTCTAGCTTATCTTCTTGTTTTGTACTAGACAGCTTGAAATGACAACCCATAGGTGTCTGAACTGTCTTTGAATCATCCATACCAAAACTTCTTAAAACTTTATGAATATAAGCTTCCTGAGACAATATAAGAATACCTTTTGCTCTTTCTCTGATGATGTCCATACCTAGGATCCTCTTGGCAGGTCCTAAGTCTTTCATCTCAAACTCTTTACTTAAAATACCCTTAAGCCTTTGAATTTCAATTAAATCCTTTGCAACAACCAACATATCATCTACGTACAGTAGAAGATACACAAAACTGTTGTTACCATAACTCTTGAAATACACGCAGCTATCAAACTGACTTCTTGAATAGCCCTGTAGTTTCATAAACTGATCAAACCTTAAATTCCATTGTCTTGGAGATTGCTTTAACCCATATAACGACCTTTGAAGCAGACAAACTTTATTACCCTTGACATAACCTTCTGGTTGATCCATCTAAATCCTTTCTTCCAAGTTTCCATGTAAGAAAGCTGTTTTTACATCCAGTTGTTCTAACTCATAATCAAAATTAACCACCACAGATAACATCAGCCTTATGGTTGTATGTTTCACCACAGGAGAAAATACCTCATGATAATCAATGCCTTCAATCTGAGAATAACCCTTAGCAACCAAACGTGCCTTATACCTTGGTTCTTCAACCCCTGGAATACCTGGTTTGAATTTAAAGACCCATTTGCATCCAATAGTTCTTTCACCTTCAGGCCTGTCAATCAATTTCCATGTCTGATTCTTGTCTAATGAAACCATCTCCTCATCTGTAGCTCCTTTCCACTTCTTTCTATTTTTTCATTTCATGGCTTCCTGAAATGATCTTGGTTCTTCTTCCTCAATCAGTTCTGCCACGATTAGAGCATAGGCAGCTACATCTGAATCATCAAATCTACTTGGAGGTTTAATCACTCTTCTTTCTCTATCTCGAGCTAACTGATAACTCCCTGGTGACTCAGTTTCTGATTCAGATTCCTCTGAATCCTCTACCACTTCAGAGTAAGAAATAACTCCACCTGCTTCTGAAGAATCTCCACCTTGATGTCCAGAATCAACACTTTCTTCTGTTGCAGGAAGAACCAGAGAAACTTTTCTCTTACCTTTTGGATCATCAATGTGATTGTTCTTTTCAAAAAACTTTTCAAAGTCTTTATAAACAACATCTTCACAGAAAGTAACCTCACGACTTATGATGCACTTTCTGTCTTCACTGCTCCATATTCTGTATCCTTTAACCCCTTGAGGATACCCTACAAATACACCCTTCTTGGCTCTAGGCTTGAGCTTTCCTTGATCAACATGAAAGTAAGCCAAACAACCGAATCTTCTCATATGAGAATATTCTGGCTTTCTTCCTGTCCATACTTCTTCAGGCACTTCAAAACTTAGAGGTACAGATGGTGACCTGTTAATCATGTATACCACAGTAGATGTAGCTTCGGCCCAAAATGGTTCTCCCAAACCTGTCTCACTCAGCAAACTTCTGACCTTCTCAAGTACGGTTCTATTTAACCTTTCAGCCACTCCGTTTTGTTGAGGAGTGTAAGGGCAGGTTTTATGTCTTAGAATTCCATGCATCTTGCAATGATCATCAAACAGCTTGTTAACGTATTCCAATCCATTATCTGTCCTTAAAGCCTTAAGCTTAAACCCACTCTGATTCTCAACAAAAACTTTCCATTCAATAAACTTCCCAAAAGCTTCATCTTTAGTCCTTAAGAAATAGATCCATACTTTCCTTGAGAAGTCATCTACAAAGGATATGTAGTACTGACACTTGGACAGACTTGGAGTAACATTTGGAGAATCCCATAAGTCTGAATGCACATTGATATGATCCTAGACGGCTCAACGGAGGTTAATCACCTTCCCGGGGAACTTCCCGGGGAAACATTTGGCGAGAAGGAAATTGATCCCGAGGAAGCGTTGCGTATCCCGGAAGGAGCAATGATGAGAGCTAAGGCGAGGAAGCTTAAAGATGCACTTGGAGGACTCGTTCGACATGTTCACGAAGCCGTGGGTTTGAGGGAAGAAGTGCCTCGAACCGCATTGGTTTCGATACAAGTCCAAGTGTGCTCTTTTCCTTAGTCACGGTTTTTACCCAACGGGTTTTACGTGACAAGGTTTTTAACGAGGCCTTGGAACACTTCTTCCCGCAAGCCCAAATCCCGCAGCAAAAATCCCGCAACCATTTCCGCGGAAAAATCCCTCAAGAAGACCAAGGGACTTGCGATTTTTCCTTAGTCAATTTCTGCATTTATTACACATTTTCCCAAACATTTTCAACTCTCATTTTCGAGTGATGCTTTGTATTTTCGAGGTGGTTTAGTCTCTTTGACTCCCCTCTTTTCCTTTATCATTTCGTGTAAGGTCATTGTGACCATTAGAGAATTTATCAATCAAAAAGCAAACTTATTTTCTCTCAAACTTCCGATTTTTGCTTAGTGGATTTCTAAGTGATTTTCGAAACTGGTTTATCAAAGAGATCTCCATCTCTCTTTGTGGGCAGCCGTTCTACCGTTCATTGTGTCGAGAGCGTCCATAGCGAGCTGAGTGTTGGAAGGATTTTCGGGTGGATTCCCACGCCTTCGAGCCTGCTCCACGTTCCCGGTGTTGCGTTCATCACCGCCTTGAATTTCGATTCAAGGATTATCCAGCCTTACCGCCTTCTTTGAGAGATCCTTCGGACAAGGGTGTAACAAGTGGTATCAGAGCACTCAAGGAATCCGGTACTATCGTTCCATCTATCTATCATTTCGTTTTTTATTTTGCTGCATTTCGTTGCATAATTTTCGATTTAACCGTTCATCTTCTATTTGTTGTTCATCGCATGTTCATCATTTTCTGGGTTAAATTATAGTTTGTTTTAATTTAAATTGTTGCATCTAAATCATTGTTAGGCTGTTTAGTTGCATTATATATCAAAAAAAAAAAAAAAAAAATCGTTCATAATTTTTTTTTTAATTGTTGCAAACCCGTTCATCTTCCTTGTTGTTCATCGAGTGTTCATCAATTTTCTGGGTTCATTCTAGTTCGTTTTAATTTAAACTGTTGCATCTAGATCATTGTTAGATTGTTTAGTTGCATCATAAATCAAAAAAAAAAAAAAATCATTCATCATTTTTTTTTTTGAGAAATCGTTCATCTTCATTCAAAAAAAAAAAAAAAAAAATCTGGGTTTGATTGTTTTAATTACTGGAATCGACCTAAGCTGGTGTTTGTTTGGGTTTAATTTTTGTTTGCAAGGAATTAAGTGGATCAGCATTTTCGGAAATTTTTTGGCATCAATCGCGAGTCCGAGAAATTTTGGTTTCGGGAAAATTCACAAGACCGAGGAGTTTTCCGGGGAAATCCGGTTCCGGGAAAATTTCTGGGGAATTCAGTCCGTAACAAGCATAAATCCGAGGGATTCTCCGAGGAGTCTGACCATCGTCGTTTTCCTCAACCATCGCCGATTCCCCTCAACCATCTCCACAATCTCTCGATCACAATCGATTTTTTTTTTTTTTAGTTTGTTAATTTTTGCGTTTAATATTTTTCCGATTACTCACGTGTTTGTGTCTTGATTTCAGGTACCAATATGTCGGAAGACACTTCCGAATCGAGTTCACCAAATAATCAGGCCGTCATGGAAGAAGTGACTCGTTTAATCACCGATTTAGGCGCTAAGCTTTTGCCCGATGGCAAACCGGTCCATGAAACCGCTACTAACGAGATCACTAGGCTGCTTGGTGAGATGACAACCCGCATGGACCTTATGCAGAGAGAACTATTGAGAGTTGCCGAGACAGTCCCAGCACCAACAAATCCCGCGATCCCGCGAAACAACCCGGCAAATGGTCCTCACAACAATCCCGCCGATCGACCGTTGAATAGGAATGAATACTATGAAGATTTTTCCGATCACGAGAATCATGGCCGACCACGGCGAATCAGACAGCATGGTTCCGACGATCATTCCTCCGGTAATTATCCAAGGAGGCCGAGACGAGTGAACACGAGAGGTGTTTTGGCAAAAATTCCTCCTTTCCACGGGAAGAATGATCCGGATGCATATTTGGCGTGGGAAATAAAAGTTGATTTAGTGTTCGATGGCAGTGAAGCTACGGAAATTCAAAAGGTGCGTGCTGTAGTGACGGAGTTCTATGATTACGCACTAAGTTGGTGGGAACAATTGGTAACTTCACGGAGGCGTAATGGCGAGGATGCAATCGTGACTTGGGGGCAATTGCAAATTATTATGCGCAAACGATTCGTTCCTAGTCATCACCAACGTGACCTTCACAACAGGTTACGATGACTTATTCAAGGAGCACGGAGTGTCGAGGAATATTACCAAGAGTTGGAAATGCTCATGACACGTGCTCGCCTTTTAGAAGATAATGAAGTCACTATGTCACGGTTTTTGGGAGGTCTTAACCGTGAGATTCAAGACTTGCTGGAACTTCAGTACTATGGGGATCTTGAGGAGATGCTGCAAAAGGCAAACATCATTGAAAGACAACTCAAGCGGAGGAATACAACAAGGCCCTCCTACGGTTCTAGCATTCGACCTAATCCGATCCAAGACAAGCCCGGTTTTCGGCCGAGAATGGATGTAAGGGCAGGGGCGGACTCGAAACCTTTCACTCCAAGGTATGTTCGGAATCCTAATGAGAAGGCTGAGACTTCTCAAGCTAAGAGTACCGATCTTCGATGCTTCAAGTGCCAAGGCCGTGGGCATATGGCCAAAGAATGTCCGAATAAAAGGACTATGATTCTCCGAGGAGACGGGGAGATAGAATCGGAAGCGGAAGAAGATTGTGAGGTCTCACAAGCATTCGAGGAGACCGCGGAGGAAGCTGATTATGGAGAGCTACTAGTGGCAAGAAGAGCGTTACTTATACAAGATCGTCCCAAGGAGGAAGAACAACGGGAAAACTTATTTCACACTAGATGCCGAGTAAAAGGAAAAGTGTGTAGCCTTATCATCGATGGTGGAAGCTGTACGAATGTGGCAAGCACTACACTTGTGGAAAAGCTGGGTCTAGAAGTGACGAAACATCCCCGACCGTATTACCTTCAATGGTTAAACAACGAGGGACACTTAAAGGTAACGACACAAATTTTGGTTCCTTTGTCTATAGGGAGTTACGTGGATGAAGTCCTTTGCGACGTGCTACCTATGGAGGCTGGGCATATATTGCTGGGTCGACCTTGGCAATTTGACCGCAAGGTGATTCACGACGGTATCACCAATAAGCACTCTTTCACGCATAAGGGAAGAAAAGTGGTATTAGTTCCTATGACTCCTCTTGAAATCTACCAAGACCAAAAACTACGTGATAAGAAGAAAGAGGCTGAGGCTAAAAGCAACAATCAGACCGATCAATCCCAAGCCAACACATGTATGATTTCGATCACAACTCCAAAGGCAACCGCCGAAACGAAACCCGTAAAGAATTCGACTCTTTTCGCGAAATCGAGTGAGGTAAAACAGGCTTTGTTTACAAAGAAATCTATTATTGTTCTTATGTTTAAAGAAACTCTTATGAGTTATACTGACCTTGAGCCGGAGCTCCCGAGCAAGATAATTTCTGTTTTACAGGATTTCGAAGACGTCTTCCCCGATGACAATCCGCACGGATTACCGCCGATCCGGGGAATAGAACATCAAATCGATTTTGTGCCCGGAGCTGCTCTTCCAAACCGTCCAGCTTATAGGACTAATCCCGTGGAGACTAAGGAACTCCAAAGGCAGGTCACGGAACTTATGGAAAAAGGACATATCCGTGAAAGCATGAGTCCTTGTGCGGTGCCGGTTTTGCTTGTTCCGAAGAAGGACGGAACATGGCGTATGTGCGTCGATTGCCGCGCCATAAATAATATCACTGTAAAGTATCGCCATCCTATTCCTCGTTTAGATGATATGTTAGATGAACTCTATGGGTCTTGCATATTTTCTAAAATCGATCTTAAAAGCGGTTATCATCAAATTAGGATGAAAGAGGGGAATGAGTGGAAAACAGCATTTAAGACTAAGCATGGGTTGTATGAATGGTTAGTGATGCCTTTCGGGTTAACTAATGCACCTAGTACATTCATGAGGCTAATGAACCATATCTTGCGATCATTTATAGGGATCTTTATCGTTGTATACTTTGATGATATCCTAGTGTATAGTAAGGACATAGACGAGCATGTTACGCATGTTAGGGCTGTTTTGGATATTCTTAGGAAGGAAAGGCTTTATGCAAATTTGAAGAAGTGTACTTTTTGTACAGATAACTTGGTTTTCCTAGGCTTTGTTGTAAGTGCACAGGGAATAAAGGTCGATGAAGAAAAGGTGAAGGCTATCCGCGATTGGCCTAGTCCAAAATCCGTGGGCGAAGTAAGGAGTTTCCATGGACTTGCAGGCTTTTACCGACGCTTTGTGAAGGACTTCAGCACCTTGGCTGCACCTCTAACCGAAGTTATCAAGAAGGACGTAGGATTCAAGTGGGAAGAAGCCCAAGAAACCGCATTCCAAGCGTTGAAAGACAAGCTTACCAACGCCCAACTTCTCTCTTTGCCTAATTTTTCTAAGAATTTTGAAATTGAATGTGATGCCTCTGGTATAGGTATCGGTGCTGTTCTTATGCAGGAAAGGAGACCAATCGCTTACTTTAGCGAAAAGCTTGGAGGAGCCACCTTGAATTACCCGACGTACGATAAGGAGCTCTACGCGTTGGTACGAGCGTTGCAAACGTGGCAACATTACCTTTGGCCTAAAGAGTTCGTGATCCACACAGACCATGAGTCTCTCAAACATCTCAAGGGTCAACAAAAGCTGAACAAACGTCATGCACGGTGGGTCGAATTCATCGAAACGTTTCCATACGTCATTCGGTATAAACAAGGTAAGGACAATGTAGTTGCTGATGCATTGTCAAGAAGGTATGTTCTCATCTCTACTCTTGAGACTAAATTGCTGGGATTTGAACAAATTAAGGAGTTATATGCTAGTGATTCCGATTTTAAAGAAGTTTTTCACACAACCGAGAAAAATGCCTTTGAAAATTTTTTCCGGCACAATGGCTTTCTTTTCTTTAAAAATCGACTTTGCGTGCCTCACTGTTCTTTGCGAGAATTGTTTGTTAGGGAATCACATGCAGGAGGACTTATGGGACACTTTGGAGTCGCCAAAACGTTGAGTACATTGCAAGCACATTTCTATTGGCCGCGTATGCGAAAAGACGTGGAACGAATTTGCGGACGTTGTGTCACTTGCAAGCAAGCCAAATCCAAGGTAAGTTCGCAAGGTTTGTACTCTCCTTTACCTATCCTTACTGTTCCGTGGGTTGATGTGTCTATGGACTTCGTTCTTGGATTGCCTAGAACTAGGAAGGGTCGAGATTCCATTTTTGTTGTAGTCGATAGATTTTCGAAAATGGCTCACTTTATCCCTTGTCATAAAACAGATGATGCATCCTTAGTTGCAGAATTGTTCTTTAGGGAAGTAATACGTTTGCATGGCATGCCTAGGACAATAGTTTCCGACCGCGACACTAAATTTTTAAGCTATTTTTGGAAAACATTGTGGTCTAAGTTAGGCACTAAACTTTTGTTTTCAACAACTTGTCACCCGCAAACTGACGGGCAAACGGAAGTAGTTAATAGAACCTTGTCCACTATCTTGCGTGCTGTTATTAAAAAGAATATTAGGACATGGGAAGATTGTTTACCGCATGTTGAATTTGCTTATAACCATGCTGTTCATTCCGCCACTAAATTTTCACTGTTTCAATTAGTTTATGGCTTTAATCCTATTACTCCTTTGGATCTAACCGAGTTACCTTCCAATGAGCGTTTGAGTTTTGATGGAAAAAGGAAAGCTGAGCTCGTGAAACAATTGCATGAACAAGCACGGTTGAACATCGAAAAGAGAACCGAACAATACCGAAGGCAAGCTAACAAAGGCCGGCGAGAGCAAATTTTCGAACCGGGAGATCTTGTTTGGGTTCATTTACGGAAGGAACGTTTTCCGGACGAACGGAAATCTAAGCTTATGCCAAGGACAAACGGTCCATTCCGCGTAATCAAACGGATCAACAACAACGCCTACGTCATCGATTTGCAAGGTAAGTATTCTATTAGTTCGAGCTTCAATGTTTCTGACTTGATCCCTTTTGTTGCAGATAGTCCAGATTTGAGGACAAATCCTTTTGAAGAGGAGGGGCATGATATGATCCTAGACGGCTCAACGGAGGTTAATCACCTTCCCGGGGAACTTCCCGGGGAAACATTTGGCGAGAAGGAAATTGATCCCGAGGAAGCGTTGCGTATCCCGGAAGGAGCAATGACGAGAGCTAAGGCGAGGAAGCTTAAAGATGCACTTGGAGGACTCGTTCGACATGTTCACGAAGCCGTGGGTTTGAGGGAAGAAGTGCCTCGAACCGCATTGGTTTCGATACAAGTCCAAGTGTGCTCTTTTCCTTAGTCACGGTTTTTACCCAACGGGTTTTACGTGACAAGGTTTTTAACGAGGCCTTGGAACACTTCTTCCCGCAAGCCCAAATCCCGCAGCAAAAATCCCGCAACCATTTCCGCGGAAAAATCCCTCAAGAAGACCAAGGGACTTGCGATTTTTCCTTAGTCAATTTCTGCATTTATTACACATTTTCCCAAACATTTTCAACTCTCATTTTCGAGTGATGCTTTGTATTTTCGAGGTGGTTTAGTCTCTTTGACTCCCCTCTTTTCCTTTATCATTTCGTGTAAGGTCATTGTGACCATTAGAGAATTTATCAATCAAAAAGCAAACTTATTTTCTCTCAAACTTCCGATTTTTGCTTAGTGGATTTCTAAGTGATTTTCGAAACTGGTTTATCAAAGAGATCTCCATCTCTCTTTGTGGGCAGCCGTTCTACCGTTCGTTGTGTCGAGAGCGTCCATAGCGAGCTGAGTGTTGGAAGGATTTTCGGGTGGATTCCCACGCCTTCGAGCCTGCTCCACGTTCCCGGTGTTGCGTTCATCACCGCCTTGAATTTCGATTCAAGGATTATCCAGCCTTACCGCCTTCTTTGAGAGATCCTTCGGACAAGGGTGTAACACACATACTCTAATCTCTCTTTTGAAGTATGTTTTCCTGTTTTAAATGACAGCTTATGAAACTTTCCCACAATGCAAAACTCACAATGTTTTAATTCAGAAACTTCTTCTGGCTTGATGAATTCCTTCTTAACCAACACTTGTAAACCTTTTGCACTCATGTGACCCAACCTACTGTGCCATAGTGAGGTTTTATCAGCCTTTACTGCTGCATTTACTTGATCCACAACAGGTTTCCCATCTAAAATGTATAGAGTGTCTTTGTAGTCACCAGCCATCACTTCCCTGTCCTTTAGAAACACTTGCAATCTGAAATTCTTCGACTGAAACCAACAACCCTGAGATTCCAGCTGGCCCAGTGAGATCAGATTCCTTTTAGCAGTAGCTGAGTATCTGACTTTTGTTAAAACAACAGTTGTATTGTTGTAGTTAACAAGTTTCAGCTTCCCCATTGCAGTTATGTCACAGTAAGTATCATTTCCCATCAAAATCCTTCCACCATCAATTTCTTCTATGTCAAACATTAGATCCTTCCTAAAAGTTAAATGATTGGAACATCCAGAATCAAGAACCCAACCATCACGAGTCTGTCTTTCTGATGCAGTTAAGACCAAGGGCTCGTCATATTTAGCTTGACCCATACTTGCTTCTGCATTTGTCCTACTTGACTGACCTTTCCTTGGACAGTCCTTTTTAAAATGCCCTTCACCTCCACAAATCCAACAAATCCTTTTGTTTTTAACTTTGGACTTGCCTTTGTCTTGCTGCTTTCCTTTAGCATTGAACTTCTTGTCAGTATTTGGTTTGTACTGAACATATAATCCTTCATTGCTAGATTTTGTCAAGTAGGATCCCTTCTGCTTCAGTTCTGTTTCCAAAGAGTAAGCTGCTGTAGTGATTTCCTGTAGAGTAATAGTTTGCTTCCCTCCTCTATACTTTAGAGTGTGTACTAGTTGAGCAAACTGTGAAGGTAAGCTATTCAGCAGAATAACAGCTTTATCTTCATCACTTAACTCCACATCTAGACAGCCCAAATCTGAAATCAACTTGTTAAATGTATCCAGATTTTTGTCCAGATTTTTGCCTTCCTCCATCTTGTAGCTATAGAACCTTTGCTTAAGATAGAATCTGTTAGGTAAAGATTTATCCTGATATTGGGATTCCAGAGAATTCCACATGTCTTGAGCAGTTTTATGCTTCAAGCCAACCTTTCTCAATACCATATCTGTTAGACTCATACTTAGCAAATTTCTAACTCTGCGATCCTTCTCCAGCCTTTTGGGATCAGTTTTTACATCTTCACCTTCTTTACCCATTCCCTTAGCGTCAGCTTCAGATGTTTCACCATCTATTTTTAACACTGAATCAAGACCAAGAATCTCCAACTGAGCCAGAACTCTATGCTTCCAAATGGTGTAGTCTCCTTCACCATCAAACTTCTCTATTTCCCATCTGCCTTGTGTAGGTTCAACCATCTTCCTTTAACCCAGATCTGACTCACAAATCACTCAGAAAGAATACCACACGGCCACACGCAGAATATAAACACCAAACAGATACCCAGAATATCAAATAGAATGAAGACCAAGAAACCCACACTTGAAAAAATTAATCAAAGAACACTTCCAGATTCAGAAACCAGGTAGAATACTTTTACCTGCTGAATTTGTGCCTTCTGATTAAAGTAGATCCGATGAATGCCAAAACCAGAAAATAAAATCACCTTGACCGCTCCAACCTGGAGCTCTGATACCACTTGTAGTAATATTCCGGCTTTAGCTCTTCATATTATCTGATCTATACCATTGTTTCAAGTCTATTAATGCTCTGTTTTGTTTGTGTTTGTAAGTAAAAATAGAGTAAGGTAAGAACACAATGAATTACAAGTTCCCAAGGCCAAATCCGGCCAAGATACGTTTTGGAGAACTTAATGCCAGCTCTCAAGGTTTTCACTAGAAGGTAATACAGTGTACAAGAAACCAGAAGTATGATATAGAGCTACAACCAAGAATATCAAGAAGATTAAGGAGAAAAATATGAATTTCCTCTAAATTCCTATTCTATGCTCTTAGATCCTTTTCCTACGCTCTGCTTGTGTCATTCTGATTCTAGATCTTTCTTATGACGTCTCTTTTATCCATATGCAGGTCCAGCTCAGCCTCTCTCCAAGCTCACGCAGCTTGTCCTGCGTAACAAGCTTCTTTGACCAGAAGAATACTCTGCACTTAGACTCTCAAGAAGACGACATCGTTCTACTTACTTCAGCTGGAAGTTGGACTTTACCAGATTCTTAGGCCCAACACCTGAAGCAGCCCAGAAGACTGAATGTAGATTTACCTCTCACACAAACAACTTAAAACACGATTTGAAACCATTGCTATGTTGAAACCATTTCAAAACTCTGTTTAAAAAAGGTGTTTCGGTAAAACAGAGTTTCTTATGTTTTCGGCCAACCATGGCCTCACCGTGTCCTGATCTAGGTCTAAGAGACTATTATTGATCGTTTGAAAC
The DNA here is from genome assembly GCA_030161315.1 of Eutrema japonicum. Taxonomy (NCBI): domain Eukaryota; kingdom Viridiplantae; phylum Streptophyta; class Magnoliopsida; order Brassicales; family Brassicaceae; genus Eutrema; species Eutrema japonicum. The sequence continues at coordinate 45,403,645 of BSQW01000004.1, read as the reverse complement.
TTAAAATTTGAGCTGAAAACATTTTACAAATCAAACCGATCAAAAATCAAACCGTTTTGAAAATATGGTGATCAAAAATCAAACCGTTTTGAAACCACTTCCAATCAGAACATAACTTGAAACTTTTCTTTCAAATCTCAAGAAACCAGTGAGAAACCAAGAAAATCGATTAAACTCAACATGCAACTATGAAAACGTTTAATTGAACGAAAGATAGAATCTTTTGACAACTCTCAAATGATCTAGAGAGATTTAATAGGAGATTTTGTAGGGTTTCGTAAATTCTTTCGGTGGAGAGGAGGAGAAAGTACGGTGGTGCAAAGATTTTATAGAGAAGGGAGAGCATTTGAGAAGGTTAAAGATGGTGAGAGAAAAGAGTTGAAAGGGTTTTGTTTCACGAGACAAAGTGACAAGTGTGTGTTGTGTTGTCAAGACAACTCACTCTCTAGTTGACACATCATAAACTTAATATGCACGTTTACTTATTAGCTTGCTCACCAAGTTTGATTTATTAGATTCCTCACTAAGCTTTCTCTTAATTTAATAACTAAATAAATTTAATGATGAAGATAATTTCATTAGTTAGAGAATAGCAATCCCAAAAGAAAACACCTAATTATAAAACTATACAATAGGGTTGAAATTTAAATGGATTTGGAAATCCAAACAAAATTTAGTATTATTGGTTTTATAATTTTAAAATTTATATTCAAATCTTGTGTTATTGGTTCTATGATTTTAAAATTCATATTAAAATCAAGTGTTATTCAATAATAAAGATTTACATAAAAATTTGATTTTAAGTTGGATTTAAATGGATTTATAAGTGTTTTTAAAAGTAAAATACAGATAAGCAAATATTGAGTCAAACCTTGTTATTTGGTTAGGTTTGTATTATTGGACTTCTTCCATGTATTATTCCCATACAAGTCAAATACACGTCCTTTTTAAAGCATATCACCACATCATATTTGTTAAAGCATATCACACGTTTAATATAGCTAGTTGGTTTTTTTCCTTGTTATAGCATATATATTCATTTAATCGACTGATTGATTTAGGTGTTTTCACACAGTCAATTAATAACTAAAGTGCACACTATTGCAATCATAACAGTATGTCAATATAGTACTTTATAATCGAATCCACATAGACCAAGGTTAAGCTAAGACGATAATAAGGTTTGATTTGCAAAATAATGAAAATAACTAAAAACGGTGTAAATTCAATAAGAGAAAAACGTTAGGTCGAGGGTTTTTTTCGCAGGAATCCAGAGATCATGGATCATACAACTATTCAGGGAACGATTAAACACAAGCTTCAAACTCAAACATAAATATCTAACCAATCCACTTCCGTGGCATTATTTACTAAATCTAGCAACCTAAAATCCTAACTTCCGTTGAACCTAGAGTTCTAGACCAACATTAACAAATAGGTTCAATATGTTCACAAATCGCCTTAACATCAACTTCCGTTGGCTAAGGACAATTAGCTCGCTTATGTTTTCTCTAGCAACCTACGACACTTTCGTGATATAGATTAAACCCTAGATCAGAGACTAAGTGATAAATTCAGCCTAAGCAATAAACACAACAATAAGCGAAAACCTCAAAAGATAAATTCCTATCTATGTTTAATTCAATTATTCATAGATCCCGTTGAAACACTAAACCTAACTATGAAACTATTCAGACATGACAACAGAGAACAAGCAAGGAGATAGAGAAAAACTCATAATAATAATTAAAGAGAGGAAATGGTTTAGAATTCTTCTCAATATATGCAGAGATTCTTCTTCAAAACTTACAATATCAATGGCCAAAAATCTGAATAAAATAGAAAGCAGTAAAAAGAGAGATAGACTAAAAGTGGATGAAAATAATGTATATATAGGGTTCTGGGCGGATTAGGTCAATGTAGACAGTTTCCAGGTCGAAACAGGAAAATCAGAATTTTTTTTTCTTCTCGCCGACTTGCATCGATCGATTTTGGACTTTCTGGGCATGCTCCATCGATCGATGCACTCCTTGCATCGATCGATTCTGGTTCTTTTGATGGTGTTGCATCGATCAACTTCAATTGTGCATCAACCAGCTTCACTCATGCATCAGTCGATTTAAACTTTTTTGGTGATATCGCATCGATCGATGCAAGGAGTGCATCCATCGATTTGGATTTCTCTGATGGTGTTTCATCGATCGATTTTGCTCTTTTCTGTACTGCTCCATGCGTTTTTTCCCAAGTAACTCCAATTTCTTTCTTAAACGCCTTTTTACCTGAGATAGCTAAATAAAAGACTAAAAGACTCTAAAATCGAATTTTGACTCGATAAAATACTCAAAAGAAACACCAAAACATGGGTTAGAAAACGGTAAAAACCAAGCATATCAATTCCTCCAGACTTAGTCTTTTGTTTGTCCTCAAGCAAACAGAAAATTAAGCAAGAAGAAAAAGTTTGAAAAACACGGAGACTCACATTTCCTTTAGAATTCTGCAATGATCATTACCTTAGTAATCCACGTATTGCCAAACTAGCTCTAGATCAAACTACCATGTACTTCTCTGCAAGCATCGCAGCCTCCCAGATTCAACTCATTATTTCGCGGAATAATCAAAAGCCATCATCGCTGAGTCTCATCAAAAATCATACTGCCAAAAACCTTCTAGGCTCTTTCCCTTTCGATATCGTGACTAGACAACAACACAACCTTTAATACTTTTCCCCTCCCCCAGACTTATTATTTTTTCATTTTCTTTCCGTAGGGTCAATGGATGATGGAACTCGAGTATTGATGGTTTTTGCCACTGAATCCCCAATTCATTCTAGTGCCACCCTTTTATTCTAAGGTGTAGGCGAACAATGGTATCTCTGTAAATTTTCCTAACCTCGCTTCCAACCTTAGTGTGATAATCTCTTTCGAAGTAAAATAATGGGATCGATGTAAATTTTCCTAACCCTTTACTCGAAAGAAAATCATTTCATCTTTTCTGCTTTTTATTTTAAATAAGGGAGAGGAGTACCATACTTTTACACATGCCGTCTTGTCAGATACGAATGAGGAGTCAAGCTCTGAAGACACCAATCACGATGATGATGTAAAAGGAAGAGCTCAGGAACTAGCTCAAGCTTTTTGAATTTTTCTGGAAACATGGATGCCTCTGATTAACTGGCCAGCCTTTAGATTTTTCATTAGTCTGATCTAAAACTATCCCTGCAAGAATGGTCACTTACATGCAAAATAACATAAAAATTCAAAGGTCGTGATCATAATCTCCAATAAGTTTTGACTCAATAAAATAGAATAACTCAAAAGAAAACATCAAAATGACTTGAAAGAGAAAACAAAAAAAGAAAACAACGTTAGTAATGACAAAGGCCCTCCCCCAGACTTATTTCACACCGTCCCGGTGTGAAAATAAATCAAGAGGAAGGCAAAACAGACTCAAGAAAAATAAAATAAAATAAAAAGAAAGAAAATAAAACTAACGATAGAGAATGTCAATGGTCCTCCGAACTACCGCTCGCATTATGTCCTAGCATGCGCCTCCTCTTGGGAAGTCTCGCATCGAATGGATGTGAACCACTGGATCCAACAACATCAGATCCGCGTCCAGCAACGTCAGGTTCGTGCTCAAAGTCGTGCATGCCATCAGCTGGCTCATCATCACGATCATCTGCACTGGCAGGTGCCCTGAAACAGGAAAGTATCCTGGGAGTCGGTATCTTAGCAAGTGCTCCCCAAATCCTATGCAGCATGGCATTGTTCTTCTGCAATCCCCCACTGACACATCTCCACTTCTCTTCATCGTCTGTATCGAACGGGCAAGGTGTGAGATGGTACTCACTACAATATGGAAGAGGAAGGTATTCAATTTGATCAGCTGTGTCAACTGGGATGCCCTCTGGAATCCTCATGTCTGTGAGAAGCAGATGCTCTGGAAGATGAGCAAGAAGCTCGAGCAGATGATCCTCTGCGTCTGCGCTGAGAACCAAAAGGACCATGTACTAACTTTTGCTTCGGTGGCATCCAATCGATGTTCGCTGCATCATCCAGGGTGGTCAAGGCTTGATCTGGCAGCTGGAAATACAAGATCTCTCCGTCTGAGTTCTGAAACTGATAGACGAGCGTCGGCTTGAGGATATGACAGTTCTGGAACTACTTCTCATGCATGCAAGCTATTCCATCGCCGGAAGACTGTCGCGGTATCTTGAAGTGATCGAAAATGGGTGTAAGGAGGCTTCCGACGTACTCTTTCTTGCCCTTCCCGGAAAGGCCTCGGGTTTTCTTCCCAACCAAAACTTGAGCAAGAATGGCTCCAAGGTTGACACTGTGAGATATAGGGAAGGAATGTGAGAGATGATGAGCTATCTCGAGTGCAATCACGTAGTAAAGCATGGTGACCTCATCAGTACGCATAGCTCCAGCTTTGTCTCTAGAAAAGAGCATGTGGCTAAGGATCTTCGCAAACACCCTGAGTGCGGGATTGCAAATGCTCGACTACTTGGAATAAGCACCATCGTATTCTCCAATGGCTATCTTCCTCCAAAAGCTCTTGGCGTTGGGAAATTCAGCAAAAGAAGTCTCTTTGTGGCTCGCCTCAAAACCGTGGAGAGTGCAGAGATCTGGGATCGTGATCTGGTGGAGGATGCCGTAAGCAAAGAACAAGAGTGTCCCTTCACTAGCAACGAGTTCCCTCTGGTTATCATATCGTAGCGCAACGGACGCCAAGAACTGGCGAGTGAGATCGGCATCGAAATATTGGTCGAAAGTGGCTAACCGTCCCAAACCAACACGTGCAATCAAGGTCTCAATGTCCTACCGGATACCCATCCGAACCAATGCGCAGAAACTCACAAAATGAATGGGACACATCTCCATGGTCAACAACCCATTATAGAACACGCTCTCATACTTTCCCCATTTGTTGGACAGTGCTCGGTTTTTGTATACACGATCCGTCTGTATCTCCTTCTTGGACATTTTCGGAACCGGAAAAGCTAATCCAGCAGGTTGAGGCCAAGGTGCCTTACTTCCAACTTCAAGTGATTTTCCCTTGCCCTTGTCTTTGTCATGCAGGTTAATCCTTGACATTGTCCTGGAAAACGAACAACAAAATTTTGCAAGGTGAGCTCCAATTTCAATAATCAGCACGCAATCATATCCAGATGTTGTGTTGCGATAGCAAACATCAACATATCATAATTGATTAGTCGCAACTGTTCATATCAATAATTCGCTTCCATGGTATGCGACACGTATGAAAATTACCAACCGATATATGCCCAAAAATTTGCAAAATCAAGGGAAGTGGGAATTCATGCAAATACACAGTTAAAGACAAACTCAAACCCACAATAGACACATCGAAATTTCACATGAGCTTGGGTAAAACCCAAAATTTTCCCAAATACATAAACCCTAGATATTTGAACTTTTCTCAAAAGTCTCATCAATCAAAACAGTAGGGCGGTCGAATTCATTCCTCAACAGTCTAGCAAGGTCTAATAACACAAGATACCGATTCATGGATTCACAAAACAAAGCAACAAGCCTTGGACGACTTCCCCTTCCAAAATCGCGACTGTAAATAAGGATTTCGGGGTTCATACTTTTGCTAATCGCAGAAACTGGGTTGGGAGTTTTGTAGAGCACAAAAAATCGATGGAGACACAAAAATCGTTCAAATCCGTGAAAAATCGAAGGAGTTATGAAGGATTAAAGATTTTAGTGGTTTTGAAAAAAAAGTCATCAATCGATTTGCAGAGAGAAAATCGGGGAAGAAGAAGAAGATAAGGGGAAAATCGGTCTAATTCGAGTGAAATAAACTAGATTAAACCGGGTTTGGAAATCGAAACACTTACATGGGTTGGCAATCGATCGATGCAGGGGATGCATCGATCGATTTTCATTTTTCTGAACCCTTGGCATCGATCGATGTACAACTTGCATCGATCGATTTTCGTTCTTCGGACTCTTCTGCATTGATCGATTTCAAATCCTTTTTTTTTAGAGATGATAAGGAATAAAAACCAAAATTTATTAAGTTCATGTCCTAAAAACTAAAAACAAATATATATAAAATTTACCGGTGGGTCGTAGGAACGCTTGTTTTAAGTCTCATAGCTCGACTCCTTGTGTGTTCTAGGTGGATGATAGATCTAAGGGGCTCATATCTCCCTTAGAACGCTTTGACTTCTTCCTGCGGTTCTCTGTATCTTCATCCTCGCCTAAACATGTCAGAGGTGTTCTTTACTTCGCATCCTCTTTTGCCTCCGATCGTGTAACGAATGTGTTTAGAGGTGAAATCGGGAGGTGCTGCTAGGTAGAAGGTTTCTTTGTCAATGTTTACCAGACACATTATCCTATTTGGCCAATCCATAATGGCAGCTCCTGTTGTCGCTAAGAATGGTCTTCCAATAAGTAAAGGTTCATTCTTCACACCACGTATTCTTCCTACTTGAAAATCGACCGGAACGATGCTATTTCCAAAATTGAGGGGGAGGTTTTCGATCATGCCAACCGTGGTGGTGGTTGAACCATCTGCAAGTCCGATTCTCAGCCTTGAAGGCTTCATGGTGTCAATTTTCAAACGCCTTGCATCTGATTCTGACATAAGATTTATAGCGGCTCCCGAATCACATAGAGTATTGTTGACGTAGGAACCAAAAATCTCACAGGGTACGTGATATATCATAGGTTTTACCCGTTTTAAGCCATGATATAAGTCCTTTTGTTAGAGTCTTTTTAGTATTTTGGAGTCTTTTAGAGTCTTTTAGAGTGTTTTCAGATTTTAGGTACGTTTGGAGCATTATTGGAGATATTAAAACATTTTGGAGCATTTTGGAGCCAAGCAGAGACAGAAGGATAGCGACTTCTCCAAGTGCAACTCATGTCAAAGGCAAGGGAATATCAGCAAGCGGAATGAAATGCCTCAGAATTTCATCTTGGAAGTTGAGGTGTTCGACGTATGGGGGATTGACTTCATGGGTCCCTTTCCGTCATCATATGGGAATCAATACATCCTCGTCGTCGTAGACTATGTGTCTAAATGGGTTGAAGCGCTGGCTAGCCCAACTAACGACGCCAAGGTAGTTTTGAAAATGTTCAAGACGGTGATATTCCCAAAGTTCGGTGTACCTCGAGTAGTGATCAGCGATGGCGGGTCTCATTTCATCAACATGATCTTTGAGAGTCTTTTAAGGAAGTATGGAGTCAAGCACAAGGTTGCCACTCCTTATCACCCGCAAACGAGTGGACAGGTTGAGGTTTCCAACAGGTAGATCAAGGGCATCCTGCAAAAGACAGTGAACACAACGAGAAAGGACAGAAGGATCGCGACTTTTCCAACACAATGAGAAAGGACAGAAGGATCGTGACATTTGATGCATGAGTATCGATCGATACACTTATGGTATCGATCGATACCCGTCGAAGAGACAGAAGGATCGCGACTTTTCCAAGATTTAAGAAACTGCAAATTGCCCCAAAAGATTTTATTATTTACAAGAAGCCCCAAAACGTGACTTAGGTTATTTATTAGGATTTACAGCCACTTTGATGGTTATGCTTTATTTTACTTTGGTTTTGTGAGAGAGCTTTGGAAGGGAGACAAGTCTGAAACTCTGTCCGTCCGAGAGAAGATTTCGAACCCTCTTGTTACTATTTCTTATTATTTATTCAAGTATTTATTCAGTCATGTTTATTGTTGTAATCTCCATGTCTGAATAGATCTCTTGTTAGGTTTAGGGTTCTCATAAGAGATTTCTTTGAATGCTAGGTTGATTAGTTGTTTAGGGTTCATAATCTGAATTAGTTCTTCACCATAGGTTATTTTCAAAGCTAATTCTGTATTGATCACCTAAAACTTAGATCTTAGGTTAATCGATTAGGCACGAGAGTGCAATTGAGAAACCTGATAGAACTTAGGGTGAGTAAAATAACTATTCGCAAAGAGATTTGGTTTAGTTGTTTGGTGAACAAATCAAAGATTCGCAAAGAGATTTGGAATTCTAGGTTTTAGGCTTAGATAATTCTCGCAACGAGAGTTGGTTAATTATACCATAGTGATTTGAGTTCAAGAACCATGCGCAACCTGAACCCCGATTAATTAGTTTGTCTGCATTCAATTATTTTCTGAGAAATACGCTGAACATATCTTTCTCCAATCGAACTTACAACCAGTTTAATTTATGTATTTGCTTTCAATTCAATCGATCACTTAGCTTAATTCTCGTCTATATAATCTATTGTGTGTTTATATGAATCTCTGTGGATTCGATCCCTAAGTATTACAATCAACAAAGCTTTAGTACTTTTAGTGTATTAATTTGAGCTTATCAAATTTGGGGCCGTTGCCGGGGACTCAATTCGCCATTAGATTTTAGTTTGAAAATTTCGACTAAACTCGCCTTCGTATCGATCGATACTCTAGTAGTATCGGTCGATACCCGTCGTGAATTTTTGTGTTACTTACGTGCTTGACTTTTGATTTCAGGTGTATGCCTATTCGTGAAACCAGAAGAAATAAGAGCACTCAGCTAGTTGAACTGTCAAAGGAGCAGCTAGCACTTTTGGAACGCACAAATAGAAGAGCAAAGAAGCCATCAGAGATGAACAACAACCCAATGGTTTTGGTTCAAGATGAAGCTGGTGCATACAGAGACCAAGAGGGTCAATTGTGCAATGCGCGAGGGCAACTATTGGATGGAGAGGGGAACATCATTCCACCTGCTCCTGTTGTCGAGGATATTTTCGCTGGAAACGCGAATGCATGGAATATTGTGGCTAATCATGGTAGAACGATTGGTGAGTACAACATGCCTGATCAGTTTTATGCCAATCGATCAGCGATTCGCCCTCCTGCTTTTCAGAGGAATGACTTTGAGCTGAAACCTGCATACTACACTCTTGTGGGTCAGCACCCTTTTCATGGTCTTTCCAATGAACACCCCATGGATCATATTGAGGGGTTCGAGGACTTGGTCACTACCATCAAGAGCAATGGAGTGTCCTATGATTACCTCTTCTGCAAGCTCTTCCCATATTCTTTAGGTGGAGATGCGACTTACTGGCTGAAACAGTTACCTCCTGGATCACTGACTACCTGGGAAGAGACTAAGACTGCTATCCTGAAGAACTTCTATGATGATGCACGATCCGAGGATCTAAGGAAAAAGATCTCCCAGTTTTCTCAAGGCCCTACTGAGGCGTTCAAGGCTGCTTGAACGAGATTCAGATCATATCAGAGAGATTGTCCCCATCACGGGTACTCTGATGTTCAACTGATGGGTTTCTTCTTCAGAGGAATTGATTGGAGGTATCAGATGGCTTTGGATGCTTCGAGCAATGGAAACTTCAACACCAGGTATCCTGATGATGCTTATGTGCTGATTGAGAACTTGACGTCTAGCAATAGCACCAAGAATGCAGACTTTGAGCACAAGAAGCAAGCTGGTAGCATGGAAGGTTCGCAGATTGTTGAGGTTCATGCCAAGTTAGATTCTATGCACAGTCTTCTGATGGGCAAGACAACGAAGGTTGTTCACTTTGCTGAAGATGTTGAGGTATTCAATGAGGATGAAGTAGAGGATGTTAACTACATTGGTGGTTTTGATTTTCAAGGTCGGAGGAATCAATTCAACAACAACCGAAACTTCAACAACAATTCACAGCAAGGAGGGTCGAATCAGTTTGGCCATAAATCTTTCCAGAACAGTGGTTATACCAGGAATTATGAGAATTCATCTTATCAGCTTGTACCTGCTAAAACCCCTGAGAGCAAGATTGAGTCTATGCTTGAACAGCTGGTTCAAGGACAGCAGCAGATCACAGTGGATTTCAATGGAAAGATGGATGCTATGTACAAGGATCTGAGTGAAAGGATCGAGGCTCTCAGTACTCATCAGAAAATGCTGGAAACTCAAGTAGCTCAAATTGCACCAGTTGTCAAGGGTCAAATGGCTCATTCACAAAATGAATACGTCAATGCAATCACCTTATGTAGTGCAAGAAATTTCGAAAACCCTATAAAAGATGACGATGAGGATCCTGACGATTTGAGTGGAAGGATCGAGGCTCTCAATACCAGTCACAGGATGCTGGAAACGCAGGTAGCTCAGACTGCAGCAAATGCCAAGGGAAAGACAGTTCATTCACACAATGCACACGTCAATGCGATCTCCTCAACTGCAGAAAATTTCGATGAGGATCCTGAAATCGCCAAGGCATCGATCGATACCCCAAAGTGTCGATCGATGCCAGTTACAATTCTGAAACGGGACACTTCCAAAACTCGTGTATCGATCGATACCCCATTGGTATCGGTCGATACTGAGGCGATTTCAGAGGAGACACCGGAGATGTCAACTGTGGTGCCTAAAGTACTTGCAGAGAGAGTCTATATACCAAGGATACCTTATCCCAGAGCTCTTGAGAAGGCTAAGAAGGAGGTAGAGGACGCCAGATGTAAGGCTATGCTGGATAAGCTGATTGTGGAGCTTCCCCTTGATGATGATAAATCTGTCAAGGATGATTCAACAGCAAAAGTATCGATCGATACCCTACCTGGTGTCGATCGATACCCCTCACAGAACGAGCCAGAACTTGTGGAAACACGTGAGTTGATCAAAGAAAGAGTTCGCAAGCCCAAGAAGCTGAATCCTGTTCCTAAACACCTCAGAGATCCCATTTCTCCAAAGCAGCTGCGTGGCTTTGAGAAGATGGTAAGAAGGATTTCCCCTGAATCAACCTTTGAAGAATCTCTAGAGTGCCGTCCTCTGCTAAGTCACTTCAAAGATTGCGAGAAAATGAGGAAGAGATTAAGGCACACTTCATTAAGGCTAGAGGTACACCTCCACTGAGACAGTTGACCCAAAGGGAAGATCCAGGGAAATTCGTGGTTCCATGCTCTATCTCTGGAGTTGATTTTCAAGAGTCTCTTGTTGACTCAGGGGCTAGTGTCAATGTCATCTCAAGGGCAATTGCAGAGCAGTTGGGGGCTGATATTCGATCACCAAATGTATCTATCACACTCCCGAATGACTCCACCTCACTTCCATACGGTACAATCTCTGCTTTGCTGGTCAAAGTAGGAGATTGTCTAGTGCCGACTGATTTTCAGGTTGTGGAGATGAGTGCGATATCTCATATGCCTATACTCCTGGGGCGACCATTTATGGCTACTGCTGGCGCAATCATAGATACGCCTAATAAGAGAATCTCTTTCTCTTACATTAACGGAGGGGTCTATTATGATGTCATTCCCCCTAGAGGTGTTCCCACACGTGTCTCTAGCATCGAGGTTGTCACAGGAATGTCGCTGGCAGTTGATCTTTTGGAAGAGCCTCCTGATGAGCCTACTGTCGCAGACTTTTCGGCTAAACCGCCCTGCATTCCCAAGGAAGTTGTCAAGAAGGCTAAGGCAACAAAGAAGAAGGTCAAGAGCAGGAAAGTCGAGAATCCCCATGTCACTTTAATCCCTCAGAAGAGTGATGGAAATTCGATTGAGTATAAGGTCAAGTGCAAAGGAGCTTCGAAGCCATTCTCTAAGGCTATAATTCTTCTTACTTCGGAGCTGAAAGAGAAGGGAAAAGAGTTCGTGGAAGGCATGTTGAGCAAAACTCTGAAGCTAGCAATGTCAAGTTGTGGAGCCTGTTTTGGTGCAAGCTCTCACTCTTATCCAGCCTGAAGGGCGTTACAGTCAAGCTATTGACGTTAAACGAGCGCTTGGTGGGAGGGAACCCATTGGTGAGTCTGTTTTTGAGTCGTTTTCCTTTTTATTTTTCGTTCGTTTTGTGTTTGTGTCAGGATAAACAAGGAGCAAACTCGAAATCGCCTGAGTGTCGATCGATACCCTTCAGTATGATACCCTACGCGATTGAGAAAGGTTCATGTCGATTTAAGCCTGGTATCGATCGATACCAGGCTGTGTGTCGATCGATACTCAATGTTCCAGCAAGGTAACTTCTTGTTTTTCCCAATTTTATTCTGTTCTTTTGTTTTCTTTCACTGACTCTAGGCTAGATAACACTGGGGATAGTGTTGTTCAAGTCTGGGGGAGTTGTCTGCTGACATTGTTTTTGTTTTTCTTAGAGTCATAAAAAATAAAAAAAAATTGTCGTTTTATTGAGTCAAAACTTGTTGGAGATGATGATCATGTGCTTGAATTGTTGCTTTGATTTGGTTTTTGAGTGACCAGTGTTGCAGGATCAGCTCTAGATCGACTAATGAAAAATCCAAAGACTGACCAGTTGACTAGAAAACATCCATGTTTCCAGTAGAGTTCTTCTGAAACCTGAGCCAAATTTCTGCACTTCATCAATGTGGTTAGTGTTTTTAGAGTTTGATTCATCTTTCATATATGATAAAGGAACCCATGTGTTTAGAGTTATGATATCTCTCCCCCTGTTATAAGTTGATAAATAAGAGCATAAAAGATTGAAATGATTTTCTTCTGAGTAGAGGGTTAGGAAAATTTCCAGCGATCCCATTATTCTACTTAAGAGGGAATGATCACACAAAGGTTGAAAGCGAGGTTAGGAAAATTTCCCGTGATACCACTATTCACCTAAACCTTTGATACACAGAGAGGGAAGAACCGGGGATTTGGTAGCAAACACCATCAATACTCGCGTCTCATACCTTAATGTGTATATGCAAAGCTGAAAATAAAAGAAAGAACATAATAAGCAATAAGTTTGGGTGAGAGAAATTGATACAGAAAAGTGTGAAAAATGGTGGTTACTTGTCATGATATTGTATAGTAAAGAATCTAGAAGGTTCTTGAACATTGGCTGCAGCGATGAAACTGGCGATGAGGGTTTTACTTGAACAATGCTGTGGGATATTGTGTGGAGTCTGGGAAAACTGCGAATGTCTACGGAGAAGTACATGGTGGTTAGATCAAAAGCTGGTTAGGTAACATTTGGGTACTTGGGAAAATGATCTCTGCGATGGTTCATGAACAGGTGAGTCTCCGCGTTTTCAAACCTCTTTCCCTGTTTAGTCTTCTATTTGCTTGAGGGCAAGCAAAGGCTAAGTCTGGGGGAGCTGATATATCATAGTTTTTACCCCATTTAAGCCATGATATAAGTCTGTTTTATCGAGTCTTTATTCTATTATAGAGTCTTTTAGAGTCCTTTACAGGTTTTAGCACGTTTGGAGCTTAATTGGAGTTTTTGGAGGATTCTGGAGCATTTTGGGAGAAAATGAGCAGAGTCATGCAGAGATGTCAGAAGTTTGGCATTCGTTGAAGAACTTCCCACCGATGGAGTGAGCTCCAATTTGGACACAAGACATATCAATGGATTAGCTTTCATTTGGAAGTGGTTTGAGGCCATTCCAACGGTGCGATCGAAAGTTATTCCAGTTTTCGTGAAGACAGTCCAGTCTTTCGATCGACACTGTACAGTATCGACCGACACCAGTCCAGTATCGACCGATACCAACTGCAGACGGGAAAAAACGTGATTTTACAAGTTTAAAGACCCTGCAACTTGGTCCAGAAGACTTTATTAATTACAGAAAAGGCCCACAACGTGTTTTAGGTTATTTATAGGGATTTTACAGCCACTTTTAGGCTATGCTTTTTATACTTTGATTTTATTTTGGTTGAGAGAAACAAGTCTGAATCTCCCTTCGTCCGAGATCAGATCTCAAAAACCTCTTGTTATTCTATATATTTTATTGATGATTTATTCAAATATGTTGATTGTTTCATTCTCCATGACTTGATTATTTCTCAAATTAATACCCTAAATAGTACTAAAGCAGTTGCTGCAGTAAATCGGGGGTCGAACACAAGAACTCAAGACTTCACATAGTAGATTATATAGATTCAAAATACGCTAAATCAAAAGATGTAATTGAAAACAAGTATGCAATTAAAGGTGTTGCAAATTCAATTGGAGGCAGATAGGTTCAGGGTATTTCTCAGGAAATCAATGAATGCACCTAAATTAACTAACAGGATTCAGATTTAGCACGGTTCTTGAACTCAAATCACTAAAATATAGCTAACCAACTCTCGTTGCGAAAACTATCTAAATCTAAATCCTAGGAATTCCAAATCTCTTTGCGAATCCTAAGGTCTAAATCAGCTTTAAAGTTCAGGTTTGATATGTTCACAAATCAATTAAACCAAATCTCTTTGCGAATAACCAATTTGCTCACCTAAGGTTCTATCAGGTAATTAATCGCACTCTCATACTTAATCAATTATCCTAAGATCTAAGTTCCAGATTCGTCAACCTAAAATTAGCTTTGAGAACAACCTATGGTGAAAAACTAATTCAGATGGTGAATCCTAATAATAAATCAACGTAGCATTCAAAGAAATCCCTTTGAGAAAACCCTAAACCTAAAGTAGATCTACTCAGACATGGAGAATGAAACAATAAACATGTTTGAATAAATCATCAATAAAATATATAGAATAACAAAAGGTTTTTGAGATCTGATCTCGGACGAAGGGAGATTCAGACTTGTCTCTCTCAAACCCAAAGTATAGAAAATAAAGCTTAGAATAAAGCATAGCCTAAACAGGTGGCTGAAAACCTAATTTATAAGCTAAAACACGTTATGGGCCATCGTGTAAATATCAAAGTCTTCTAGGCCAATTCTGCAATTCTTCAACTCTTCAATAAGTCGCGATCCTTCTGTTTCCTCGACGGGTATCGATCGATACTAGGCAGTATCGATCGATACTCAGGTGATTTTGATGTCTCAGCTACACGGATCTCTGCTTCGTTCCAGAATGCTCCAATATTTCCAATTATGCTCCAAACGTGCTATAACCTATAAAAGACTCTAAAAGACTACAAAACACTAGAAAGACTCTATAAAAAGGATTTATATCATGGCCTAAAAGGGGTAAAAACCATGATATATCAACTCCCCCAGACTGAGCCTTTGCTTGCCCTCAAGCAAATAGAAGACTAAACCAGAGAAAGAGGTTTGAAAACGCGGAGACTCACCTGTTCATGAACCATCGAAATGACTCTCTTTCCAAGTATCCAAATTTCACCTAATTAGCTTTTGATCTAACCACCATGTACTTCTCCGTAGACATTCGCAGTTTCCCAGACTCCACACATTATCCCACAGCATTGTTCAAATAAAACCCTCATCGCCAGTTTCATCGCTGCAGCCAATGTTTAAGAACCTTCTAGATTCTTTACCAGACAATATCATGACAAGGAACCACCCTTTTCACACTTTTTGTATCACTTTCTCTCCCCCAGACTTATTACTTTGGTGTTCTTTCTTTTCTTTTCAGCTTTGGATAAACACATCAAGGTATGAGACGCGAGTATTGATGGTGTTTGCCACCAAATCCCCGGTTCTTCCCTCTCTATGTATCAAAGGATGTAGGCGAATAATGGCATCATAGGAAAATCATAGCCTCGTTTCCAATCCTTTGTGTGATCATTTCCTCTTAAGTAGAATAATGGGATCGCTGGAAATTTTCCTAACCCTCTACTTAGAAGAAAATCATTTCAATCTTTTATGTTCCTTTTTTTTTATCAACTTATAACAGGGGAGAGAGATACCATAACTCTAAACACATGGGTTCCTTTATCAGATATGAATGATGAATCAAGCTCTAAAAACACTAACCACATTGATGAAGTGCAAACATTTGGCTCAGGCTTCAGAAGAACTCTGCTGGAGACATGGATATTTTCTAGTCAACTGGTCAGTCCTTGGATTTTTCATTAGTCGATCTAGAACTGATCATGTAACACTGTTCACTCAAAAACCAAATCAAATCAATAGGTTCAAGCACAAGATCATCATCTCCAACAAGTTTTGACTCAATAAAACGACAACATTTTTTTTTATGACTTTAAGAAAAACAAACACAACGTCAGCAGACACCTCCCCCAGACTTGAACAACACTGTCCCCAGTGTTATCTAGCTTAGAGTCAGTGAAAGAAAACAAAAGAACAGAATAAAATTGGGAAAAACAAGAAGTTACCTTGCTGGAACATTGAGTATCGACCGACACACAACTTGTATCGATCGATACAGGCTTACGTCGACACAGAATTTCATCATTGCCCACAGGGTATCGACCGATACAGAAGGGTATCGATCGACACTCAGGTGATTTCGAGTTTGCTCCTTGTTTATCCTGATACAAACACAAAACGAACGAAAATAAAAAGAAAAACGACTCAAAAACAGACTCACCAGTGGGTTGCCTCCCACCAAGCGCTCGTTTAACGTCAATAGCTTGACTGTAACGCCCTTCAGGCTGGATAAGAGTTAGAGCGTGCACCAAAACAGGCTCCACAACTTGACATTGCTAGCTTCAGAGTTTTGCTCAACATGCCTTCCACAAACTCTTTTCCCTTCTCTTTCAGCTCCGAAGTAAGAAGAATTCTAGCCTTAGAGAATGGCTTCGAAGCTCCTTTGCACTTGACCTTATACTCAATCGAATTCCCATCACTCTTCTGAGGGATTAAAGTGACATGGGATTCTTGACCTTTTTGCTCTTGGTCTTCTTCTTTGTTGCCTTAGCATTCTTGATAACTTCCTTGGGAATGTTGGGTGATTCAGCTGGAACATCTGTGACAGTAGGCTCATCAGGAGGCTCTTCCAAAAGATCAATTACTAGCGACTCTCCTGTGACAACCTCGATGCTAGAGATACGTGTGGGAGTACTCCTAGGGGGAATTACATCATAATATACCCCTCCGTCAATGTAAGAGAAAGAGATTCTCTTATTAGGCGTGTCTATGATCGCGCCAGCAGTAGCCATAAACGGTCGTCCCAGGAGCAAAGGCATACGTGATATAGCACTCATCTCCACAACCTGAAAATCAGTCGGCACCAGACAATCTCCTACTTTGACCAGCAAAGCAGAGATTGTACCGTATGGAAGTGAGGTGGAGTCGTTCGCGAGTGTGATAGATACCTTTGGTGATCGAATATCAGCCCCCAACCGCTCTGCAATTGCCCTTGAGATGACATTGACACTAGCCCCTGAGTCAACAAGAGACTCTTTGAAATCAACTCCAGAGATAGAGCATGGAACCACGAATTTCCCTAGATCTTCCCTTTGGGTCAACTGTCTCAGTGGAGGTGTACCTCTAGCCTTAATGAAGAGTGCCTTAATCTCTTCCTCAGTTTCTCTGCAATCTTTGAAGTGACTTAGCAGAGGACGGCACTCTAGAGCTTCTTCAAAGGTTGATTCAGGGGAAATCCTTCTTACCATCTTCTAAAAGCCACGCAGCTGCTTTGGAGTGATGGGATCTCTGAGGTGTTTAGGAACAGGATTCAGCTTCTTGGGCTTGCGAACTCTTTCTTTGATCAACTCACGTGTTTCCACAAGTTCTGGCTCATTCTGCGAGGGGTATCGATCGACACCAGGTAGGATATCGATCGATACTTTTGCTGTTGAATCATCCTTGACAGATTTATCATCATCAAGGGGAAGCTCCACAATCAGCTTATCCAGCATAGCCTTGCATCTGGCGTCCTCTACCTCCTTCTTAGCCTTCTCAAGAGCTCTGGGATAAGGTATCCTTGGAATATAGACTCTCTCTGCAAGTACTTTAGGCACCACAGCTGACATCTCCGGTGTCTCCTCTGAAATCGCCTCAGTATCGACCGATACCAATGATATAAGTCCAAAATATCATTGACGCTCAAATTAATACCCTAACAGATACTAAAGCGGTAATCGTAGTATAGGTAGGGGTCAAACCACAAAGACTCAAAGAAACACAATAGATTAAATAGATCCAAAATACGCTAAATCAAATAATGTAAACGAAAACAAATACGAAATTAAAGGTGTTGTAAATCAATGGAGAAAATATAGGCCCAGTGTTTTTCTCAGGAAATCAATGAATGCAACTAAATTAACTAACAGGATTCAGATTACGCACGGTTCTTGAACTTAAATCACTAAAATATAGTTAACCAACTCTCGTTGCGAAAACTATCTAAATCTAAATCCTAGAAATTCCAAATCTCTTTGCGAATCCTAAAGTCTAAATCAGCTTTAAAGCTCAGGTTTGATATGTTCACAAATCAATTAAACCAAATCTCTTTGCGAATAACCAATTTGCTCACCTAAGGTTCTATCAGGTAATTAATCGCACTCTCGTGCCTAATCAATTATCCTAAGATCTAAGTTCCAGATTCGTCAACATAGAATTAGCTTTGAGAACAACCTATGGTGAAGAACTAATTCAGATGGTGAATCCTAATAATAAATCAATGTAGCATTCAAAGACATCTATATGAGAAAACCCTAAACCTAAAGTGGATCTACTCAGACATGGAGAATGAAACAATCAACATGTTTGAATAAATCATCAATAAAATAGATAGAATAACAAAAGGTTTTTGAGATCTGATCTCGGACGAAGGGAGATTCATACTTGTCTCTCTCAAACCCAAAGTATAGAAAATAAAGCTTAGAATAAAGCATAGCCTAAACAGGTGGCTGAAAACCTAATTTATAAGCTAAAACACGTTATGGGCCATCTTGTAAATATCAAAGTCTTCTGAGCCAATTCTGCAATTCTTCAACTCTTCAATAAGTAGCGATCCTTTTGTTTCCTCGACAGGTATCGATCGATACTAGGCAGTATCGATCGATACTCAGGTGATTTTGATGTCTCAGCTACACGGATCTCTGCTTCACTCCAGAATGCTCCAATATTTCCAATTATACTCCAAACGTGCTATAACCTGTAAAAGACTCTAAAAGACTACAAAACACTAGAAATACTCTATAAAAATGACTTATATCATGGCCTAAAAGAGGTAAAAACCATGATATTTCACATATCTACCCATGAAGTCTTCATCCTAAGCTACCTTTTTCTCACTTGGCCTTTTTGCCGTCTGATATGCTCAAATTAATACCTTAACAGTACTAAAGCAATAGTTGTAATATAGCTAGGGGTCGAACCACAAAGACTCACAGAGATGCACAATAGATTGTATAGTATCGAATTAAGCTAAGCCAAGAGATGTAATTGAAAGCAGTGCAGAAATTAAAAGAGTTGTAATTCAATTGGAGGAATATAGGCTCAGGGTATTTCTCAGGAAATCAATGAATGCAGATTAACTAACTAACAGGATTCAGATTTAGCACAGTTCTTGAACTCAAATCACTAAGGTATAATTAACCAACTGTCGTTGCGAGAATTATCTAAATCTAAATCCTAGGAATTCCAAATCTCTTTGTGAATCCTAAAGTCTAAATCAGCTTTAATATCAGGTTTGATATGTTCACAAATCAATTAAACCAAATCTCTTTGCGAATAATCAATTTGCTCACCTAGGTTCTATCAGGTAATTAATCGCACTGTCGTACCTAATCAATTATCCTAAGATCTAAGTTCCAGATTCGTCAACCTATAATTAGCTTTGAGAACAACCTAAGGCGAAGAACTAATTCAGATGGTGAATCCTAATAAATTAATCAACCTAGCATTCAGAGAAAACCCTTATGAGAAAACTCTAAACCTAAAGTGGATCTACTCAAACATGGAGAATGAAACAATCAACATAACAGAATAAATCATCAATAAAATAGAAAGAGTAGGTTTTGAGATCTGATCTCGGACGAAGGGAGATTCAGACTTGTATCTCTCAAACTAAAGTAAAATAAAGCTTAGAAAATAAAGCATAGCCTAAACAGGTGGCTGTAAAATCCTATATATAACCTAAAACACGAATTGGGTCTTCTTGTAATTATTAAAGACTTCTGGACCAAGTTGCAATTCTTCAACTCTTCATTAAAGTCGCATGTCGTGTCAGCTTCGAAGAGTATCGATCGATACCAGGGGGTATCGATCGATGCTTGTCGTAAAATCAGGTACTCATTAACACGACTTCGGCTTTTGCTCCAAACTGTTCCAGAAAGCTCCAATAATTCCAATAATGCTCCAAACGTGCTATAACCTGTAAAAGACTCTAAAAGACTCCAAAATACTATAAAGACTCTATAAAAAGGACTTATATCATGGTCTAAACAGGGTAAAAACCATGATATATCACAGTCATGTCCCATACTTGAACTCCTTCTTCCACTTCATCCTTTCTCACTTGGGGAATTTCTTCTTCTCCATTGAATCTTGTGGTCTCGTGCTTCTTTTTGTTGTTTCTTTAGCTCTTATTTCTTTCTTTTTTCTTTGCCTTGCCTCATCATTTACCAATTGATGCCTTAGCCAATTTTTGGCTTTTTTTCTTTGTTTCTATGAGGCTATAACTATCACTAAGAGCTATTCTTGATAACTTGCACTAACCACATCACAATATTGCATTCCCCTTTCACCTTCACTTCCTTCTTTTGAACTCACTTCCTTCTTATCCACAATCTCATTAGTCACACCATTTCATTCACACCAAACCCAAAACTTCCCTTTCCCACGAGCCTAACCTAGTCTAGCCTTTGATGTTCGGCTAGATCTACATGCAAACCTATCCTTGTCGCCCTAAACTCAACACTTTTTGCCAAGCTTACTCGAAAAATTAGGCCTCACATACGCACACTAAAGATTTTGGCTTGAACGGAGGGTAGGTTAAAGGTATGGTAAACTGTTCCAATGATGGGAATCGGCTACTTGGACTAGAAAAAGAGTGGTGGAAAGGATAAGAGAGCCCAAGTATGTATATGGTAACCATGAATTCACTATGCAATGCACAAGCATGATAATTTCAATGT
The DNA here is from genome assembly GCA_030161315.1 of Eutrema japonicum. NCBI lineage: Eukaryota > Viridiplantae > Streptophyta > Magnoliopsida > Brassicales > Brassicaceae > Eutrema > Eutrema japonicum. Next base: position 45,382,950 of record BSQW01000004.1, on the reverse strand, counting down.
CAAAATTATGGTTTTCACTTAGGTGGGATTGGAATCAGATTCAAAACTTGCTTTAGCTAAGACCCTAGTAATGAAACGCAAGATCGAGATATGGTTCATCATTGATTTCAACACGAGATCAAAAGAATCAAACAACAAGCAACGAGGGCATTGAATCAAGCTCTAAAATGATACTTTACAAGGATAATCTATCATTGCTCCTAATGCTCATGCAAAGCTACCTAATATGATATGCATCTAGACTCAATCCTAGATATGAAATGCAAACAATTTCAAAAAAATTCAAAATTATTGAAAATGCATGAGACTCAAGATGCAAAAGGGAAAATAAGATCACAAACACACATAATTAGACATTGGTCCCTCCCCCAAACTTAAATCACAACGTCTCGGTGTGAAAAAAGTTCAAGAGAGAGACCAAAAACGAAAGATATAAAAATGCAAAGAGACTCAAAAGGAAAGAAGTACTTACAAATGAGGAGTGAGGCTAGATGAATGGAGATGATGGAAAAGCTTTCGAGATCACCACCAATGAGCCTTGCAACGACCTTGGACCCAAAAGACCCTTATTGATTGCTTGTTTTGTGTCTCAAGATCGACAATGGATAGGCTTTGGGAGGTCCCCAAGGGCGCGTTTAACGTCACTAGCTTGACGGTTGCTTCCTCATTGTCACTCCCTTCATGAAAATCACAAGAAAAGTGAAAAGATTAGCAACAAAAGAAAATAAAAAGCTCTAGTCTCAAGAAGAATCAAAATCCTAATGATCAATGCTAAACCTCCCCGGCAACTGCGCCAAATTGATAGTAGGATTTTTACTAGTCAATTACTCAAATCCCACTCATGTCATTGTAGTATTTGAGATATCGAACCACGGAGGTTAAGATTGAAGCACTAAGAATACATGAATCTTCCTAAGCTAGAGCAAATATTTTTGGGTTTTTATGTTTTTAAACTAAAGAAAACAAATGCAAGAAAGAAAACAAAAGATAGAAGTGTTGGAAAATGAATTAACTATCAAGAAGATGATTAATGAACAAACAATGATTATAAAGATTGCATTAAATAAAATCCTAGAACATGGGATTCATAATTATGACTAATCCATTCTCGTGGCACTAATCACTTTGTTAATCACCAAATCAAGATCAAACTCTCGTTTGTGATAAGATGATTAACAAGCTTTAATCTCCAATCCCACTCAGTTCACTAATCACCCTAGACATCAACTCTCATTGGCTAGGCATGAATAGCTCACAAAAGGTTTGTTTCAAGCATTTCATCGAGCACCTATCGGGCGTGAAATACTTAAGCTCTAGCTTTGATCTCTCAATCCAAAACTATCTTTAAGATCAACCTAAGTGAAGGACCTAACAAGATGCAACCTAATTCATCATCATCTAACCATCAAGACAATTAACTAACGATGCCTAAACTTTCAATGCACATTTATTCTTATGACATGGAACACTTTCAAGTAGATTAGTTCACTTCCATGACACTAATCATTGTACGAATCATCTAAAGTCAGCATCCACCGATCACTTAGATAATCCATAATTTACCACAAGTCCATTTTAGTCAACAATTCATCCTAAAGTCAGCATCCACCGATCACTTAGAATGAAAAGCATGCTTAGAAGTTTTTTAGACATTTCATCGAACGCCTTGTGTGCATGAAATGTCTAATTTCTATAAATGAGTTTTCAATTCATTCCTACGATTAAGATCATTCCTAACATGTGAACAAATGTTTATCTAGTCCTAAACATCAACAATCAATCATCAAACCATCCAAATCAAGCAAAATCAAAAATCCAACAAAAAGGGGCCTAAAGCCTAAACATGAAGAACAAGGAAGAACACAAGGGAAAAAGAGACATAAAGATAGTGAACAAATATTAAATAAACATAATATAAAGATAGGTTGAAGAATCCTTCACTAGAGTGCCATGAATAATGAAGATCCATCCAAAATCATCATAAGAAGAGTTTGGGATAAAACCCAACTCTAGAAAGAAGAAAACTTAACATGAAAATTAGGTTTTTAGGGGTTTTATAGAGAAAATGGGCGGACCGGGTCGACCCGGGATAAATCGGATACCGACCCGGTCGAAATGGGTCAAATCTGGTCTTGTGTAGAACATTCGTTAAAACCGTTATATCTCCTGGGATAGATGTCCTAATGGCCTCAAACCACATCCTGTGGACAGCTAATACACATGGCTACAACTTTTGTGAAGGCCACCGAGGTTAAATCAGATTGAAGACCATTCGTCCAGCCAGGTCTTTCAGGCATGTCGGGTGGCTTCGTTCAGACGGACATACTCTCAGTAAAGTGGCCATATCTAACGAACCATGTATTCGAATGACCCGAAACCACCTTTTGTAGTCCTCTAATTCACTTGGCTACAACTTTCATGAAGACTTCAGATTAAACTGTGCATGGGAAGGACTTCATTTGTCCTGATCTTTGAGTCAATTCGGCTGTATCGGTCGGCCACAGCCCGATGCCACGCACCGATGCACTCTCAGATTTCGCAGAACTTCCATCAGCCGGTAGCATCGGTGTCTAGCGCACCGATGCCATTCTTGTCGTCGATTGTGAGCTTCCCATCGGTCGGCATCGGACCGATGCCACGCACCGATGCATTCTCGGATTCGTTCTACATCGGCCAGGCAGACACGCTAAAGCAAAACAAGCACAACTTCGAGGTCCCTTGTCCGAATGACATGAATCCAATTCCTGTGTTTAGAGGACTCATCGGGCTAAAACTCTCATGAATGCTCCAAGAGCTGGATCAAATCGGATCGCCTTCGTATGATCGGTTCTTTGAGACGTTCCGGATGGTTCCTCTCTAGTCTTTAGGCACCAAATCTCCAAACGCCACCAAGTGTCTCCAAGACACCTAGAAACACTCCAAATGTATGCAAAACTCACTAAGACCTAATGCAAACACCTATTACTCTAAATGAAACCTAAATGCAAGACAAGACCATGATCATGCATGCGAATTACACAAAACTCTAAATGAAATGCATGCTAAAACATGCAATATATGAGTATATCAGATTTTCATGATGTTGTTGCACCACAATGCGTAAAGACATATTATTAGTTTCTGGAAGCCGATAACCAATTTACATAATTGTGTCCTTCCAAAACTATTGGTTCTTTACCATAGTGAAACTCATAACTTTTAGTATGTTGCATGTAACTCAATACTCTAGTTATAATTTTTCAGTGTTTACAACCTGGATTACTCTATAATCAACGTCACTTCGTCAAAAACGAATTCCAATACTATGTGCCACGCTTAAGGCAAAAACAGAGATCAAGAAAACGGTGTTATATCTTCCAGTGCTTGATGATGGAGATTTTGTGATTCGAGAACTTTTTTTCCCAGAAGGTTAAAATCATCGAGATAGTTATTGGTAGATAACAGTTGCTAGTATTCGCGTTTACGGGTGCGTTCTGTGCAACAACTCTCATTTGATAAAGAGACACCACAAACCACTCTGGATTTTTCAAGGGGACGACTGGTTGTATATAAGATGATGGATTCAATGAAAGTTTGGGATTGTGAAGAAACTATGGGACTGGTACGGAACCATTGAATACAATTTCCTTAGGATTTTGCTTTGCGGCTCTACGCAATCAAAGACATGAGAATGGAAAGTAAGAATATGCTATGAATCAAGAAAATAACAGCGAACTCAAAATGTGAAGAGGATCAAATTAATTGGATCTGGCTCTTGCAAGAAGCTGTGGGTACAAGGTTCACTGTGTCAAAATGTAAACCGCTAATCTTGGTACTTTGGGTTTGGTTTCTTCACTCGGATTGGTCTTTGATTCAGCACTTCCGGCTCATCATTCTCCTCGGCTATTTGACCATGTTCCGGCACATCATGATTCTCCTCAGCTACTTGACCATGTTCCGGCTCATCATTCTCCTCAGCTACTTGGCCATGTTCTGGCTCATCATTATCCTCAGCTACTTTGGTTTTCGAAGCTTCTTCTTCTTCAAGAGTTGGTTCATTGGTAATCTCCATCTCTGCCTCTAGCAACTCCGGGTTTAGGTTTGAACCAGCAGCAGCCATTAGCTTAACCTTGTCAACTATTACGGCAACATCAACAGATAAAAACCACTTCTTACTGTTGCCGTCAAAAGCCTTACTCACATTCATAGAATCTGCCATGTGAAAAAAGTGACCATCCAATTCAACCTAAAACAAACCCCAAACCACTCATTAGTTATTATTTGTTAAAACAAACAAAACTTGTAAAACAAGGCAACGAAAAGCCCTACCTTCATGGCGGAAATAGTAATTTCACCAATTTTTGGGAAACAGTGTGAATGCTCCTTGCATAATTTTTCTGTAATTCAACAAAGAATAACAATTATCAAATATGATAACATCACCAACATAATAGTTTTACTTTAGTAGTAGTAGTTTCACCTTTGAAAACAGAGACGTTTTCATTGTTGTTAAGGAGAACCACGAGACGAGTGTCGAGACTTGTCTCCACAAAGACGCAGTGCATCTTTACCATTTTTTTGAACGACGAGAATGAGAGAAAGAAGATGAAGAGATAAGAGTTCTAACTTACGAAAACGATTTGGCTCTAACCTACATTTATACAATGCAACTTGAGAAATTTTAATCGTCATTATCAGAAAATCAAAGCAAGCATTTAAACTTCCATAGAAAATTGGTACTTGCTCTCATGATTTTTTGATTTTTTGATTTTTTCAAAAAATAGATGTTTAGAGTTTCTATGCATTTTTTTATTATTAATTAATGATGATAGTATAACTTTTTTTCTTAATATGTGTTAAAAGACTACAAAATCAATCAATTAAAACCAGAAGAATAATTTAGAAATCTTTGAAACTATTATTTCATTAGAATAACTAGGTGAAGACCCGCGTATACACGCGGGTTTGTATATTTTATATATATTTTCTTAACTTGTATTTTGTGTAGTATTATATATGTGGAATTATATATCTCATAATCGACTATGGGGACATCCAAAGCATACATCCATTGTCAAAAACAATACATTCAACAAAACAGACAAAACTGAAACATGTATGAAAATCAGATATAGAGTTTATATTTTAAACATGTATGCATATATCAAATAGTTACGAAGTCTTGTGTTTTTCTGAATTTTAAAATAAAGGGAAAAAGTATGATTTGTACAAAAACATATGTTGGACATAGAAACTTGGCAACAATATAATATAGATTTCATATAAGTCTATGAAAAGTTGGAAAATAACAGATATTTGAATAGTATACGAAGTATTTTTGGTACAAAAGCATACATTCGGCATGAAAATTTGGGGAAAAAATAATCTAGAATTTGAATAAGTCCATGAAAAGTTAGAAAATAACATAGATTTGAATAGTGTACGTTTGTGAACGAATTAGTAACTTTTCGTTAAAATCCAATTGACCTGAAATAACTTACTTTTGAATCTTGAAATTTCTTCTAACTTGTCGACATTTTTTTGGTTAGATCTCTTATGTTTCTCTGTTTTTTTTTAGAATAATGGATATTGTAATGTTGTTGCTCTTTGAAGTTTTTGGTGACTTTAAAATTCAATGTATTTGTCTTTAAATGTGTAATTATTGTAAGTAAGTTGAAAAGTTTTTTTTTTCTTAAATAAGTTAGAAGGTGGAACATGGTTGTCTTTAAAGGTTTTCTTTGTTTTTGCCTTATGACAAATTATAAGTGATATTAAATATTAAGTAAGGGACTTAATTTATCAAACCCCAAAAAAAAAAAAACAGTACAGAATTCAAAAAATTAAGCGAAACATTTCTAATGCAATTACTTACTATTACGACTAAATTAAGTTCTTACATGCAAATTAGGGATGTTGTCATGTGTATAGATTTTGTGAATCTAAATGGGTCTTGTTTTAAAAAAAAAATTCGTTTAAACCCATTTAACAGTTTGAAATAAATGGGTTTACCCATTTAGACCCGTATAATAAAAAGGTTTTCAATCAAAATAAACGGACCCCGTTTAAAACTGTTTACACCTAAATAATAAATAATAAATAATAAATAATAAAATGTATATTTCGTTTTTCCGCCAAAAACGAAAATTTTATTTTCTGCCAAAATTGTAAATTTTTGTTTTCTCACCAAAAACATAAAATTTTGTTTTTCCGCCAAAAAATGTATTTTTCGTTTTCCCGCCAAAAACGTAAAATCTTGTTTCCTGTCAGTAAACCAAAATTGTATTTTTTTTTTCTTATTTTCCAATCAAAAACGTTATTTCATGTTTTTATTTATTTTTGTGATGAACTGATCTACCGTTTACGAGTTAAATAGAAGGTTTTTGTTTTTATTAGTCGGGACTTTTAGTTTTTTTTTTTTTGTCAACAACTTTTAGTTTGTTTTTAATGTGGAAATGTAAGTTATAAAATAAAATATACAGTTATGCTTTAATTACATACTACATGTGTGATGAGATGGAGTCCACGTACCATTTATGAATTTCCCGTATTGTTAACATTAATTGTTTCGTTTGTTGTTTTAATAATAATTTTCATGATGAACAAAACTATCCAAATTTGAAGTTTCGTCAACTCTACAAGCGTCGAATGTAATAGGCCATTAATTCATGTTTATATTATAAAATGTTATTACATAGAATATAGTATTTGAAATTGTGTTTCGACTTAAAAAAAAAAAAATTGAGATAACGTTTAGATATTGTTTGAGACTACTTAAAATTTATAAAAAGTTTGAGATGTGTTTAAAAAACAAAGAAAAGTGTTTTCTTAAACAAAAATATGTGTTGTAAAACAGAAATATGGTAACTTCTTGTTAGCGTTCACCTCTATGGTTGGCTATCACATCAAACGTTTCTTTTTCGTTTGATGTTCAATACCCTCTTCAAAGTTGGGAGAGTTGACTCCACCTTCTTGTTTAATCTTCTCCATGTCAAGCTTTTCATGAAAGACATTATCTCCTCTTTTCTTTGTGGTATCCTACGTAGTTTTAATTTGTATAAGTATTTTTCAATTAAATATTAGTGATTAATCTGAAAAAGTGGAACCGTAATACCTTGGCTTCTTGTTCTTGCTTTGCTTTAAGAATGAATACATTTTTGTCATAGAAAGGGGCAGCCATGGTTGAATCCTCAACCTTTTCTTGATCTTCGACTCCTTTCTTCCCAATTCTCAAGTTTTTCAGTTTGTTTTGCCACTCTTGCTTTTTCCTAACATGCGCAGTTCTCCATCCCTGAGGCTTCACTTCATTCTCCTCCTGTGCCCAGCAGTTCAAATTAACAGATACTAAAAAATGTACCTATGGACAATACTCACATAGCATTCCCATTCATCATGAAATTCGAAAGCGCAAAGAAATGCTGAATATTATCCAAATGGCTCAAGTAAACTGTGTTTTTTTTCATCATCAAAAACAAACATATATCTATGTTCTGCAATTTTTCTTACCGAAATGAGCAAGAAAGTGAGTAGCTTACTTTCAATCCCAAAATTCAAATTCAGACTAAATCCTTCAAAATGTATAATCTTCACATCATTGATAATTATTTTTCTATAAATTTTCCCCAGAATTTGTTTTTTTTTTTCTGAAATCGAATCTATGATTCTATATCCCAAGATGATTCCGTAATTGATTTTTTGTGCAATAAATGTACCTTAGGGTCACTCTCAGTCTTCGCCGATTGCTTCTCCTCCTCTTCAAATCTACCATAAATCAGATGATTTTACACCGGAGCGGTGAGGAATAACGGATCCAGCCCAGGATTTTCCGTCGGAGGAAGACTCAAATTGATCGACGAAGCCAATCGATGTTTCCGATTTGTACTGAAACATCTTCGGCCGAGCCAAATTATTTCTACGATGCTTTAGACCCAGGCTCTATTCCTACAACGCCGACATCGGGCTATAACAGCAAGAGGAAGAAGCAGAGAGCATCATGGATGTGGGTCGTTGCATTGAAGAAGAAGAAAAAGAGCTTAAAGAGAGAAAAGGAAGAAGTGTAGGAATCGGCCGAGATCGAGGGAGATATAGAGAACGATTGAAGTAATTTGTAATAGATTTTTTATTTTAAATTCTTGAAAGCTGAGGTGTCATAAGGGGAGAGCTGACGTGTCAAGATCTTGTGAGACTCACTGAGTCTTTATATAATAGATTTTATATATAAATGACACTACAATAAAATAGACTAATTTTCTATGGAATTTCCGACGGGCAAAGATCCGTAGAAAAATTCCGACGGACTTTCGAAGATTTTCAGAAGAAAAGTGAAACCCTCAGAAATTTTCTATGGATATTTGCCCATCGAAAATTTTCTAGGAAATCCGTCGGTTTTTTGTTGGAAAACCTGGCCGTCGGAAATCCATAGGAAATTTTCTACGGATTTCCGATGGCAAAAAGCCATATAAAAATTCCGACGGATTTCCAAGGGCTTAAACGGCAAAGAGCCGTTTAAAAATCCGAAAAAAATCAGATCACGACCCAATGCAACAAACCGCAAGTGAGTTATTAGGACCAGAATCCATCAGAAATCCCTAGGAAAATTCCTTCCGAATTCCGACAGAACAAAAAAAATATAGATAATATAATTATCCGTCGAAAATCGGTAGGAATTTTCCTAGGGATTTCCGACGGATCCTTGAAGTTTCTTACTGATTTCCGACGTATTGGGGTTTAAGGTTGATTTTTTTTGTTTTGAAACTTAAAACAAACCGTCATAGCAACCGTTTTTCAAATTTTCTGATACATGAGACTTTAAATTCACCTTTAAAAATAATTATTTGAGATTGTTGAACAATATGTTATGAAATATGAAGGTTGTAATATAAATTAAATGTTTGTTAAGATGAAGTATAAGAAGAGTTGTGTTAAAGTTATATATTAGTTTCAAAACTCTATATAAGTGAAGTATATGATCATAATTTGAATGGTATTAGTGTTAAAATGGGTAAGGAGCCAAGAAATATTAAAAATTAATACCCTATACCCTGCTCCGTCATAAATCGGTAGGAAATTTCCTACGGATTTTCTACGCAACCTTAAATTAATAATATTTTAGGACCCGTCGGAAATCCGTAAAACATTTCCTACCGAATCCTGACGGAGCATGATACTTGGGCCTTCGACCAGCCAATAGAAAGACATGCAAAACATTTTCTCTTTTTTCTAATTGTGATGTTTGTTATCCTTTTCATGGTCTTGTGCACAAGATTACAAAAGGATGTGGGGATGTATGCGTTTGCAAACGTGTGAGGAAGAAGAAAGGTTGTTGTTTATTGTCGTGCCGAGTGAAGGTTCTAAAGGTATATGAGTATGGAGGAAGTTGCAGAGAATTGAAACAGATGAGACATTTCATGGAGAATTTAAGGTGTCTTGAAGTTGTGAAAGTTAAAGTTCAAGTGGATCAGCAAGATACGAACTCGCCACTCGCCGATGAACTAATGAAGCTCCTACCCACAGTTTCTTCCAAGTGCAAGATCCAATTCATTTGATTATTAATGCTACGGATTAGTTTGAGTATGGGAAAATTGTTTGATAAATGATGGATCTTTATGTGAAGACGTCTTTTTGTTTGTCATGCACGAAATTCATGAATATTCTGTCTCAATCCATCTGCCTTGATCATCTATCAAAGACGATACCCACAAGTTGAGATCAAAAGTCAGTTCCTTATTGATCGATCTCCTCGGCTGATCATCCGTAATCCATTTATCTAACCACACATGTATCGACATGGCATTGCCAATAGCTTTCATCAGGCTGCTTATAAGCATCTCACGACCATGTATAATGCTTCTCCAAGCATACAATGGTCGAGATACACCACATTTCAAGAAATCTCTTCTAGCAAAATATCGAGTTTTGTAAATTTGCGCTAACAGAGAATTAGGATGTTGCAGCACCTGGCATGCTTGCTTCGCGAAAAGAGCTTAACTTAACTTACCTAAATCCTTAAAGCCTACTCCACCATCATTCTTTGCCTTACAAAGATTTCTCCAAGACACCAACGGAAATTTCCTCTTCCCCTTACAAGAATTCCACCAAAACTGGCATAGCACTTGTAATCTTCTTACACTGATTCTTTGTAAGTCTAAAACACGACATTACATAAGTGTCATAGCCACAGAGTTGAGGAATGAATGGAAAAGAAAAAAAATAGAGGAACGGGGAAAGCAGCGGACTCTAAAAACCATTGTGGGTTTGATCAAACTCAGCCCATCTCTCATACAATCACTGTAAAATCAAGATCATGAAGTAGGATTTGACCGTGACTGGTACGACCATATGATACTATATATGGTTTAGACTAAGAATTTTGGTGATTTTTCTTTTTGCAATTGGTTTTGATGTTTTCCTTTTTAATTAGGTTTAAGTGTTTTCCTTTTAGCTTTAAGTTGTATTCCTATATAAAAAAATTTTATGATGAATAAGAAATCAACTTCCCACAATTAACTTTAATCTCCAAGAGAGAATTAGGGTTAAGAGGAAGCTTACGTTTAATTCTCTTATTACTTTCACAATAACGTCAGATTATATCTGTCTTATTACGCGAGTTAAAACTAGATCTTTGGCTCATATCAATTTGGTATCAGAGACAATCGATTCGATGGATGACGATGACGCAACAGTTGCAGCGCAACTCACAAAACTGATGGAGATGGTGCAAGCCATTAATGAGAAATTAGATCGGTGGTATCCTGCGGAGCCAAAGGAGCTTAACCACAATATGGTGTTGAAAGCTGTAGCTATGGTGGTTCATGCGAAGCAACAAGAGCTTCAAAACCAGGAGCGTACGATGATATGAAAACTGAAGCGCCGGAGGCTGAGACGAAGCAACTAAAGTTTCAAAACCCTAAAGTAACAACGATACCAATTGTTGCTTCTTCCGTCGAATCTAGATCGTTGGTGGAAGTGACGAATAGAGAGGAAATCATGCAGGCCATGAATTCCAATATTCTCTTTTTGCTCTGATGGTGAAGGATATGTCCTCAACCAGAATCTTTCTTATTTTACTAAAACCAGAATATCAACTATGGGAAAAATTGTATGAGACACAGTCTTTAGGGTTGGGGATAGAAGGAAGAAGATTTCATAAGTGTAAGAAGCTGATAAATGAGAATGCATACAAGATGTTCTACTTCTACAACATACTTCTTTGGAGAATGAAAAGAAAGAAAAAGATGCAGTCAAAGCAGCATGTGGCTTTAAATTCAAACTCCAAAGGTGGAACTTAATAGCACTAATCCATGACTTGCTGAGGGGCTATAGAGAGAGGACAACTTGGTGGGACTTTTGGGAAGACGTAGAGAAGCTGGTAGATGCATACCTTGAGTTGGAGCTTGAGGACAAGCTCCTAGTGGAGGAGGGGAGTAATGATATGATATATGTTTTATACTAAGAATTTTGGTGATTTTCCTTTTTGCAATTGGTTTTGATATATTCCTTTTTAATTAGGTTTAAGTGTTTTCCTTTTAGTTTTAAATTGTATTCCTATATAAAGATTTCTTATGATGAATGAAAAATCAACTTCCAACAATTAACCTTAATCTCCAAGAGAAAATTAGGGTTAAGAGAAAGGTTACGTTTAATTATCTTCTTACTTTCACAATAACATTAGATTATATCGGTATGATTACACGAGTTAAAGCTAGATCTTTGGCTCATATCACCATATAAAGACCGTTTCTTCATTGAATATCTTGGGAATCCAAAGAATCTACGGTTTACGTGTAGGAATGCTATTTCTACAACATGGGAAACTGAATATTTGTGAAGAAATTACATAAAATAAATCGATAATACGATAAGATTACCGATACAAGAATTTGGAAAAGAATGGATTTGCAGAGGCGAGACGCTCTTTCCTTAATTCTGAAAATGCCCCGTAGTGTGACGGTTGCTTGGCATTCCAAATCCCATGATACAACTGCATATTTCTTATGATTCGCATCACACAAAATCATAAGCTCTCGAACATTTTATATGTTGTACTCTTATAGACAAAAACCAAAAGAAGAGATAAAGAAGAAGAAGATTCATAGTTCATATGAGAGATTGTTCATATATATATATATATATATATCAAATGAGAGAGGAGTCACAAGACTTTTGTGATCTCCGTTTTCTAGGAGTAATGCACAATTAATTACCAAATTAATTTGTGGTAATAAAGGAGAATGAGGAGTTATAGAATTGACCACATCAATTCTCAAATAATGATGATAATTATTCATTATTATTTTTTGACCAAATTTATAATTTATGTAGTGATCAATTACATAAATAATAATTTGATGCAAAAAATGGGTTATTGGCCCATCTACCCGAACCAGCACTCAAACCCGAGTCCGAGCTCGATTCGACTCGACTCACCGCGCTCGTGCAAATTGTTTAGTGTGAGTTTTCTCTTCTCTCCACAAAGTGATCCTAAGGTTTTGAACCTGGTTAGGACTTCTCCATTATATATCCAAGAGGATTTCACCTCCAACTTCCAATGTGGGACATTTGCTAGTTTTTACACTTAGCCAAGTTTTGAAGCATTTCAACCATTCCAAGTCATCCACTTTGGATCTCTATTTCTCATCAAAATCAACTCAGATTTTGACAAGTGAATACATTATATTATAGTGCTCACGGCAACGATTTCATCGTGCCCGAAATCCGGTCATTCCGACAGACGTATCCGTCGGAAAATCCACCGGAAAAGTGGTCAACGCCACTTCATCAAAAACGAGTTCCAACAATCCCCCACGTGAATAGAAATGACTCTAAAAATATGAAGACTCGAAAGAAGGAATTTTGAGAGTACAAATGAAAAATTCATTGTATATGAGTTGGTAGCATTTTTCAGCCTTGAACCAATCACTGTTAATAGCTATCGGATTTACTCGACCAGGGGGTGAACATGATGTCTTGAACCCCCGGACTTTGATGTAAACTGAGACAATAGCTATAACACAACTTCCTTTTCTCACAGAACATGTCTGGTTAATCATGAGTAAACTTGGAGGAGAATATAGCATGGCCTTCATACTCTTAGAAACGGCCCCATTTCACACTCACAAGGTGATTCGCCGTTAGCTTTGTTTTAAGGAGTATCATGTAATACTCCATGTATATCTCAAAGTTATGGACTCAAATCATTAAAAGCATCACTTATCCTCTACATATACATGTAGCACTGTTCATCATCCTAGGAGCTGGGAAGAGACAAAAGTCTCACAATGGCTCTTAGCAGATTCAGTTTGACTTAGTTTTCCGTTTGAACCTACTTCTTGGGATCTCCAGTTATGTAGGTGGGGTTCTCGTCAAACCTCCTCTTAAGTCATAGGCTTTAAACTCATTTCTCTTGATGATTTTATAATATGATCTCGTGACACACCTTTAATAAGTGGATCCTAGGTTGTCATCCAATTGAATATAATATATCGAGATTACACCATTTGAGATCAATTGTCTAATAGTTTTATGTTATCTTTTTTAAAGACATGACTAACCTTTATATAGAAAACTCAGTGCCCAAGCTATAGTTAATTGACTATCACATTGTACACGTAATGCTCACACTAGTTTTTTCGTACATCCGGATATTTTCTACCAAGTTTCGAAACCACTCAATTTCCTTAACTTTTTCTAAAGTTATGAACTTAGGTTGGATGATCAATATGATCAGAGTTTGGTTGGAGGATTTCCATGATGTTGTTGCACCACAATGTGTAAAGACATATTATTAGTTTCTGGAAGCCGATAACCAATTTACATAATTGTGTCCTTCCAAAACTATTGGTTCTTTACCATAGTGAAACTCATAACTTTTAGTATGTTGCATGTAACTCAATACTCTAGTTATAACTTTTTAGTGTTTACAACCTGGATTACTCTATGATCAACGTCACTTCATCAAAAACGAGTTCCAACACTATGTGCCACGCTTAAGGCGAAAACAGAGATCAAGAAAACGGTGTTATATCTTCCAGTGCTTGATGATGGAGATTTTGTGATTCGAGAACTTTTTTTCCCAGAAGGTTAAAATCATCGAGATAGTTATTGGTAGATAACAGTTGCTAGTATTCGCGTTTACGGGTGCGTTCTGTGCAACAACTCTCATTTGATAAAGAGACACCACAAACCACTCTGGATTTTTTAAGGGGACGACTGGTTGTATATAAGATGATGGATTCAATGAAAGTTTGGGATTGTGAAGAAACTATGGGACTGGTACGGAACCATTGAATACAATTTCCTTAAGATTTTGCTTTGCGGCTCTACGCAATCAAAGACATGAGAATGGAAAGTAAGAATATGCTATGAATCAAGAAAATAACAGCGAACTCAAAATGTGAAGAGGATCAAATTAATTGGATCTGGCTCTTGCAAGAAGCTGTGGGTACAAGGTTCACTGTGTCAAAATGTAAACCGCTAATCTTGGTACTTTGGGTTTGGTTTCTTCACTCGGATTGGTCTTTGATTCAGCACTTCCGGCTCATCATTCTCCTCGGCTATTTGACCATGTTCCGGCACATCATGATTCTCCTCAGCTACTTGACCATGTTCCGGCTCATCATTCTCCTCAGCTACTTGGCCATGTTCTGGCTCATCATTATCCTCAGCTACTTTGGTTTTCGAAGCTTCTTCTTCTTCAAGAGTTGGTTCATTGGTAATCTCCATCTCTGCCTCTAGCAACTCCGGGTTTAGGTTTGAACCAGCAGCAGCCATTAGCTTAACCTTGTCAACTATTACGGCAACATCAACAGATAAAAACCACTTCTTACTGTTGCCGTCAAAAGCCTTACTCACATTCATAGAATCTGCCATGTGAAAAAAGTGACCATCCAATTCAACCTAAAACAAACCCCAAACCACTCATTAGTTATTATTTGTTAAAACAAACAAAACTTGTAAAACAAGGCAACGAAAAGCCCTACCTTCATGGCGGAAATAGTAATTTCACCAATTTTTGGGAAACAGTGTGAATGCTCCTTGCATAATTTTTCTGTAATTCAACAAAGAATAACAATTATCAAATATGATAACATCACCAACATAATAGTTTTACTTTAGTAGTAGTAGTTTCACCTTTGAAAACAGAGACGTTTTCATTGTTGTTAAGGAGAACCACGAGACGAGTGTCGAGACTTGTCTCCACAAAGACGCAGTGCATCTTTACCATTTTTTTGAACGACGAGAATGAGAGAAAGAAGATGAAGAGATAAGAGTTCTAACTTACGAAAACGATTTGGCTCTAACCTACATTTATACAATGCAACTTGAGAAATTTTAATCGTCATTATCAGAAAATCAAAGCAAGCATTTAAACTTCCATAGAAAATTGGTACTTGCTCTCATGATTTTTTGATTTTTTGATTTTTTCAAAAAATAGATGTTTAGAGTTTCTATGCATTTTTTTATTATTAATTAATGATGATAGTATAACTTTTTTTCTTAATATGTGTTAAAAGACTACAAAATCAATCAATTAAAACCAGAAGAATAATTTAGAAATCTTTGAAACTATTATTTCATTAGAATCATTTCATATATAACTGATATTAGTATTCAAATCATTCGGTCACTTAATGAACCGCTTGTTGAATCATGAAACCGCACACGTCTGGTCTGTCTCTCTATCTCACATTATCAATTCAAAGAAACTTAAGAACACATCACATTTTTTACGAATTGGCGATTACAGGCTTTATGTGCTCCAAAAAAATTACATCCACCATCAAAAGGTTCTTCTGCCTTCAACGCATTAACATCACAAACCAGTTTTTTCTACACCTCTTCTTCCTGCGAGTGTTTCTTTTCTACGAGCTGTTCAGATGTAGAGTCTTCAGAGGTCATGATCAGCAAAGGTGTTGTTCTGTTACTGACCAGCTTGAATACAAAGGAACATCCGGCTTTCTGACCATTTTCCTCGCAGAAACTTCTCCATCCGCGTGTGATGTAAAGCTCACCGGATGATTTCTTGCAACTCAAACTTAACATCCATTTTCTTCCCTGTTTGTCCATCAGGATTATCTCATCCATTTTTTCGTTCAGTATGCTGGACTTTGAAATCTTCCTTGGAAGATACTGCAACACCAAATAGCCAGACTGCAACTTCCACTTCTAATTGTATATCATTGTATAAGAATACGAATAAAGTGAAGTGCTAACCAGCCTGTTGTCCCTTAGATTAGAAACCGTGACAGAGACCTTAAAGCTAGGACTATCTGACAAACACAATGATTCCAAATTCTTCTTTTCTTCCGCAGACACATGTTCAGCTTGTGGATGATTCCACTTCTGCGTTGAGTTCTTTCCTGGATAGAAAATGGTTAAACATTGCATTTCCTAACTACAAGGAAATGAAACCCCTATAGAGAGCTTGACAAGGAGCTAGAATGATGTTCTAAGTAAATGGGTACCTGATATAGAAGCAACTTCGACATCATCGGTCTTCATTTGCACTGCTTCCGGTGTCTACAGAAAATCATATATTAGAATAAAGGCTAAATGAACTGATACTCTCCAATAACATATGATTCATAGTAAGTCTATACCTCTACTTTTCCACATAGCTTGTGACTCTCATTGGACTTCTTCTTTCGACTACTTTTCTTTGAATCCAAGATTTTCCTCTTCCTCTTCTTTGTTTTCTCCTCAGCTGCTTCTGTTTTCAGAGCTTCTTCAGGAATAGTATCACTCGCAATCTCTGCCTTTTTCTCAAGCAACTCATCAGGGTTTGAATTTTTTTGTTGATTCTCTTCTATGTCAATGTCATCTCTCTCGCTGCTTACAATGTCTATAGAAAATCATATCTTAGAATCAAAGCTAAATAAACTGAAATAAGAATCACTACATAAATATATATTCCATTAGAAATAAAACAGAGGTTACCTTTTCCTATTGCACAAGATTCAGAAGCAACATCAACCTGTAATTCTCCACATAACTTGGGACTCTCGTCGGGACTTTTCCTTCGGTTACTTTTCTTTACATCGGAACATTTCTTCTTCTTCTTCTTCTTCTTCTTCTTTGATTTCTTCTCCTCAGCTACTTGGGTGTTCAGAGATTCTCTTTCAGGAGTGTGATCATTGGTAATCTCTGTCTTTTTCTCGAGCAACTCATCAGGGTTTGAAAACGTTTGTTGATTCTCTCCATTGTCAATGCCATCTTTCTCGCTGCTTACAATGTCTATAGAAAATCATATATTAGAATCAAAGCTACCTAAACTCATAGTCTCCACTAACTTCTAATAAAAAGAATCACTACAAAAAATATATTCTCCATCAGAAATACAACAGTCAACAGAGGTTACCTTTTCTCGTCATTAGGGTAATCTCTGTCTTTTTCTCGAGCAAATCATCATTAGGGTTTGAACAAGCAGCCATTTCAGTCTTGTCAGCTCTTACCGCAGAAGCATCAACAGATATAATCCAGTCCTTGTTACTGTTACATTCAAAAACCTTACTCACGATCATCGAATCTGGCAAGTGACTAAAGCGGCGCCCACTCCATTCAACCTAAAAGAAAACAACCACTAATTTGTCAATGTTGTTAAAACAAAACTTGTAAAACCGAAAGCGAAAGCCCTACCTTCACGGCAGAAATAGTAATTTCACCAAATCCTGGGAAGCATTCTACATGCTCCTTGCGTAATTTTTCTGTAAATAAACAAACGAAAAAAAGAAGAAGCAAAATTAGCAAATGAACAATATCACCAACATATTAGTTTCACTTTAGTAGTCGTTTCACCTTTGAAAACAGAGACGTTTTCATCGTTGTTAATGAGAACCAAGAGACGAGTGTCGAGACTTGTCTCAACCAACACGCAGTGCATGTCTGAAATCATTTCTGCTTCTCTTCTTTTCAGGTGGTTCGAGTAAGACGCTTGAGGAGTCGACTGCAAACAACGAAGAACAGAGCAAACAAAAAAAGTTCAAAAAAAAAAAAAAAAAAAATCTAACAACATGCAGAGAGCAAGAGAGGGAGATTTACAAGGTGGGTGTTGAAGCCTGGAAGTATGGGCTTGAAGAAGTGTGGATTGATCGAAGAACAAAAAAGTAACTCAAGGTCTTTCAGATTATTCAGTGACGACTTTTCAAAGCTCTCGCCGTTCCATTTTGCCAATTTTTCAGTGACGACTTACTTCTTCATCTTCCTCTACACTTTTATTCTTCACTAGAATAACACCACTGGGCACTGGGCCAGTTTTTTCTGTTTTTGGGCCTTTCTTTCTGCATTCAAGCCCATTCTTCTTGAAGCTTTCGGTTTACCTACAGTCAAACCACCTCGAGGTTGTATCTTGTATGAAATGATTTAATATTATGTTTTATTTGATAAATGTGCTTTCGAAACTCTTTTAAATCATTTTATATTAATATCTTATAATCTGATATTTTCTCTCCAACTGAATTTCTTTAGTATACACATAATTATCGTTGACCTGCCAAAAACACTGTGAATCAAAATTTTGTTAACTTTAGATTTTAGTGGATCGGTTTCTATCATTTTTTGAGATCATTGTCGATGTGTTCATTTTTAGTAACTTCGTTATGTTGGAGGTTGTTGTCATATTTTGGCTGTTTTTAACCCAATTTATTACTCTCGCATCCAATAGTTTTCACCCAACAACTTAGTCCTAACCTGACATCTTACCTGCCAACAAGAACACAATACCACAAAAAAATAAGTATATGCATATTTGAGAAACACTTTCTTATGGGTTTACAAAATTAAAACCATAAACAAAAAGAAAACCATATAAATTTTTAAAAATTCAAGCGAACTCTGTCATTTCTTGTTCGCATACAAACAAAGATTGAGAAAAAAGCAATACCATTAACATAATATGATTTTGATTGATGGCGCATATGTCACCGCCTTAACTTTTATTTAAACTCTTTCCTCTCATATTTTTTTTTACTTTATATACCAAAATTTGTAATGGAAAATTAAAAAAAATCTTCTATTCAATACCATCATTTCTCCATCTCTTTGACTTCGTTTAATCTCATTTTCGCTTGTACTCATTGTTCATATTCCAAAGCTTCATTCACACCATGATGATAGAGACAGTTTTATTGTTTGCTTCTTTCACTGCTCTTTTTGATCGTATGCCCACGTTTTGTCTCATGTCCCTACATGAGTTAACACTCTTCACCATAATGTATTCAAACGTTTTTGATCAGCATAGCATCACTCCCATCCAAATCAATAAGGAAATAGTTTGTTTTTAGTCTGGCATTGAGTCGAGAACCTGTCGGATCACTTGTCTCACCTCTCAGCTCATGTTATACTCCAAACATTTTCGTATTTGCTCTGCTTTTGTTCATTCACTTAATCTCGTGTTATATATAACATCATGTTCTAATAAATACAATATAGATAAAAGTAAGGATTTTGAATGCATATTTTGAATGCACATTTTTATAAATAACACATAGAGTTAAATAAAATAAAATAAAATATTTCTATCTTGATTATTGTATATAGCTCTCAAATTTTGGCTTACGTGTGACTCAAATTATATTGCTAGATAAATTCAGACTAAGTTACAAACTAATTATAGTGAATATCATTTATCTATAATTGTTTATATAATAAATGATATGCTATAAAAAAATTCTATTAATAATTATAAATTTTCGATGTGTGTGTATTTTCTAAATATTTTGTACATTTCAAAATTAAGTTAATTTGAATTTATTGAATATCATAATATCGCGTTATAATTAAGGAATTTATAACAATTTTACAGTTAAATATAACTTTTTGATTTTCGAAAGTACTTTATTTTTTATAACTTGCGATATTAAACCAGCCAGTTATCAGACTATTTCTATTTCTTCGTCGTCACCACCATTAACGATAATCTAACGATAATCCATATCCTCTGATCGTCTCCTCCGTCATGTGCTTGATGCATACCTTCTGTAACGGCGAATCTCCGACCTCGCGAGACCGCACTCGTTTCCATAAATCAATGTGAAGCTGTTGGTAGGAAGCTTCATTAGGTAAATCAATGTGAAGCTGTTGGTAGGAAGCTTCATTAGGTAAATCAATGTGAAGCTGTTGGTAGGAAGCTTCATTAGGTAAACAAAACTCCAAAAAGATTAGAAACAACTAAACGAGGGTTAGGTTTTTGTCATTTGCCATATCACTATGCAACCATTTTTGTTTTCCGAGTTAAGATAATGCCGAAGAGACAACTGAGTACAAAAGGATAGAAGAAACCAACAATATTTTAAGAAAGGGAAGAAGATTATTCAAATAGTGTGATCTAGGATTCATGTGCTCCTAAAAATTAACTCCAACATCAAAGGTTCTCTGGTCTTCACAACACATTAACATCACAAACCAGTTTTTCTACACCTCTTCCTCATGCGAGTGTTTCTTTTTCTATGAGCTGTTCAGATGAAGAATCTTCAGAGGTCATGATCAGCAAAGGGGCTGTTCTGTTTCTGACCAGCTTGAATAAAAAGGAACATCCGGCTTTCTGACCATTTGCCTTGCAGAAACTTTTCCATCCGCGTGTGATGTAAAAATCGCTGGATGATTTCTTGTATTTCAAACCTAACGTCCATTTTCTTCCTTGTTTGTCCATCACAATTATCTCGTGAAATCTTTCGTTTAGTATGTTCGACCTTGAAATCTTCCTTGGAAGATACTGCAACACCAAATAGCCAGATTGCAACTTCCACTTCTAATTGTAAATCATTGGAAATTGTATAAGAATACAAATAAAGTGAAGTGCTAACCAGCCTACCGTCCCTTAGATTAGAAACCGTGACAGAGACCACAAAGCTAGGAATATCTGACAAACACAATGATAGAAAATGGTTA
This sequence comes from Eutrema japonicum, assembly GCA_030161315.1. Taxonomy (NCBI): domain Eukaryota; kingdom Viridiplantae; phylum Streptophyta; class Magnoliopsida; order Brassicales; family Brassicaceae; genus Eutrema; species Eutrema japonicum. Next base: position 45,362,091 of record BSQW01000004.1, on the reverse strand, counting down.
AACCTTGCATTTTCCTAACTACATGTAAAAAACAAGATCATTTTCTCAACTTACCAATGTCGTCCACATCCGTGCTCATAGGAAATATCCGGATAATGGGTTTTTTTCCATTTCGGACAGATATGAGCCTCAAGGAACAACCAGATTTATGCCCATGCAAGCAGCAGAAAGCTCTCCAGCCTCGTTTGACACGGAATCGATTACTTGATTTATAGTAGCTAACCTCTAGTGTCGATGACCTACCTTTTTCATCTATTAGAATAATCTCATTGCACAGTTTACTCAGACTAAGACCTCTTGGAAGATACTGCAAAGCGAATACCCCAAAATTTATAACTTTCATGAGTAATATTGTTAACTCATACTAAAAGGTTCAATTTAATAAGAGTTATAAAGTGAATTGCTAACCACTCTATCTTCCCTTAGATTATAAACAGTGACATCTATCATAAAGCTAGAATTATCTGGCAAAGACAACGATTCCACATTCTTCTCTTCTTTCGCAGACACATGCTCTACTTCTCGATTATTCTTCTTAGCCGAGTGCTTTCCTGTATAGAAAAAGGTTCCCCTGTAAACATTGCATTCCTAACTACATGTAAGAAGAGGAGAATTTGATAAACTTACCAATGTTGTCCAAAGGAAAAATCCGGAGAATGGGTTTTGTTTCGTTTCTGACAAATATGAGCCTCAACAAACAACCAGTTCTATGCCCATTCTTGCAACAGAAAGCTCTCCAGCCTCTTTTGACACGAAACCGGTTACTTGATTTATCATACTTAACTTCTAGTGTCGATGACCTACCTTTTTCACTCATTACAATAACCTCATTGCACAGCTTACTTAGACCATTTGAAGTTGTGAAACCTCTTGGAAGATACTGTAAAACAATATAACCCCCAAAGTTATAACATTCATTAGTAATATTATTAATTTGTACTACAAATTCAAGTTATAAAGTGAAGGACTTCATTACAAATGAATCAAGCCGTAGGTTTGAAGCTGTGACATGGACCACAAAATTAGTGTCTGAGTCAGATGATGAACACTCTTTTTTTGGATTTTTCTTCACTTTAAGCTTTCCTGAATCAAAAGCAAACCTTATTATATGCTTCCTCGAAGAAAACCGTATAAAGAGAGAGCTCAAAACTTACCGTTCTTGTCCTTGACGTTATACTCATCTTCTTGTGTGTAAAGTATCTCACAGCAGCTAGGTCCAAAGGGTGTAACATGAAACACGAGATTTCCTTCGTGTCTGAAAACGATAATGTCGCCGATCCGGAGATTGTGAGCCACTGCGAATTTCTCCCATCCTTTGGTCAATCTATGGCCATCAATCTTGATTTTCCAGGTGATATCCGACGCATCTGATCTCAGTTCTGCCTCGTTGCCCTCTTCTCTTCCTTCCAAGTGTTTCGAGTAAAACGCTTTAGGAATCGACTGCATGCAAACAACGAAGAACAAAGCAGAAAAAGAGAGAGTCAAAAACAAAAATATAACTAAAGGGAGTGAGAGCCAGAGAGAGAGAGATTACAAGGTGGGTGTTGAAGCCTTGGAGAATAGGCTGGAAAAAGTGTGGATTGACCAAAGAAGAGGAGAAGATTGAATTAGCCATTGCTGAACAAAAAGTATCTTTAAAGGTCTTTCAGATTTCAGTGAACATCTTTTAAGGGAGAAAACTTTAAAGCTCGTCTTTTACGTAAGTGAATTTGTATTCATCAAAGTTCTACAAAACCAGTCAGAAAACTTGAAAGTAGTACTGACATTGTCCAAAGCTACAAGAAATGTCTTGACTCTTGAACTTCCTGTATCGATTGTTTTTAATAATAGTAAATTTTGTGTCTTGACTCTTGAACTTCCTGTATCGATTTTAATATCGGATTTTAATATCGGAATAATTTCGGTAGTATTAATTATTTCTAAGTTTACAAACTACTCGTTCCCCAATCTTATCCGCAAATTTTTGTTTCGATATTTTGAACCAAACAAATCTAAGCTAGATTTTGGAAGATACCAATTATGCATGCCCATAGTTACTACGGTTACCACGATAAAAAAAAATTAACTGCCTGGGCATTTTCGGTTCCAGTTCGGTTCCGGATAAGAACCATTCGGTTCCGGATAAGAACCATTCGGTTCCGAAATGATTTTGGGTAGTGAAGTTTAGGATCCATTCGGTTCCGAAATGATTTTGGTCCGGTTCCGGTTTGGTACCAGTTGGTTCGGTTCCGAGATTTTAGAACCGAAAAATACCCAAACTTTTTCGATTTCGGGGCGGTTCTGGGTATTTATTACTCGAAATGCCTAAAATATACCCGAAATGCCTAAAATATACCCAAAAACCCAAAAAATACCCGAAAATCCGAAAATATATTCGAAAACCCAAAAATCATCTATATATATAAAGAAACCATTTCTCTCTTCTCATGCTGCCACCTCAGCATCCTAAAAATTTAATACACATACTAAATACATATATTAATTATAAATTTGGTTTTAACATTACGAAAAGAATTTGAAAAACATTATTCATATTCTAAATTGAACCAAAAAATAATAAATTTATATGAATATAGTTAATCAATTTTATTATCAAAAGGAGTGGGAAAAACAAGTTCGCCCTAAAGAGCTCTCTCAGGCACGACACCCAAAACATCCATAACAGCCTCCACCAAGATGAATCTCCTCCGTCGATGTTCCTCCGTTCTTCTCCGTTCCTAAGCAACGTTGTCTCCTCCTTCTCGGGGTCGGTCAAGGTTTCTCCGAAGAACCGTTCTCTCACTCCGTCGGTTGGCCCGTGTCGCCGGCGAGATCTCTACGTCTACTTTCCATGGTTGTTAAGGTTGTTCCAATGTCGGCTCGCCTGGTCTCAACTTCTCCCTCGCCGATCCCGGCAGAGCTACTCGTTTATCCCTCTTACCGTCGGGTGTTGTGTACTCCGACTCCGCTGCCACCGGAGCCTCCGAATCCGCCAGATCCTCCGGACAGTCCGCCTCTTGCTCAGTTGACTATCACCGGCTCCCTCCAACCCTCATCAGCTTCTCAGCCTCCGATCAAACAAATCGTAAACTATCTCGTCCGAGCCTCTAATCTACATAGTTCTCCCCCTCTCTTATTTTTGGTACTGGTGTTGCCAAGATTTTGGATTGTGTGGACTTCTTCATGCGACGTGGGTAGAGATCCGCCAAAAATCACCATCTCCGATGTCACAACCTTCGATCTGTCCAGATCCAACTTCTCCTTGCTCATCTCGTGTCTTTCCGCCGACGAGAGTTCAGATCGAGTGGGTATTTTAATGGGCCTTAGTACTCTCCTATTGGATCTGCTTTCAAAGCCCAGTCCAGTAGAAATCATGGTTATGTATTTTTCCTCCAGCTTGACAATGAAGAGATCCTTATTGGTCGCAGATGTCAACGGTAATTTCTTTGTCGTAAATATCTCGCTGCCTTACACCATTCCCTGCGAGTTTTCAATGTGGGCATGGCCCAATATCCCTCTCATGGTTTTTAGTCCGCACTCTATTCCAGCAAAGCTCAAGGTATATGCTGAGTTCTTAGACTCCTTTGTTGTTAATGTCTCGTGTTTTCCCGTGATAAAACTGCCACATGCACCAACTTCCTCCCTTAGCAGGGAGAGATCTTTACCACCTTACTCCCTTCGTGGGGAGAGAATTGTTCCACCATGTCTTCTTTCTATGAAAGGAGTTTTCTTCTCGGATTCAATGTCGGGAAGAATTTCCAACTTTGTCACCGTTTTGTTATCTTGCGTAGCGGTCTGTACGGGGCCAGAAGATGCAACCGAGTTTGTTTAGACAAATTCCGGAGGTGAGAATTGGTTTTTAAAGTCACAACATAAAGTGACTAAGTTTCAACATTCCGGCTTTGCCGTGAAGTCATCGACGCATTTGAACTTTGTCTCCAATTCGCTGTCAAGCTATCATGAAGATTTTTCTACTTTAATTTCTATCGTTTTATGCTCTATTGTAGTTCTCGAAGATGATGGTTAATTTCCTCTTTTGTAGTATTGGAAGTTTAAGTTAATGAATTGAAAGGTTGCACACAAAAAAAATATGAATATAGTTCTTTGAAATAATAACACATTTAATAAATTTGGTTATCATAATATATTTCAACTTTTATAAATAATTAATTAGGTTTTGTATCGCAAATCTTATAAAAAAAAACTAAAATATCAAACAAGTCCTAACAATTAAACAAATAAGTTAAATATGTAACTAAATTCATAAAGCAAAATATAATTTGGCAAATTTTACATCTAATAAAGAGACAAATAAATAAAATTTAGGTATACTTAACATAATAATTGCAATTATACATAACTATAAAAAAAGAGAATAAGAGCCAAAAAAATTAAGAAACATTTGCGATAGTGCAATTAGTTGGTTTCTCACAATTTGTTGGTCACTTATTTTTTAACATCATTTTCATTATTATTTTTTTAACAATATGTTTTAATTACATAACTAAGATTAATAATGAATAAATTTTATTTATACATATAGAACAAAAAACATACTGATAATTAGTTTCAACAAAAATTAAAATCTATTGATATCTACCACATTTTTAATATTTAATTTATAAAAAACATCCTCAAAATAAGCTTAAATATCAAAATATGATAATTTATTTCAACTCTCATATTTTGATAGACACAACAAAATTAAAACTAAATACAAATACCAATTAAACACCACATAAAACAAAACTTAGAATCTAATAAAATTATTAAATAAACATCGAGAAAAAAAATCCACACCAAAACAGCAATCCGAATGAAATCATAGAAATCTTCTCTATGAAAATGCAGCAAAAGTACTTGGCTACTACATAACACAAGCAGAACCGACTCACTAATAAAGTGGACCCTGTGCATATTATAAAAAAAAATCTAATTTTAGGCATATAAACAATTTTTTTTTACAAATAACCCTTAAATATTTACAAGTAAAACCTTCAAACATGGCAAAATTTTGCAAAACTTGCCTAGAGTCGGGCCTGGACACAAGTTTTTTTCCTTCAACTCTCAACCTCCTTCTGCAATAACTCTAAAACAAAACAACTCATTTAGTGTATTTTTATCTCTTTGTTGCCTTCATTACGCTTTAATGTAACTACTTCAAAAATGAACTTTACGACAGCAATTAACATATAATTAATACACTCTAATTGATATAAATTAAAATAAAAAATGCATTATTAGAGATTCCTAATGTTTTCTACTCTACAAACGCAAAATAACAAACTTTTTAAAAAAAATTAATTGCATAAATTGACAACAAACGTAAAAGATAAAATTGTACAAACACCTTCTATTTTATAAGAAAAAACAATATTAAAAATAATATATGTAAAGTATTAAACTATCAAAAACAAAATATATAAATAAAAAAATTAATACGCCCGCGCGTAGCGCGGATCACATTCTAATATATAGTAAAAGCGAAGTAAATTTTCGGAATGAAGCTCTCTCATTCACCCTAAACCGTAAAACTCGGTTAGTCTTTTTATATCGGTTTGATTTAAGTTTTGTTTTCGTACCGATTATTGAATTTTGGGCTTTCAGTTCTAAAATTTTAGGGCCCGTTTTTAAAAAACCCTATGAAATTTCGAGATTAACTTTCTGTCGCCGATTTTATATTTTTTTGGGCTGCGATTTTCGGGGCCCGTTTTTACGAAAACACTATGGAATTTCGAGTTTAACTTTCTGTGGCCGCTTTTTTTTTGTTTGGGGCTGCGATTTTCGTGTTATCGAAACCCTAAGTTTATGGTTGGCTATAAATATATCCCACGTTTATATTTTTGTTAAATCATTGATTGTGTGTTGTTGGTAACACTCATAGTCTTTGTGCCCTCTTTTTTTTCTTTCTCTTTAGGCTTGGGTTTTTTTTTTCGTTCTTCTTTTTTTTTTTCCTATCGGCCTCTTATTAGATTTTGTAAAAACGAAGTAAATTTTTGAAATGGAGCTCTCTCATTCACCCTAAACCGTAAAACTCGGTTAGTCCTTTTTATATTAGATTTTGTAAAAAGCGAAGTAAATTTTCGAAATGGAACTCTCTCATTCACCCTAAACCATAAAACTCGGTTAGTCCTTTTTATATCGGTTTGATTTAAGTTTTGTTTTCGTACCGATTATCGAATTTTGGGCTTTCAGTTCTAAAATTTTAGGTCCCGTTTTTAAAAAACCTTATGAAATTTCGAGATTAACTTTCTGTGGCCGCTTTTATATTTTTTTGGGCTGCGATTTTCGGGGCCCGTTTTTACGAAAACCCTATGGAATTTCGAGTTTAACTTTCTGTGGCCACTTTTTTTTTTTTGGGTTGTGATTTTCGTGTTATCGAAACCCTAAGTTCATGGCTGGCTATAAATATATCCCACGTTTATATTTTTGTTAAATCATTGATTGTGTGTTGTTGGTAACACTCATAGTCTTTGTGCCCTCTTTTTTTCTTTCTATTTAGGCTTGGTTTTTTATTTTCCTATCGGCCTCTTATTAGATTTTGCTTTGCGTATGCTCGAAATTTTTTGTAATCGTCTTTGTTACGTGTTTTTGTTTTGCATCAATCAAAATTGATCGATGAATTTTTTTATTTTTTTATTTTTTGAAGGGTGCATGAAGGTTTGTTTTCTTTGTCTTTCTGTTTTTTTTACCGATCGGTATATCGGAGGTATGTTTTTTTTTGTCTTTCTGTTTTATTTTAACAATCGAACACATATATGGTTACAACCCTAGCTTGTTTTACGTGATTCTTCAGCGCCAATAGATCGATTAATTTTGTTTTTGGTTCGTCTAGGTGCTAGGTCTGCATCCTTTGTGCACTTTTGAGGTTTACGTTTCGTGTATATCACTATCTTTGAGTTGGAATGTTTTTTCGTTTGCTTTGTTCTGTTTTGATCTATGTGTGATTTTTTTAATGGCTTCGTGATGTTTGTCTTGATCCAATAATCTATTTTTTTGGTTGGTTCTGCTATGTTTTAATGGCTTCGTGACGTTTGTCTTGAAATAATGATCTTCTTTTTTTTTTTTTTGGTTCTGCTATGTTAATAATAGTTCGTTTTGTGTTGTTCGTTTTTTTATGATTCCCCTCTGTTTTATAATAGATCGTTTTTGTTGTAGATGTGCAACTAATTTGTGTCTTTTTTGTGTTGCTTCTAGATATATTTACTTGGCTCTTTGAGTCAACCTTTACGTTTTTAACGAGGGAGGCTGCTGCACGGTTAAATAGATCTTTTGTTTAAGAACACAACCTTTATCCGCGATATTGTTCATAAGTGGATAAAATATCCTTATATTTAAGGATATTGTTCTTGCTAAGAACGTTATTTTGACTGGTTATCTTCGTCAATTTTCTTTTGGTTGGATTTTTAGTCTGCTTCTGCTGATTTTGTTTTTTTTTTGTTTTTTTTGGATTTGTTAGATCTTATCGGGGCTATCTCATCCATTGGTGATATAATGGTCCATCGTGATAACACTCACGCTAATACTTTCAGTCTTTAGATGAGAAGGTAATTTAGATTAGTCTTCGTTAAGTGAATTTTTTCCTTACAGATTGTGAAGACTAAAGGATGTTCGCTTTTGGTGTTCTATATTCCTTCGCTTTATTATTTGGGTCGAAAGAATTTGTTTTTTTGGGGTTTGTTCTAGTGGGATAAGATACAATTAAGCCACAATGTCAAAGGAGTTTGTAAGGTTTTTCTTCTAAGGTGACTAAGGGAGATTCCATTATTTTGTATCTCTTTCGGCTTGTATTTGCAGAAGGTCACAATGTCAAAGGAGTTTGTTAAAGGTTTTTCTTTGGAAGTATCTGGAGAGCTATGACTATGTACGATTGTACTCAAATTTTGTTGAACCCTCCTTTACCTGAAGTTCGTCGGATGCGCAAGTCAATTATTGAGTCTGCTGGATTTCGTGTGTGAAATTCTCTATAGTTTTTGTTCTATGTGTTATTTTGACCGCCTATACTTTTTTGGTTTTTAAATTTTTTTTTTAATGAATATTATTAATTGTTGTTTTGTTATTCTTTCGTAATTTATTTGGGTTTATCACTGGATGGATGACTAATGTAATTATTTATTAATGTTATTTGTAACTCTTTTTCAGGGGACAATGAGTAGTTGGAGTTGTACAATCATACATTTTGATTATGGGGGATATTATGTAAAGATTGAAAATAAATTTCGATGGATTTCAAGGGAAGATGAACTTCACACTGTAATGATGAAGGCATCTAAGGAGCAGATCACTTTTTCTGGGTTGGTAGAAAGAATACGCAGGGAGATGATGATAGATGAATTTACGAAAAAGCTGAAAATTAGTTACTTTCCATTGGTAGAGACTAAGAAACCATCATATATCATGAATGATGAAGGTGTTTTCTGTTTTTTTAATGGAAGTGGATAAAGAGCAACGTAGTCGTGTTTTGCATGTGGAGGAGGTCATCGAGGATGTCGAAAAAAATCAGGGGAGTGAGCAAAATCAGAGGTGTGAGGAAAATAATGGGGTTGAGCAAGTTGCAAGAGAGGAAGAAGGAAATGGAGTTGTTGGAAGTAATAAAGAGCTGCTTCTTTCAAGTGGTAGTAGAGCTAGTGATGATGTCATGATTCTTTACTCAGGGGAACCATTGGAACAATATGAGATGGTGGAAAATGTTGCTAACGATGATCACCATACTCAGTCCGAAGATAATGAGCTCGTACATGCTGTAGATGATGTGGATAACTATGATAATATTTTAAATCTTGCATGGGAAGATGGTATTGATCTGAAAGAGGGACAAGAATTTGAAAGTAAGGAGGCAATGAAAGAGTTAGTTGAAAAAGCTGCACATAAGAATTGTTTTCAGTTTGATGTAAAAAAGTCGGATAAGAAGAGATTCGTGGTAAAATGTTCCGCAGCAAACAGTGGCTGCAAATGGTCTTTACGAGTTGCGAAGACAAAGAAATCAGATTGTTTCTCGGTTAGAACTTACAACAAGATGCATGTGTGCTCTCGGGCAACAACAAGTACAAGCGGAAAAAGAAGAAAAGGCACAAGAAAGTTAGTTGCATCTGTTTTGCATGAATACTATCCAGGTAAATTTGACACCCCAACTCCAAAAAATATCGTCGGTATGGTTCAATGAAGACTTGGTGTTAAAGTTTCATACTCTACCGCGTTGAGAGGAAAAAAAACAAGCTGCTAGTGATGTTCGGGGTAGTCCAGAAGAAAGTTTCAAGATGTTGTATTATTATATGCACATGTTAAAGGCGATGAATCCTGGTACAGTTACAGATGTGGAAGTGGATGAGGAACACATGTTTAAGTACTTATTCTTCGCGTTGGGAGTTTGCACTGAAGGCTTCCAAGCCATGAGAAAAGTGATAATTGTGGATGGAACCCACCTTAAAACTGTTCATGGTGGTGTACTTATTGTTGCTACAGCTCAGGATCCTGATCGTCGCCATTATCCAGTTGCTTTTGGTGTTGTTGATGGTGAGAAAGATGCAAGTTGGAGTTGGTTTTTGAATAAGTTGAAATCAGTTGTACCGGATGTTCCTGGAATGGTGTTTCTATCTGATAGACACCAAAGCATCATCAAGTCAATACGTGAGGTATACCCATTGTCTGAACATGGATATTGCATATTTAACTTGTCTCAAAATGTGAAATTAAGCGTTCATAACGTCAGCAAAGAGACAGTTGCGAAGAAGTTCAGGGAATGCGCTAAGGCTTATAGAGAGGTTGAGTTCTTAAAACTCTATGAAGCTTTTACGAAAAGGTATCCTGCTGCAAGAAATTATATGGATGAACACGTTGACGTGAAAAAATGGGCAAGATGTTATTTTCCAGGAGAAAGGTACAACATATGTACCGCCAATACTGTCGAATCCATCAATAGTGTTTTCAAGGAAGCAAGAAAGTACTCCTTATTACCAATGATTGATGCAATTGTTGGAAAAGTGAGTGAATGGTTTGACAAATATAGGAATATCATCGCGGATACACCGAACACACAAAAACTAGTGCCTCGTGTGGAACATAAAATGCACAAAAGATGTGTGGAAGCGAATCTATTAGCGGTAACATCGCTTAACAGTTTGCTGCTTGAATACAGTGTGATTGGATGTGATGGCATTAGTTATGTGGTTGATTTGAGAAGTCTCACATGTAGTTGCAAGCAGTTTAATATGGACAAATATCCTTGTGTACATGCAATCGCAGCTGCTACCGATTCATGCAAACATACGGGGATCCAGGTACATGAGGTTCCTTTGCAATTTTTTCAAACATTCTGTCATGGTATAACTAGGAATAACTGGTACACCTATATTTAATTCCCTTTTGCAAATTTTGTTACTTTCTGTCCAGATACATGATTTTTGCTCTAAATTCTATTGGATGGAGCAATGGGCATTAGCCTATTGCAGGACGATATATCCAGTTCCCCATAAGACTCATTGGAATGTTCCCGACGAGATACTAGCTTTGTTTGCCTTACCTCCACCTTATGTGAAGAAAAAGGGGAGAACTCGAGAAAAATAAGTCTGCAGATTAAGTCTGCAAAACAAGTCTGCAGATTAAGTCTGCATAACAAGTCTGTGCAGACTTATCGATTTATTAAGTCTGCAACAAAGGTCCGCAGACTTATTCTGAAAACCGCGGTGGCATTTTTGTAAATAACTCAAACTTTTGCTTACGTGAAAATAATTTCGTAATGGCAGTGTCGTAATAACTTTTTTCCTAACAAGAGCAAATAAGGGTATAATGGGCTTAAAACCGACTTTCTCCTTCCCAGTTATTATGTGTTAGTCTAGTCTTTAGCCAATTTATTTGTGTCAATCTAGTTTTTTTCCCATAAACTTAATGTATACAAATAATGACTGATTTATATAGAGATGAAATTTAACATGGTATCAAAGCTACCGATTGCTTACCTACGCTTTGATACCATGGTTTCGTGCCCCCCGCTTGCGAGAAAGATAAGAACCTACGAGAAGGAGAGACAATTCCGGCAAAACAAGGAGAGCGTTTCGGCTAGAGAGAATAAAGAATTAAAATAATCCATAAACTTAATGTACACATATAATGACTAATTTAGGGATGAAGCTTAACATGGTATCAAAGTTACCAAATGGATTTTGTAACTACACTCTGATACTATGGTTTCGTTTCCGTGCTTGCGAGAAAGATAAAAACCGACGAGAAGGAAAGACAATTTTGGCAAAACAATGAGAGATTTCCGGCTAGGGAGAATGAAAAATTAAATTAATTCATAAACTTAACTTATACAAATAATGACTACTTTAGAGATGAAACTTAACATGGTATCAAAACTACGAAATGGATTATTTACCTATCCTGTGATATCATGGTTTTGTGTTCGCGCTTGCGAGAAAGATAAGAACCGACAAGAAAAAGAGACAATTCTCGTAAAACGGGCAGAAAGTTCCGGTTAGGGAGAACAAAGAATTAAAATAGAGAAAGAGAATTTAAAGGAGACAAGACTAAACCATTGTGAAATTTATATTTCAGGAATGAAAAGAAGAAGAAGAACATGCTGGAGATTTTTTACGAATAACCAAGAGAGATCTAAATTATGAATCTAGAGAGAGAGATATATATATATATAGAGGTAAAGCTTTCAGGGAGATGTAATTGCTCGATATTATATCGCCGTTAGTTTGTCTTTTCCGTGTTCCTATTTCTGTTTAATCTGGTTGACATGTAAGTTAAAGCCTTCAGGGACATTTAAGTGTAGCCTTTTGGTAATGGTTGTCTTACTTTTTTATTTTTATATGTATTTCTTTTTTTTTATTCTAATATAGGCTTTTTAATGAGCCATAATTGGCACATCTTCTATCACGACTTTGGAACACATATATTTGATTGGGTTTGTAATATTAACTTAAATCTTGTGTTAATAATAAAAGTACTTGAAATGACAGAGTATTTAGAAAAACAAGCATTGCTTGAGGAGAAAATCGCAATGATCCACGGAATATATCGATGTATAATCATAAATTTTTTAGAGATATTGAATTCGACAATTATTGGTTAGTTTTTACATTTTTTTTGTTGGTTGATCATATGTCTTACATTGTTGTTATATTTGTGTTTGCTTTATTATATGTGATAAATTAAATAATCAAGCTAATGTGATTATTTGATGAAACCTCCCTACCCGCGCAAGGCGCGGGCTAAACACCTACAAACCATATCTATGTATGAACAAAGAAATTTTAGAGATATTGAATTCGACAATACTGAACCGGTTCCAAACCCTGTTTGAAATGCTCGAAGAAAATTATAGAAGCTACAAGGAAACAATGGTTGAAACAATGAAGATGTTTTGGTGTCGAAGAAATGTGTGATTGTTATGAAGAAGGAGAAGGAAGAGATGGGGAATATGTTTGAAGGTAAATTAAGAGAACAAAAGAAAGAAGGAGAAGTAGAAGGAGACAAGACTAAACCCATCTATTGTGGAATTTATCTTTCATGGTAGAGAAGAAGAGGAAGAAGAACATGCTTGAGATTATCGATGAAGAACCAAGGGAGATCTAAGTTATAAATCTAGAGAGATAGAGATAGAGAGAGAGAGTAATGGAAACCGAAAATGGAAGATTTTGATTCAAAGTTGAATATGGCGAGGAAGAAGACGAAGATGAGACGAAGAAACAAGGAAGAATAAGAAGTCTGAGAATATGAAGATGATGAAGAAAAGGGCGAAGAAAAGTCGGACATAGAAAAAGTCAGAACAAGAAGAGGACGAAGAAAAACCGGAAGAAGAAAATGAAGATAAAACTTAAGAAAAAAGAGGAAGAAGAAGCCATAGAAGTTAAAAACAATAAGGAAGAAGAAGAAAAACAGAAGAGAAGGAAGACGACGAAGAAGGAAAATGATGTAGAAGAGGGAGAAGAAAATGAAATTTTTGTTTGGTTTTATATCGGTAACAAAGTTAATAACTTAATGATGTAATTAGTTTATGAAATCTATCTGCCCGCGCAAGGCGCGGGCTACCTACCTAGTATACCTGAAAAAAAAAACTAAATAAAATATACCCATAATACCAAAAATATACCCAAAAATCTGATATATATTTAATATTTTTGGATATATAATTATATTTCGGGTATTCAGGTACCCAAAATATTTTTGTTTCGATTCCGGGTATTACCCGATACCTATGGGTATCAATGAGTAAGATCCAATGGGTATTTTGGTAATTTCGGTTTGGTTTCGGTTCGGATATTTCAATTCGGTTCTGGTTCGGATATTTTGTTTCCGGTTATTTTGCCCAGCCCTAATTACAGTTATCAATTTTGTTTAACATCTCTATAATATTATTTAAGAAGACATTTTAAAAAATGAACTTTGTTTTGTAAGTTATTACATGAAATGTCATTACAAATGACAAAAAATAATTGAAATAAGAACGGATATAATAATTTTTTAAAATTATTGATTAGAATATGGAAATTATATATTTTGCAATTAAAAGGTTATTTATTATTTAATTTATTAATTATTTTTAATACTATATATTTTAAAATAACAATCAATTCATATATATTAAAAAAAAAATCTATTCAAAATCTTGCTATATTTTTCACTATAATTTATTATATTTTATTTGAATATATATAAAAACAAAAGTTGAAAAATATTTTACAAATTTATAAAAATTTAGACACAAGAAAACTATTTTTTTAAAGAATTCGTAGACTAACCACAAAAATTAGAGTAATTTAACGGAGCATATTAGAGTTGTTTTCAAAATTATAAATTTTTGCGGGTTAGCCTGAATAATATTTTAATTAACTGTAAAACGGGTTAAATAGATAAATTATTATAAATTGACAGCTTTATCTATAAGCATTAGTTAGTTATATTGTAAAATTCAGATAAAACCAATTTTCTTAAATTTTAAATATGTTTTTAAAAAAAAATACTCCGTGCTATAATTAGCCCGGATTAAATCCTAGTTTACTTTAACAATTTAATCTACGGTTAAAATAATTATAATTAAATATGATTACGATTATTTAATGATTACTAAACAGTTAATATCACAATTATAATTAAATAATTATATATTCTAAAAGAACATAAATAGAAACAATAAAAATTATATAATTACTAAACGGTTAATATCACGACTTTATTTTGATTAGACATAATTTTATGTCATATAAATTATACATATTTAAATTACGGTCACAATTAAATCGATTATTACTAATAAAAGTTGAAGTTATAAGCTTTTCAAAACGTTTACATATGATTTTAAATGATCAATTAAAATATGATAAATCCGAATTTTAATTAAATCTTAAATAATTTCAAAAATTCAAGAAATCAGAGCACCCACATAGTATTTTAAACGACAAATTAAAATATGAAAATAAGTATTTTAATTAAATATTAAATAATGTCAAGAATTCCAAAAAATTGTATTTGTTAAAATGGAAATAAATATCAAAATAGATAAATTAACAAAAGAAAAAAAAATAGAAATAAATATCAAAATAGATAAATTAACAAAAGAAAAAATCATTTAAAAGGAAATTAACTTGATATCTATGCAAGAAAAAATCAAAAATATAAATAAATATCAAAAGAGCTAAATTAACAAAAGAAAAAATCATTTAAAAGAAATTTAACTTGATATATATATGCTAACTCTATGGCAAATCAACATAAAAAGTGTAAAAAACAAAAATTTGATGATATAAGCATCTAAGGGTGTCCCCATAAAATTTTAAACGACCAATGAAAATATGGCAAATCAGCATTTTAATTAAATCTTAAATGATGTTAAGAATTAAAAAACAATGTATTTTAAAATGGAAATAAATATCAAAAGAGATAAAATAACACACACAAAAATCATTTAAAATAAAATTAATTTGATATCTATGATAACTTTATGAAAAATCAACTTAAAAAACTTAACAAGCAAATTTATAAAGAAAAATAAATTATATGCCAAAAAATCGTGTCTTTTAAAATGAAAATAAATATCAAAAGAGCTAAATTAACAAAAGAAAAATTTTTAAAAAGAAATTAACTTGATATCTATGCTAACTCTATGAAAAATCAACATAAAAAGCTTAACAACAAAAACTAACAAAGGAAATTTGATGCATCTAAGGGTGTTCACATCGAATTTTAAACGATCAATTAAAATATGTCAAATCATCGTTTTAATTAAATCTTAAATAATGTCAAGCATTCCAAAAAACCATGTCTCTTAAAACATAAATAAATATCAAAAAACTAAATTAACAAAAGAAAAAAATTATTTAAAAGAAAATTAATTTGATATCTATGATAACTCTATGGAAAATCAACATAAAAAGCTTAACAAAAAAAAAATTATATGTCAAAATAAAATGAAAATCAATAAAACTAAACTAACAGAGGAAAAAAATTATATTAAATTAAATTAACTTGATATCTAGGGTTAACTAACAAAAAAAGAAAAGAAATTATGTCTTAATGTTTTATTAAGAAGGAACTCCTTATTTGAGTCGTCCACTTATGAGAGGTACGAAATGACAAAAAGGCGGTTTCATTATGGGTTTTGAACTGTTTTTTATCGATCAAAATATAATAGAAAATATATTTACTCATCACCAATCGAAAATTTAATTAGCACTATTATATTCGATTTTAAAACAAAATTTTAAAGTAAACTATAATTCGAACAATCATAGCGGCTACTCGAATAGGCTATTATGAGACAACCCTAAAGGCCGACGTAGTCTACAAGATTAAAAAAACATTTGGTCATTAACAACAAGACTAACTACATGGTGACTTCTCACAAATTTCTAATATAATTCACTTAAAAAACAACATTGGTTCATGACACAAATATTATCTAAGAATACTAATCAACAAACTAAAAATACCACAAAGTTTTGACGAAATTCTATATTTCAAACCAGCGTGTTATGCTAGAGGTTTACTAGATTTAGGTTTCGTAGGTACCTACAAACCTCCATATAAGAGCAACCTCAATGGTGAGATACAATATTAATTTTTTTTAAAAATTAAAAAATGAAATTTATTTAAAACAAAAAGAATTTGACCAATGAAAAATGGCCACCTAAGCTTTGGGTATCTCAAGTTTTTGTTTTGGGTATCTCAAATGAGATACCCATGTCTCTCTTTTTCTTTTCGCTCTTCTCATTTGATTTTTTTTTTTAATGGTGGGTATCTCATTGAGATACCCCATTGAAGTTTCTCTAAGACTACAAAAAAATAAACAAACATTATTTACCTTACCACAAATTAATATTGAATACATTTTTGTTTGAAAAAGTAAAAAGTTTTATCTATTTCAATGCAATATAAAATCATACCAATTTTGCTACTATACACATAAGTGAATCAGATCAAGTAGAAAACCACATCTAATACACTAGACTATTTCTACTTTTATCTCAATAAATATAATTTTACTTACCATTAGTTAAAATTTATCAAATGTTTACTACTCATTTTTCTATTATCTAAAAATATTACTTAATATTAGTTAAAATTCATCAAATGTTTACTGTGAATTTTCAAATTCAAAATTCGGGTATTATGCTATTAGATAGATATTTTAAAATGATAAAAACAGTCATTCAAACACAAAATATATAAATTAAATATATAGAAACATACATTTTCTTTCTTAATACAAAAAAAAAATTGAATACTATGCAAACAAATTAACAAAAAAATAGAAAATATGATGTTGAAAGATACGATATAAACATATATTAAAAGAATATATTTTTAATTTTCTAAAATGTCAACCAATTCTTCTTCTATTCGTATTTCTATACACATGGTATATAGCCTAAACATGTTAGTATTTTTGATAAATTAGTTTTTTAATTATTTAAAAAAACAATTAATTTATTAATATTTTAGTTTTATTTAACAAAATTTATAATCTTATAAATAAATACAAGTAGGAGAAAACTGCATATCATATTAAAATACATTTAAAAAAAAGTTATGTAAACCCATTATGAATTAGCTAATTTAAAAATTGCTATAAAAAAAGATTAAATTAAATTATTGATACAGTGCGGGTGAAAAACCTAATTTATTATAATAAACTACATGATGACAAACGTAAAAGGTAAAATTTAAGGAGTGAAATTCAAATCAGCAATGGCCGACACAAAAGAAACAAAATCAGTAATTATTTGGGTTTGGAGTCAATAAACGCGTGTTGTTCACGTCATCATACAGACATCTACGATGCGAAAGGCTAGCCCTGCGCCTACATGCATCTTAACCGTCCAAATTTACATGCATGCATTTGACAAAGATCAACGGTGATAATTAACCTACATGCTAGCCCTGCGCATGCATGCATTTTAGACCGTTTAAATTTACTTGCATCTAATTTCACAAAGTGATGGGATACAATTTGAAGAAGAAAATGACGTGGCCATCTCCAAGAAGACCAAATTAATTAGATAGTGTTTGTAATAATTAGTGGGAATGTGTTTCCTTAATTAACGCATGTCTTTCCTTGCCCATGTTCGTGTTCGATAGTAGTTAGTTTTTGTTTTGTGTATTTAAGCATTGTTAATTATAAAATAAAAAAAAATCATAAACTTGTGTTTGGGGCCGATACGGTGATAATTTACTCTCCGACTATAACAAGAAAAAAAGAGAAGAAGCGTTTACTTCTCTTTTCTTTTTTTCTCTTCTTCAATGGCCCCAACGATCATATCCCTCACAAGTTACACTACTCACCAAAAATACTCTTGTCAATTCTTTGGAGAATATTTAATCGTCACCGTAACCTCGACTCCCTCCGTCATCAGGCGATGGATCCGAGATACCGTCTTCTACAACCGTCGTTCGCTATCTTATCACCCTCTCGTCGTTGGAGTCGGCGTCCAGTGGACACCGGCATGTTATTACTCAAACACCCCAATGGACACCGATAGTGATTCGCCGGCGGAGAGTTACGATTCTCCGGCAGATACTCTCCAGTTATGCGTGGGTAAACGATGTATCATGATCCAACTGTCTCACTGCAACCGTGTCCCCGATAACCTCCGGAGTTTCCTCACGAACTCAAGAACAACTTTCGTCGGTGTTTGGAACAGTCAAGACGCGAGAAAGCTAGAACGATCTAGACATCATTTGGAGATCGGAGAGCTTCTTGACGTAAGGAAGTACATTCAAGATTCAGAAGGTAATAGTCTGAGGAGTCGTTCGGTTGAGGAGATTGTTGAGACATGCATGGGTTATCAAGGAGTAAGGATAGATCGGCAGATAAGCATGAGTGATTGGAGTGTTGACAACCTTGGCCTTGATCAGATACGTCAGGCGTCAGTGGATGCTTTTGTTTGCTTCAAGCTCGGTGTTTGGGCTCGTCTTTGGGAAGTCTCTGAAGATTAAACTATCAAAAGAAATCTAATAATATGTTCCGAATCTTTAATCTTTTCTTCTTTTGTTAGGCTTTTGGGTTATGGAAAATGTAATCTTTAATCTTTTTTGTGTCCTGGTCATCGACTTCCACCGTCGACGCTGTTTACTTACTCCGATGGTTTCTTTTCAGGCTTTTATTGTGTATTTACGCTCTTTGTATAAGATGATATTTACGTAATTAACGTTCACAATTAAAGTTGTACTCACTAGTCACTACTACTTTGTAAGTTGAAGTTCATTAATATGAAGCAGACGTTAAAAATAGTGTGTTTAAATATTATGAGCTGGCATGTTTAATCGCAAAGAAGAGAGATGGAATCATGGAATGGTTTTTTTACAAAACGAATATTTTTTTTTTAATTATATAAGCTATGAAGATAATAAAATTTATCAAGTTATGAATCGAAAAAAAAATCAACTTATTCAATATAAAAAAAAAGTATATATATCAAAATATCATCATTCTTGACATACATTCGTATAATAAGGGCCTGACGAAGTGACAGTACATGCATCTCAATTCTCAACCGTCAGATTTTAACTGCACAAATGCTTCCAGAGATCAACGGTGAAGTCTTCATGTAAGTACAAAACGACTAATTCAATCTAAAATATATATATCAAAATATCACTCTGATTTAATTTCGCATGTTGACCCATAACAAATTCCTATATCTTCATCAAATCTTTTGAACAGATCAAAATCAAAAACATTTAAAATTACAATATCACTAAGCTTTATCCAATATATGGCCGATAGATAAGGTGTTCGTTCAAGCTCTTAGTGTGTGACAAAACAATGCCTAAGAGCTTAGTGATTATTCTTAAAAAGTTTGATTTTGATTTGTTCAAAAGATTTGAAACCATATCTTCATCAAATCTTTTTGAAAAAAAATCAAAACCAAATTTAAAAAAAAAAAACATTACTAGGCTTTAACAGATCAGCAACTCATGTATTAGACCATCTCCAATAGTAAACCCCTCTTATGGGTTTTTATCAATTTTTTATTTATAAATTTTGATTAATTGAAATTTTAGAACCTCTTTAGGAATCCTTAATTTTTTGCTCCTCCAATGGTTGAACCTCATTAAGGGTTTTTTTTTTTTTTTTTTTTTTGTCAACAGCATTAATACCTAACCTTATTCGGTGAACCAAATCGGGGGTATTGAATTTACATAGGTGAATTCTGATGGGTAGACTCGAGTACCTCGTGCTAACTTGTCTGCCACTGTGTTGCTTGTGCGCGGGATTTGTGAGATAGAGAAAAAGGTGAAAACCTCATTGCTCCTCTTGAACTCCTCCAGCTGTAGCGTAAAAGCCGGCCACTCCTTCGGTGTAGACACCATCTTCACCAACTCTGAGCAGTCTGTAGCAAAAGCTATCGCCGTCTTGTGGTTTGCAATCATGCAATGCATCGCCCAGATGAGCGCTTCCAATTCCACGTGTAGCGGGGATAGGCTTCTTCGTAGATTACGGGCCCCCATAATCTTTCCTTCAAGTCCCTCCTGAAAGCAAAACCAACCTAAACCAGAAAATTTATCCCCTTCCTTCCATGATCCGTCAATATAGCATGTGAAACCGTTGTATTCAATTTGATCATTTATTCCGTTAGTGAGACCCGGTTGTTGGGGATATATATCAGGTTCACTATTTTGTGCCGCTTCCCAAGTTGCTGTTTCTATTTCCGCTATCCTCAGGATCTCTTGTGGGTTTCTATCTACATTTGAGAACACCTTGTCGTTCCTTGCTTTCCAAATGTTCCACACAATCCACGGAAACAGTATATTTTTTTCCTCATCTGGAAGTCTCCAAAATAGATGATCAAAATTTGCGAAAACTGATGTCATCGGGAAAACTCCCGGGGCCGATGGAATAAGAGAGAGTGCCCATGTTTGTAGTGCTGGTGGGCATTCAAACAATACATGGTTGATCGTTTCCCCCTCCACACCACACCTCGAACATTGTGTGCCACAATTTATTCCTCTAGCGCGTAGGTTCGCTGTGACCGACAGACACCCTGAGATTGCTTGCCATATGAAATGTCGTAATTTCGGTGGACAAGTCAATTTCCATGATTGAGCCTGTAACTTCTTAATGTCTGGACCGTGAAAGTAGTTGTCGATGGTGTCTGTAAGTTGTTGGCCCACCTGGTACCCCGACTTTACCGTATATTTCCCTGATTTCGTATAGTGCCAACCAGTCGTATCTGGTCGATATATGCTACTGATGTGTATTCCACGAATCAGTTCCACATCGGCCGGTTCGATGATTGCGTTTATCAATTCCAGATTCCACGTTTGTGTCGCTGGATCAACCAAATGGTTGACCTTGAGATTTGGGTAATAATTGTACCCTTTACATGTTGCTGACCTCGGGGGAGAGGATGGTATCCATGGGTCATTCCATACTGATATGGTGCCCCCTGAACCAACTCTTTTGATGAGCCCTTTTGTAACCAGTGGTCTAGCCGACATTATACTCCTCCATCCAAAGGACGGGGCGTAAGACTTGATAGGGTCTAAAGGGTCTGTGTTCCGATAGTACCGTCCCTTAAAAACCCGAGCGAAAAGCGATTCTGGTTGTTCCATTAACCGCCATAGCTGTTTTGCTAGTAATGATGTATTGAATTCCTCTATTGATCGAAATCCGAGTCCTCCTTCTAACTTATGTCGGCACATCTTCTTCCATGCCATCCAATGCATTCCTTTCTGTTGACCGTCTGAGCTCCACCAGAACCGCGCTGCCGCCCTGGTTAGCTTTGCGACAATAGACTTAGGTAACCGAAAACATGACATGACGAAAGTCGGCATGGCTGTGGCCACCGATTTAAGTAGAACCTCTTTACCTCCTTTGGACAGGAGTCTGGATGTCCACCCGTTGACTCGATCATTGTGTCTTTCGACAACAAAATTGAAAATCCTGCTCTTTGCCCCTCCGAGACTTTCCGGCAGACCCAGATAAGTACCCATCCCTCCCATATTTTGGATCCCTAGCAATAGTTTTATCTCGTCCTGTACCGCTCCTGGAACCGTGTGTCCGAAATTTAAAGAAGATTTTGAAAAATTAATTTTTTGCCCTGAGACCAGCTCGTATTGCTTAAGTATATGTAATATAGTGTGACACTCTTGTACCGTAGCCTTACAGAAAAAAGACTATCGTCCGCAAAGAGTAAGTGTGAGATCGCTGGACCTGCTCTCGCTACCTTCAGCCCCGTAAGTGATTTCTCCCTTTCTGCTTTCCGAATATTGGCTATCAAGACCTCCGTGCAGAGGATGAATAAGTATGGAGATAATGGGTCGCCTTGCCGCAATCCTCTGAATGGCGTTATTTGTCCTTTGGCATTACCGTTAATGAGTACCTTATATTGTACCGATTGTATGCACCACATCATCCCTGAAATCCACTTTTCCGCAAAACCAAATTTCCTCAATAGGTGTTCAATGAAAGTCCATTCAACTCGATCATATGCTTTGCTCATATCCGTCTTGATTGCCATGAACTTGCTTTTGCAAGAATTATTGGTTCGTAATCCGTGAAACATCTCCTGGGCAATCAGAATATTATCTGATATCAGTCGCCCTGATACAAAAGCTGATTGAGTCTCAGAAATCAGATCCGGTAGCAAAATCTTTAGCCTCTGACATAACACTTTCGAGATGATCTTATACCCCACATTACACAAACTTATAGGTCTTAAATCCGTCATCCGAGTTGGTCTTCCCGTTTTAGGTATTAGGCAGATGTTAGTCATATTCAGCCTTTGATCAAAGGAACCTGTTTCCAGAAAACCGTTAACCAGATCTACTACATCTGACTTTATTATATGCCATGATCTTTGAAAAAATAAAGCCGTCATCCCGTCCGGGCCCGGAGCCTTCTCTGGATGCATCATGAAAAGTGCTCTACGAACTTCCTCTTCCGTGGCCTTAATTTGCAGTAAGCATATCATTATCTTGTTCCGAAACTATTGCTGGAATCTCACTGAGGGCCTCCTCAAAATCCCTCGGTGAGGTGGATGTGAATAATTCCTCGAAATAGTTTACCGCTACTTGTTCTACATCTTTGTCTGAAGTAACCCAAGCTCCTGATGCATCATGGAGTCCCGAGATTCGATTTCTCGCCCTGCGTGTTTTAACTTGCGCGTGGTAAAACTTTGTATTTCTGTCCCCCCCCGTTGCCCATAGGGTGCGACTCTTCTGTTGCCAGAATAATTCCTCATCCAAGTAAGCCTCTTTCAGACTCCTCGTAATATCCATGAGTTCCTCATTTGTTCTATTATCATCATTTTGAATCACCTCTAATGCTTGTTGTAAGTCCCTAATTTTCTCTTTGCCATATGGCAAATTGGTTTTCCGCCACTTTGAAATTTCTCTCCGGCAATTAATTATTTTCTCTATAAAGAGAGTCCCGCTTCCTGCTGTGTTCATTTCCCAGCCCTTTGCTATTGTTTCCATCAGACCATCCCGCCCAATCCACCGTTTATCGAACCGAAACTGACCCCGTTTCCGGGGTATTTTGTCCTCTATAGTGGCGACGATCGGCCTATGATCCGACCCAATCATTGCTAAGTATTCTACGAATGAATGGGAGAAAATCTCATGCCAATCCTCGTTTGCTAAGGCCCTATCCAGACGACACCGCACGATTTTCGAGTTTCGTTTTCCTCGCCAGGACATCGTATTACCCAAACATTGAAATTCCAGAAAACCGCAGTGTTGTATCATCAGGTTAAATGACACAAAGGATGATGCGGGTCTTAAATTTCCACCTTGTTTTTCGTTATTTCCGGTTATTTCATTTAGATCCCCTATTATGAACCAGGGATTCGCTCTTGTTAGACTCGTCCGTGTTAGCCGTTCCCAAACTTGGTCTCTCTGTTTTGGTATCGGATCACCATATATAAATGATAGGAATACTTTTTTCCCTTGTATTGTTGCCTCGATATCAATTATTCGATTACTAGAGTATAAGACCGTAACACTAAAGGAATCATCATAATATAAAGCCAGTCCTCCGCTCGCACCACGCGGCTCAACCGTGAATAATTTATTATAACCGAAATGCAACTGAAATTTTTGCATAAAAGAGAAATCTTGTTTAGTTTCTGAAAGAAACAAAAACTCAGGTTTATGTTTCTTCCACACCTCCCTAAGATAACCTATGGTATACTTATTCCCAAGTCCCTGGCAGTTCCAACTAAGGATTCTCATAAATTAATTAGTATGTAATGTTTTTTGCTCCATTTGGATCCATTCGACCTGATCCATTCGTTCGGCGACCCGAAGTGTTTCCGCTATCCTTCCAACGTAGTTCTGCTCCCATAACGCGTGGAAGATTCCTATGTGGCGAGAAGTAGATCTCGAGGGTGTTTTTATATATAGAATAGAAACCGCCATTGAAACAACCTTGTACCACCGATTTAACAATAGTAGGTCCCAAGAAAAACCTGAACAAAGAATAATGAAGCCTAAACCCAGACATCTTCCCCGGATTGGATGCATCTCTTAAATTTCCCCCTTGTTTCTCATTATTACCTTTCAATTCATTTAAACCCCCAATTATTTTCCACGGACCTGAGCGTGATATACTTGTTCGAGTTAGACCTTCCCATACCCAATCCCTTGTGATTGGTTCAAATGATAAATAAGTTTTTCCCCCTTGTAGTGTCGCGTCAATAACAAGTGTCCGATTATTGGGAAAAATTACATGTCCCTTTGAGGGCTTATCATAGGATAGAGCCACTCCACCGTTCGCACCACATGGTTCCACCGAATGCAATTTATCATAACCGAGATGAGGTTGAGACTTTTGCACAGATAGAAAATCTTGTTCTGCTTTTGAAAGAAACGGAAACTCTGGTTGATGTTTCTTCCATACCTCCCGAAGGTACCTTATTGTATGGGGACTGCCAAGCCCATAACAATGCCAACTCAAAATCCGCATAAATAGAAACGTATTAACTTTCCTCGAGCCAGGCCCCGGGATAGAGTCATCTAACCAGATCCCAAATTCGTATTTCTCCCCGTACTTTTTCCGTAACGACAGCTTTTGGGCCACAAATTCGGATAACAAATAATAAAAGAAGCTGGAAATTATTATAATGAAAAATAATAGCTTAACCACCAAACAAAGGGAACGGGTCAACCAATTCCAAATTCTGAAACCTGAAAATTCCTTAGATAAAAAGCATAACCGAAACAAAACAGCAGAAAAAACAAAAGATTTAAACCAGAAATCGAACTTAAGTCGCCGCCTCCTCCTGACTTCCGGAAAGATGCATAACGACCCCGTATTATCCATAGCTCGAAGACACATATCCGTGAGCCGCATACCTAATCCTCTGGCGTTGAGGATTCGGTCGTAGGGCTTGTCTTTGATGGATTATTGCCTATGCCCTGAGGGGCGACTCCGGCTCTTCCCAAAGGCTTTGGTACACCCTTCTTCCTTGGTGAGATAAAGCCCTGCACCAATCTTTTTTTTGAACCTGCACCAATCATCTTTTTCTTCATTTTATTAACCTGATTCCGCTTAACCTGAGTAAGCCCCTCATTGATCTCCTTATCCTGCGTTGGTCCCTCCGCCTTCACCGTACCAACATCCGTCGCTATCCCCTCCTTATCAACCACCTCCTCTGGCCACCCCATCTCAGTCCCTACCACAGCATCCTCCACGATTTCTCCTAACTCCATATCATCCCCAAGAAAATCAGCATCAAGAAACTCAACACTAAAATTGTCCAAAATTCCATCAGCAAAGGTCTCTTGTTCCGTTAACTCCTCCACCTCGGCCACATCATCCGTAGTAAGCTCATCTAAACTGTCTAGCACCCTAGGATTATTCTCCGATGAAACCAGATTCTCAGAAAACTTACCTTGTGAGCTCTCCACCTCAGCAAGGTCTGTTTCATCATTCTGAAAATTCAAACCCCTGCGGTCCTCCTTTCCCGAGACCCGAATTGCTTCTCCGGGAGTGCCTGAGACAGCACCTGCGTTTGGGATATTGAGTTTCCCAGCCGTAGTGCCATGAAAAGCGTCTAGCATTTTCTTCTCGTGATCCGAAAGGCTGTTTCCTAAGCCGGAGACTTTGGACCTCATGTCATTCAGGCCCGATGCATTTATGGCGTACCTTTTATGTGGCTCTTTAGCTGGTAACCGGCTCGAAGAAGCTATAGATTTTGTGTCCCCGTCTCTGTACCTTCTGTCCCCCTTCCATGTACCGTAGCGATGCTCCTTTCCCGACTTATTGCCCGCATCGTTATAATCATGAATCTTCCCTTTTCCTTTGTCATGCCCATGGTAGGTTTTCCCTGAGGATTCAGTTTGCTTCTGGACCAGATTCCTTCCCACGCCATGAACAGTCGCAGTTTTGTAACTGACAACCTTCAGCCCCTGTTCCTGTTCATCCGCGTTAAATTCCAAACCCTCTATCCTTCCTTCCCGTTGAGTGCACATGGACTGATCGTGACATAGGCTGAAACAGCTCCGGCAGTATCCGAACAAACGTTCGTATCGCAAAGTGATGAGTGTCTCCTCGCCACCATGAAACTCTACCGATGTCTCAAAACATAGCGGTTTAAACCCATCCAAAACCACTTGCACTCGTCCCATGTCGAGATCCACCTCTTTCACCTCACCTAGGGCTTCACCGATACTCCTAAAAGTCTGATCGGCCCAGTAATGTAGAGGAACTCCCATAACCCGAACCCAAAATTTGATGGCGGATGGGTACTTACTATCCACAACAGGTTCCCATCTCACCAATGATACCATCCAGTAATCGAAATGAAATGGTTCCATCTTCAGAATCTCTGCAATGTCCTCCTCTCTGTCGAAATCGAATTGAAACCGACCCATTCCGAGATCTGCCGCTGCTACTCGCTCCTCGACGTTTAGTATTCGAGGAAGCATATGAAGCAGTACCTTCATGTCCTGCTTCTTGGGGTTCAAGCACCTCCCAATCAGCGTTTTTGAGTACCCCGAAATGAGTTCCGAATTATCGAAATGAGGCACCCGAATCTTCAGTCTTTTCTGGCTGGTTGCCATCCTCATTTCTGAACCGTCACGCTTTACCAAATGGCTTTGAGACATTCGGGAATGGTTGAGGATTTGAGCAAAGGCCGTGAAAATAAAGTGAGTGGAAAGTGATGAGGATTTGACGAGCCTCTGCACTGCCCATATATACCCAAAATCCTTGCTGATCCGTTGAGTGCACACTGTCCGCTCAGCAATATCTTCCCCCCAAAGATTAAACTGAGAATTAATTGCTGGTATCCGAGATTGGCTCCCTGAATCTTCCCCGAGATATACCGCGTCGATCAACGTCTCTAGAAGCGACCATCTCTCCGTTATAACCATAAATCCAGCCCGCAATATCCGGGGCCAAGATCGCGTGATTCCCTCATTCTCGAGAGATCCGGATTTGTGACGAACCGGTGTGACCGGCCTGGCGAGTGAATCTTCTAGTGATCTCGATCCCCCCAGAATCCGTGTCTTGGATGCACAAATCGTTGATGCCCGCCAGTCACGCTTCACCTCCGTAAAGATCCATATCGAATCACTCCAAACATTACCGCGACTATAATCTATTCCAAACTTGAATAGCCCAGATCCACATACATTAAAACCAGATCTTGATTGTCGATGCCGTTCGACGCCGGATCTGGATCCGTTGAATGTTGTCGAGATCCGAATGATAATCAAATCCACTTGGATCCCACCGAAACAAGAGATAACCGAGCCCGAGTTAATGAAACCCCCAACCGCAATCTCCTCTGAGTTCATCCTCAAGAGAGGAACCGCGTGACCGAGGAAGCGAGAGAGAAACGCATAAGTGGATAAGGATGCTTACTGGTTTATTTCATAAAAAATCTAATTAGGTATCTATTTTCATACTTAAAAACGTTATAACCTCATTAAGGGTTATTAAAAATAAATAATTAATATTTTGATAATTACTTGCTTTAAGTATAATTTATTTTGTAAAAAGTTATAAACATACTATATTTTATAAAACAAAAATTATATTGCATTTCATGAAATTTAAAACATACAAAATATAGATATTGAAATCATAAAACGTTTAGTTGTATTCTTGAGGGATGCCAAATTTGTGTCATATATGCTCAACCAAATCAGCTTTTAATTGTTGATGTATTTTTCTATCACGAACTTGATTTCGAATGCCGATCATATTGCCGAGATTTGTAGGTATATCTGTAGAATACGTCATATCCACTTGTGAAGTTCTACTTCCTTCTCCTTGTTCGAATTTTGATATATCAAACTGAGTGTATCCATCTCGTTCGTTTTCTACTACCATATTGTGTAGTATTATACATGCTCTCATAATATTTCCTATTTTTTACCTTATCCCAAACAAGAGTTGGGTTTTTTACAATGGCAAATCGAGTTTGCAAGACTCCAAAAGCACGTTCGACATCTTTTCGGACAAATTCTTGATATGTAGCAAATAACGATGCTTTCAGACCTTGAGGAATTGGAATAGATTGGATAAAAGTTACCCATTTCGGATAAATACCGTCTGTGAGATAATACGGCAAATGATACCCGTGTCCGTTGACCAAGTAATTCACTTTTGGAGCTCGACCTTGTAATATATCATCAAAAACTGGTGAGCGATCAAGAACATTGATATCGTTTAAGGTACCTGGAGGTCCAAAAAACGCGTGCCATATCGAAAGAACATGTGACGCTACAGCCTCTAAAACGATTATCGGTTTTCCTGATCCACGTGTATATTTCCCTTTCCAAGCGGTGGGGCAATTTTTCTACTCCCAATGCATACAATCGATGCTTCCTATCATCCCGGGAAATCCGCATATCTCTCCAATATCGAGTAGTCGTTGAAGATCTTCTGGTGTAGGTCTTCTTAGGTACTCATCTCCGAACAAATATATTATTCCTTCTACAAAATTTTCTAAGCATGAAATTGCAGTACTTTCACCGAGCCGGAGGTATTCGTCAACCGCGTCAGCCGCACAACCATATGCCATCATACGAATTGCTGATGTACACTTTTGTAGTCCAGAGAGACCGAACCTTCCAGTAGCATCTCTTTTTGTTGAAAGAATGGAACTTCACTATAGAATCGATCAACAATATGCATGAAGAAGGGCTTGTTCATTCTAAAACGGCGTCGAAATATATAAAGAGGGTATGTTGCATCTTCATTGAAATAATCGTTCCATAAGCGGGTGTGGCCTTGTTCGCGTTCTCTTTCAATATTGGCTCGTTTCTTCTTTGGCTTTGTTGCTGCATGACGATCAAGAACGGCGTCGAACATATTATCGAATTTTTGATCGAAGACTTCATCAAAACTTTCATCAAGTGATCCGTCGAAAGCATAACTTGAAAAAGATGCCATATTTTTTTGTGAATTTGTCTTTGTTTGATGGAGAAACAAAAGAAGATATGGAGTTTGATCGTTGGTTTCAATACATATATAGATGGAGATATGATCGTTGGTTTAAATAAATTTGTGGTTTACATACTCTAAAAAAATTTGTGGTTTACATACTCTCAAGAAATGTTTATTGTTTACAATACACTCAAAACTTTGTGGTTTACAATACTAGAAAACAAAAACAAAATGGACCCTCCAATGATCAATATCGCAACACGGGAAACAAAACCAAAGTAAAGACCCACCAATGGCCTCGTTACATGCAAAAGCTTGTTTGATGGAGCAACATGCTTATTGAGATCGATCCCTACAAAAGAACGAGATTTGGGATTACAATCTGTTGTCAAATAACACATAATCAAAGTTCATAGCAATAACATATATGATTTCATAGCAAGAACACGTCAAAGTTCATACAAAAAACACATAATATTTCAAAAAAAAAATACATAAAACTTCATGAGTTATTACACATCATAGTTCATAGAGAGGGACGACTAATTATGACAGCATGTCACTAATTAGCTTGTTCTTTAGAGCCATTTTTATATCAGAAAGTGGTTCTGTTTTTGCAAGGAAACTGTCAAGCAATTTATTCTTAGAAAGCTTCTCTTTCATTTCCAAGTCCTTTTGCTTTATCTCCCAAATGCTCTCTAACTCCAACAGTTCCTTGCCTTCTTCTTTAGCAATGGTTGTCTTGTTCCCAGTCTTTTTACCTTTAGCTTTTGATACCTTAACACCAGGAGGACGAGCCATTGCTACATCCTCTCCATGGCTAACTGGTTGGGAGCTTGAAGACTGTGCATAACCCTCCTCCAGCTTTCTTCTTTTTGACCTTCCACCATCTATAGCAGAAGAAGTAGAACACCATTTCTGGTCATGGCGAAGCTCCCTATATAATTTGACATTAAAATTTAATAATTATGATAATATATTTAAAATAAATTAAAGTTAAAAATAAAGTGTATAAGCTAAACAAATATATGTTGATATATAAATATTCAAAGCTATATAAAAAGAGGTGTTACTTTAGGATCATCGGTTGATTTATCTTTACGCTTTGAACGTCTTCCTCCTCCAAAACTTGATCGACCATTATTTGCATCTTTGCTTCGCATATTCCTGATTAAAAACCATTTAAATAAACATATGTTGTAAGCGCAAGAGCTGTTGAGACAGGAACTGTAACAGGATCTAACACAGGGTTTTCCTTACAAGGATATTTTACTAGCCAATCTTTTAAGTGCACTTACAAGTTTCACCTAAAACGATCTATGACAAGCTCAAGACACACCTTGACTTGTCTAACTAGCCTAACACGTTCAAGGATCTATACACGATCCAAGAACCCCATAGAAAAACCCTGTAGCACCTTAGCTTTGATCTCTTACAAGACAACCAAAAACCCTTTTGCTAAAATATTGCTCTCAATGTGTTGGCCTCATACAAAGGCCACGCCCCTCTATTTATACACAATAGATCACGGCCAATACAAGCCTACCACGTTCAACTAAAGATCTCAACCAATCTCTAGCAATAAGTCACATTCCTATTTTTTAGGCTAAGATTTAGGAAATGTTCCTTATCTCCAATATACTAAGGAATCCTCTCCAAGATACTCTTCCAGCTCAGCTACAACTTCCTGGTGTATCCACGTGGCTTCACAAGCTCGATCCAAGTCATCTCCCTTGTTCCAAGTCGTTCAATGCCTTGAGCTGCTCGCATGTATCACTTCCTGTACTACTTCTCAACTGGTACATGAGATGCCTCAGCCAAGTGCATCTTCAATATATTCACTTATGGGTCTAATCCATAAGCCCAATCCAAGCCCATAACTTCTGCTCCTCGTCATTAGTCACACATCTGCTTGCATGTATCATTTCCTGAGCTACTTCAGCGACTGCTTCAGAAGCTGCATCTTCATATGTTACATAATTAAAAGCTTTCAGAATCAATAATGATTCACTGCAAAGTTATATAAGAGTTTGGCCACTTAAAATCAAACGCATGCAATGTTAGGTTGATTTTGGGTGCAATTATCTATGAGATCCACTCAAATTTAAAAGCACACACATATAATTTAACAAAAATAAATAACTAAAAACCCAAAGTTAAAAAGTTTACTTGTATGTGGAAAACGATTGAACAAAATAAGTTTGGAAAATACATCAAAAAAGGCTCCTATGGAAGAATTAAAAAAATGATTGCCAAAATTATAAAAAACGTACCTTTCATTCATGATTAATTTTTTGTTTGATAAAAAATGTATTTAGTGCATCATTCTTGTTTGTGAGGATAAATTTTGTTATGTGGTAGTGTATTTATATAAGAGGGAGTATACGTTGGTATTTTATTTTATTTTTAATATAATTATCAAATTTTGAAAATAAAATCTTTAGATATCAAAAATTGAGCAGATTTTGTGTAACTAAATATCTATTTTAAAAATAAAAAAATATTGATTGTTTTGATTATTTCCAAGATTTTTTGAACAACATATTTTTTATAGTTCACGTAACATAACAAAAAGTTAAATAAATTTAAATTTATTTAAATTAAAAAAAATTAAAAAAAAATTATTTTTCTGTTGTTCCTCACCTATTTTGAGGGATAACAAATTTCAGAATAATTAACCATTTTTTTAACTCATTATGCGGGTCCCATTAATTTTTAGAGAAATGCAATTTTGGCTCAAATGGTAAGTTTTTAGAGTAAAACAGTGGAATCAATGATGTCAACCAGTTGGAGCCTATGTTTAGTTGGGGAAATAAGTCAGCTCGGGTGATTGTCGAGCTAAAATTAACTTTCGCCGAGCTGGATGAGTTTTTACCGAGCTAAAATCAGTTGTCCGTGATTTTTGAGAATTTTAGCCCGCTATTTCAGACACGCCGAGTTTTTCGGGGAATGGTCGGAATTCATACAAGTTTGGTATCAGAGCAGACAGCTCGTGTTGGCTTCGGACAAAGTTGGTAAGTAGTTATCGGGGAAAGTTGATCATCCGCGGGAAAAATTTAAGCGGGAACGGTTATCTAGCTTAAACACTCGGAAAAAAATGTGCGGGAGTGGTTATTGATCTGATCGATCGATTAAAATCACGAGAACAGTTATTCTCGAGTAAAATAGACGCGCGAGAGCGGTTTTAGCGGAGTAAATGCGATCGTGGGCAGTTATGGACTGTTTTTCCGCGCGGAAACGAGTAACTTGTCCATATAACAAAGATCGATGGTTCATTTATTCACTTTCGCGCGACCAATAACTCAAAAAGACCAGAGAGAAAAATTGAGAAAAGTTAGCCGAGAGAAATTTGATTCTAGCCGAGAGAAATCTGATTCTAGCCGAGAGAATCTGATTCTGGCCGAGAGGAGTCATAGCCGAGAGATTAATCTGATGGATTATCCGGGGGAAACGGTTTGGGGCGATCGCTTGAGGGATCGACCCATATGGAAGCGGCAACATGTGTCATAATTGATTTTACCGAATCCGAGAAAATCCTAAGGTGAGTGTGTGACTATGGCTATAAGCCTGGGTCATTTTTATGCATAGATACTTAGTATTGATTGTTTTGTTGCGCGTGTTTGCTTGTCATGTTTTGTTTATCTGTTGGCTAACCATGGTGATCGATTCACCTTATCGGCGATCTAGATCAGGAAACTTGCTTGGGGATAAGATGCTCGATGGGGCTTGTCTGGTTGCGGGATGATCGGCCGGTAAGCGTGGGTGATTACGTTCGGCTAGTTTTCTGTCATGATAAGCATATTTTGGACTATGTGTTGATGTTTTTTGTGATACTTGAATGTGGCTCAGTGAGACGGGATGACTGGTCTCACTAAGAAATTATGTTGCTTATGCCTCCATTTTTAGATGCATGATCTAAGTTTAGCCGAAATGATAGTCATGATGTCTGATCAGATCGCATGACTAAGGCTGGAAATGGATGGATGGTAGTGTGGGTAGTTCGGTCTAGTTATATAATGTAATAGCTTATTAGTAAATTTATCATTTGATTAATTCAAATTTGTACTAAAACCTCGTTTGATTAATTCAAATTTCTGTTTAATCTACTTATGCTCGAAAATGACTTGTCTCATGATAGGATACAAGTTAAGGGCAGAGCTGAAATGTAGAGTAACAAAGGCGAGATGCAAAGTAAAGGAGAAGAAGAGTTGGTGTTGAGAACGAACCAAAGGAGAACCGAACCAGACCGGTTTGAAAGAATACCAAATCCAAAATACTTTTGACGTGGTCTTTTTCTTTGTTTCAATTATGCAAATGATCTGGGATAAGTTATTATGACTTAGTCCAATTGTTGAATTCTATTTACGCAAATAATTAGGAGATCTTATCCAATTGTTGAATTCTATTTAAATTTAATTAACATAAATTTTTGTATAATCAAAAACTGATTTAGGAAAATTATACTTTTCAAATTATATTAAAATGTTGGCGGCAATTTTCAAAATTTGTGATTTTGGACATTTACATTCAAAATCCAAAGTTATGGAACAGATACACTGATTTGTGTGATTTCTATATATCCATATATAATTCATATGTTTGAAATGAATTAAATTACATATCATCGATATTTAGAAAACATTTAATGCGAGAATATTAATATATTGTCGCTAACGATATAAAATTATTAATTTAGGAAAAATATATAGATTGTATACATCTAATGCGAGAATTTATGATGTTAATATATTGGCATAATATATATTAATTTATTGACATAATGTAGAAAACATTTATTTGAGAAATCATTAATATTTCTAAATTTTATATATTTAGAAAACATTTGGTTTTGATTTTTAGCTATAATATTCCAAGAAAACATTTGGTTAAAAAAACATTTTGCTATATTTCATTCCAAAACTTACAATTCATATATTTGTCAGAAAAACACATTTATTAATATAATGAGAGAAATTATTAGTAATATGATTGACTTTTATAATACAGAATATTTTATTTGAATTTGATCTTTCTCATTTGTATATGAAAAATATTGTTAAAGTATTACAAAAGAAAATTGAAAATTAAAAATGAGAATTTATTATTGTTCGTTTGCATTTGTTACAAATCGAAATTTACTATTAAACCCCTTTTTAATTTAAAGAAAATATAAATCTTTTTAATAGTATCGTTCTTTTATTTTTTTTAAATTACTAAATATTATATATTTTCCCCTAATTTTTAGCCTAAAACAACCCAGCCTTATATGAAAAAGGAATGACGTGATTATTTTGATTATTATCAGCTTGGGGCTTCTACCCAATGAAAAAAAAAATAAAAAAAAAGAAAAAAAAAGGAAAAACGAAACCAAAATTAATGTGAAAGAGTCATTCCTTTTTCAGCTACTTCGATCCCCAAATCGACTACCAATTTCTTCTTCTTTGATTTAGGGTTCGTACCATTCAGTTCCGAGATTCAATTGCTCAATTGATTCTTCTTCTTCGAACAACAGTTCCGAGAATTCCTCTGTAAGAGGAACAACACCAAACGTGAGTCTGGTTCAGACTAAAAAGTCTAAGAATGGAACAGAGCAAAACGCAGAGTTTAAAGACAGAAGAGTTGGATTCAAAAGAGAAGAAATCGCAGGCCCAATTGAAAGAGAATCAGGCCCAGTTGCAGGAAACATTAAATGTGAGATCATATAAAACAAAAGAGCAACAACGGTCTGAGCTCTCACGTGCGAGGAGACAACGTACAAGGATGCTTTATGCTCAGGAATAGAGCTACAGGTGGCAACACCAGATTGATGGATCTAATCCTTAGGATGTTGACATTTCAGTATAAAATGTATCAATCTACCATTGTAGAACTTTGATGTGAAAAGAAATGAAAAGAATGTTTCCTTGTCTATCCTATGTTCTTCATTTACAGTTCTAAGAAGTCTCATATAATCTATGTTTCTATTTTCTTAACATCCTCTACTTGATTTCATATCAGAGTTGTTCCATGGCTGACGATGTAGAGATTTATCTTTCATGGGCTAATGGTCTTCCAACGAATCGTGAAATCACCAAAGAACGCACAGTTACTGTTAAAAAACTTGACGATGCAAAAAAAGCTGGTGGGAAAAGATCCCTTAGATGCACTCTAATTCTTAACGAAGGGGACTCATCCAAAAATCTTGCAGTAAGCTTTTATCTTACTGATTTTACAAACTAACTTATAATTGAAAGAGTAACTGTGTAGCTTGATAATGCCAGGAGTCGGGAAGGCGTGCTATGCCAAGCTCCAGTCCAACAGAAATAGTGGTCCGAGACAAGAAAAAAAATGTGTTCATTTGTAAATTACAAAATTTTGCAGTTAAACAAAAAAAACTCCTATTTGCATTTCTGAAAAATATAGCAAATCGAAAAAAGAATAAAACATTATTTCTGAAAAATAATCCTCTTTACATTTTTTTCTAAATAATTATGTGATGCAAATCAATTGTTTTTAGTTACAAAATAATATTTTAAATAAAAACATGGTGTTCAAATTTTGTGCAATATATATTATTAACCTAAAATTAAATATGTGACCCATAAAAACATAAAAAATATGGTGGTTCTAGGCCATCGCCTAGCTCGCCTGCCCTACGGATCGAGCATGTCTATGCATTTGGAAGCTCGAAACTACTATGTGATTTATCCTATGAAAGGCAAAATCTTGGATGTATGCAGTGCCACTGATTCCAGTATTAAAGCTAATACACAGCTAAGCAACATTACTAGAGCTCTTAGACTGACGGGAACGGGAACTAATCTTAATTCCATGAGATATGGACGCATTCTAGTGATGACTGACCAGGTTTGTGGACAAAACATATGTCATCATTATTTTTACATATATGTATGTAGTTGTGAATTTTTATGTTACAATTTCTTAGGACCCGGATGGATTTCACATTAAGGGACTTTTGATGAATATTTTATACAATTTATGGCCTAAATTACTCAAAAAGAGAACCACCATTCTTCACTGTGTTTAAAACACCCGTAGCTAAGGTTAGTGAATAATGTTTCTTCTTTCTATCTTCCTTGTTATCATGAATGCTGTATTTTTTAAATTAGGAATTTAACGAAGCACTAAACCAGCTGTTTCTGTTGCTAATCAAACCTTTATATGTGTTTCAGGCTATTAGTGTTCTTTTTTATTTTACTCAATCAATGATTACACAAAGTGGTACAAGCAGCTGAATGATGCAACCAGGTGGGATACGCATTACTATAAAGGGCTTGCGTCATCTGAGACGTCCGAAGCAATAGCCTATTTCAGAGATTTTGGCTCGCACATTCATTTTTTGGTTCCTGACAAAGATGATGATATTGATAAAATTGCTTACAACTTTTCCTTTGGAAAACGGAAAGGCAAAGATGATGCACGTAAAAACTGGCTTATGAGTTTTGGGGATGGCGATATTCAAGCTTCTGACTATTGGGAGAACCCTAGGTTTACTGTGAAGCAATATGTGGACAATGAACTAAACTTGTTTGGCCTTGAACTACTTCAGCGGTCATTTGCTTCATTTTCGGATGGCCAAAAGAGAGTTCACCGAAAGATTCTGTTTTGTGCCTTTACAAAACACTTGACAAAGCGCACAAGTGTCTTATCGTTTACTGGATCCTTGACTGAGTCGTCATATCCTCACTCTGTTAGGAGCATACCTGGAATGGGATTTGAATTACCTGGTTCTAACAATATATGTTTGGTAAGTACTATTGGTCAATGCGGGACAAGACATACGGTAAAAGTTTATTCTTCTTCTATATTCCTTATTTTAGAAACTAGATGTGGTTTAAATTCAATTTGGAATGATAATCTTTGTTTCCCTTTCATCATGTGTAGAAACTAGACGTGGCTTTTAGGTTTAAATTGAATTTGTTGGAATGATAGATAATCTTTGTTTCCCTTTCATCATGTGTAGAAACTAGACTGTGGCTTTCAGGTTTATAAGATGTTTGTGAGTTCTATTATGTTCTTTCTGTAGGGTGGAAAAGTTACCGGTGCTGATAGATATCTTCACGCTAAGCTTTCTAAGCTAGCTAGGAACTTGTTTCTAGAGGAGGATGAAAATATTATGGAATATAAGATTGAAGATGGGAAAAGCGTGGAGCCAAAATGGTAAATCCCTTTTCCAGATTATCATTTGTTTTGTGTGTTTTGTGTGTAGAAACTAGTTAACCCTATGCTTATATCAGGTATTTTCCTATTTTACCCATGGTTCTTGTCAACGGAACTAGAGCAACAGGTTTTGGTTGCACATCCAATATTCTAAACTACAATCCAATTGACATTATCAGCAATATAAGTAGGGAAGTTAAAGATGGGTATCCGAAACCCTGAATATTTTTTGAACCCATTACCCGAAACCCTTGTCATAATTTATGACATGCAGATTCATTTGCACTCTTCTTGTTGCTTGGCTCAGGCTTTTAATAAATCATATGAACAGTAAGGTGAGAAAAGCAAAGAAAACAGAGCAAATGTATCTAGTATCTATAGAATCTCGATGTTTAAGAACACAAGAAGTCAATAAGAATAACTCTCTTATTTATTTTAAGGAATATAACTCAAAACCTTAAGTTCTCAAACTCATAAGTTGTGCTACATCTTAGCACCTCCTTATATAAGAATTGATGATTCCTAATCCTAATAGGAGACATATAGATTTAGATAACTCATAAATCTAAGGGATGTATATCTAGATAACTCCCAGATATACTTTGACTTAGTCTTTGATTTATTTCAAGCTAACAACATTCTCCCCCTTAAGCTTGAAATCAATCTCTTTCACGTCTTCAACTCCAATAAGATTTCTCATTTCTTTAAACTTGACTCTTCCAAGTGTTTTGGTTAATATATCGGCCTTTTGCTCGCTTCCTGGAACGTGGTCAACTTCTACTTGCTCGTTCTCGACACATTCATGTATAAAGTGATATCGTGTATGTATATGCTTGCTCAATATTTGTTTCAGTGCAACACCATGAGACTCTTGTGGTTCTTGCATGTAACGACTAAGTACTCCTACACCAAAAGAAAGATCTGGTCTGGTGTGAAGAAGATATCGGAGACAACCAATGCTTCTTCTACACTCTGTTTCATTAACGCGACCTTCTTTCATGTCCCTTGACAGCTTTATGTTTTGGTCCATTGGTGCATGAGATGCATTAAATTCTCTCATTCCAGTTTCTTCTAGTATTTTAGACGCATATCTTTCTTGTTTCAATGTTATACCACCCTTGTACTGAAGCACTTCAATGTCAAGATAGTATGTTAGTCTACCAAGATCACTCATTTCAAACGTCATTGCCATGTCTTCTTTAAACTCCACCATCATTTTCAGGTTTGATCCTGACACCAAGAGATCATCCACATACACGGCAACCACCAGCAGATCTCCGCTTTCTTCTTTGGGATAGAGTGATGGTTCCTTTGAGCATCTTTTAAATTTCATCTGAACAAGAGTCTTATTCAACTTTTCATTCCAAGCTCTCGGCGCTTGCTTTAACCCATATAGTGCTTTGTTCAACTTGTAGACTTTGTTCTCATTCCCTTTGATCTCAAATCCCTCTGGTTGTGTAACGTATACTACTTCCTTTAGCTCTCCATCAGGATTCCGTTTGATCTTAAAGACCCACTTTAGACCAATTGCTTTGGATCCGTTTGGCAGATCGGTTAGATTCCATGTTTTATTCCTTTCAATTGACCATAGTTCATCTTCGCAAGCCGTCATCCATTCTTTCAATCCCTTAGCTTCATTAAAATCCCATGGTTCTTCATTGATCATGACTAGGAGACGTTCACATTCCTCTTCAGCTACATTACAAACGTAATCATCCAGATAACTAGGTCTATGGCTTACTCTTGCTGTTCGTCGCAGAGGCGGTTGATCCTGATTTTGTTCCTCCTTATTGCCTTTGTCTATATCATAGTCACGATTCTCCTCTGTTTCTTCTCCGAGACTGTTTTGATCATTCTCAATGGCATCGTTGGTATCGAAACCTCCTAAGCTTGCTGAAAATGTTCCTGATTCCTTTGTGGTGTCAATTCCTTGGCCATTCCACTTCCAGCTCTTAGATTCATCAAAAACTGCATCTCTGCTGATGACGATTCTTTGATGTGTTGGGTCAAATAACCGATAAGCTTTGGAACCTGGTTCTGTCCCTAGATGAACCAACGTTCTTGATCTGTCGTCCAGTTTCTTCCTTCCAGCTGCTTCTACTCTGACATAACTAACACATCCAAATACTCGAAGATGCTCGAGATTTGGTTTCCTTCCTTTGAATACTTCATATGGTGTTTGGACAGTAAGTGACCTTGTTGCCACTCTATTGATCAGGTAAGTGGAATGTCTCACAGCTTCGCCCCACAAATAGTTTGGTATGTTCATGTGTTTCAGGATGCTTCTCGTCATCTCAAGTAGTGTTCTGTTTCTTCGTTCAACAACCCCATTCTGTTGAGGAGAGTACGGCGCCGTTAGGTGTCTCTTGATACCGTGTTTTTTGCAAAAATCCTGAAACTCTTGAGATATGAACTCCCCTCCTCTATCGGTATGAAATGTTTCAATCTTGGCCCTTGTCACTTGCTCTACTATTCTCTTGAAACCTTTGAACTTATCAAATGCTTCGCTCTTTTCCTTTAGTAAGATTGTCCACATGTAACGGGAGTAGTCATCTACAATGACAAATATATATCTCTTATGTGCTGGTGTGGAGGGTGTGATAGGTCCACATAGGTCTCCATGGATAAGCTCTAGGACTTGAGATGCTCTGTATGACGTCGCTTGTGGGAATGGTGATCGAGTCTGTTTTCCACGTAGACATGATACACACTTCTGTTTTTTGATTGTCATTCTTGGTATGCCTTTCACAAGTCCCTTGTTCACCATCACTCTCATAATCTCGAGATTCACATGCCCCAATCTTGCGTGCCACTTGCTTGACTCGGTTAATTCCATTAACTGTAGACACTTTATGTTGTCTACTTCCAAAACTACCTTATACAACCGGTTCTTGGACCTAGAAATTTCAACAAGAGGCTTAGAGTTTCGATCAAATAGCTTGAGTAGTTCTCCTTTCATTCGTACTTCACAACCTGCTTCTGTGGCTTGACCGAGACTTATAATGTTGCTTCTTAGGTCCGGAATGAAGTAGACATCATTTAAAACCTTCTTCACACCATTATTAAATTTAAATTGTATGGATCCTTTTCCTCTTATGTCTATGCGGGAATCGTCTCCAAATTTTACCTTTCCTGTAATATCCTCATCAAGGTCGAAGAAGAACGATCGATTTCCACTCATATGATTGCTGGCTCCATTGTCTAGATACCACACATTACTCGTGTCTAGACTGCTTTCGAAGGTACTCGGCTTTACCTTCTGCTCATTCAGATATACCACCTCATGCATCATCAATTCATCAGCCGTTTGTGTCTCTTCTTCGTTCCTTTTTTCAGTAGTCTCTTGCAGTTTGAGTAGTCTATCGGGACAATCAGAGGCATAGTGACCGTATGCATCACACCGATAGCACTGGATATGAGACGCATCTCGTCCTTGATCGCCATAGGAGTTTTGGTAAAAGCTTCTTCCACGGCCTCTTCCTCTACCTTCTGCTCATTCAGATATACCACCTCATGCATCATCAATTCATCAGCCGTTTGTGTCTCTTCTTCGTTCCTTTTTTCAGTAGTCTCTTGCAGTTTGAGTAGTCTATCGGGACAATCAGAGGCATAGTGACCGTATGCATCACACCGATAGCACTGGATATGAGACGCATCTCGTCCTTGATCGCCATAGGAGTTTTGGTAAAAGCTTCTTCCACGGCCTCTTCCTCTACCTCTTCCTCGGCTTCTCCCTCTTCCTCGTCCTCTACTATTGTAATTTTCTTGTGAGTCAGAGTTAGCATACATTAATTTCCCTTGATCATCTTGTTGCTCTTCGTCTTCCTCACTGATCCGCTCTTCATAGGCCTTTAATCGTCCCACTATGTCCTCAAAACTAGTAGTTTTTAGATCAAGAACTTGTTCGAGTGATGCTACTATGTGTATGTATCGTTTCCTCGGTAAACTCTTTAAGAATTTCTTTACGAGTCTCGGTTCTTCAATGATTTCCCCGAGAGATGCTGATTTAGAAGAAATTTCAGAGAGTTTACCCACGAATGCATCAATCGAGTCTTCTTCCTTCATCTTGATCCTATCAAACTCGGCCATCAGAGTTTGTAGTCTAGCCTCTCTCACCCTATCAGCTCCGATATGTCTCGTTTTTATCGCATCCCATACTGCTTTTGAGGTGTCAAGATCTCCTACTTGTAGGATCAAAGCTTCATGTATAGATTGAAACAACAAAGCAATTGCTATGTTATTCTTCTCTTCGTTGTTAACGCCGGGTTCTATGGTTTCCCATACTTTGTTCACTTTGAGAGCAATCTTCATACGCATGGACCATACCGTATAGTTTGAATTGTTCAACATAGGACACTGAATGGAAGAGGGTCCGAATTCCTTGGATTTGATTTCACTCGTATCACCTGGTATCAAGGCCGTATCACCCTTCGTAGTATCGCCCATGATGTTATAGCTCTGATACCAAATATAGAATCTCGATGTTTAAGAACACAAGAAGTCAATAAGAATAACTCTCTTATTTGTTTTAAGGAATATAACTCAAAACCTTAAGTTCTCAAACTCATAAGTTGTGCTACATCTTAGCACCTCCTTATATAAGAATTGATGATTCCTAATCCTAATAGGAGACATATAGATTTAGATAACTCATAAATCTAAGGGATGTATATCTAGATAACTCCTAGATATACTTTGACTTAGTCTTTGATTTATTTCAAGCTAACAACAGTATCCTCTGAATCATCTTCGTCAACCTCCATCTACGAAAATTATGACCAGAGCGTTTATCATCTCCTAAATTTATGTACACACAAATCATAGACAGCTACAAAAACTCACTTCTTTCTCAAAATCGGCATCATCTTCATCATCAGAACCATCAACAATATCGTCTGATTCAGGTTCCACTTCTGCAGGCTTAATTTGCTGAAATGCAAACGAAAAGAATATTTTAGACAACAACTTTTCAAGAAAAGAAACAAGAACAATAGTAGCATCCATAATACATACCATTGGCACTGACAATTGCAGGAACATACCTTGGATGCAATATTGGATTATACTTTCATAATCGAAGATCAAGTCTAGCTTCGAATAGCGAATCCAAACATAATAATTTTGTGTGACATAACATAACGTAACATAAACAAGTTCATGATCAAGAAAAAACTACAAAGTATGATCAAACAGAGACAAAAACCAAAACATAAATGTGATCAAACAGAGACGAAACAGAACACTAAGCAACATTCATCAAAAAAAAAATCAAACCGAACATAATACAGAACCCTAAAATCAAAATTAGACAGAAAAACAAACAAACATACAAACATGATTGATTACAAAAGGAAACTGCTACGGTATATGCTGCAGATAAATGTCGTTTTTCTCAGTTTCTGCATTAAAAAAAAAGAAGAAAAGAATTTGAAGTTTGGAAGCTGTAGAGAAGTGAAACAGTTAAAACATTTCATGTAGAATTTGAAGTGGTGAATGAAAGAATGATTGTAAAACCTGAAAAATCGAGACATTAGTCTTTCTATACAATTTCAAACTAAGCATACAGAAAAAAAAAAACTAGATTCTGCAAAGTCTCAGATTATACAATCCTTAAGCAACCTCATTCTCTGAGAGCTCTTTAGCCAGCTTGGCCACTCCTCTCTCCACAAACACGTTGATTCTCCACAACACCATCCTGCTTTCCATTTTCATGGCTTGGATTACACATAGTCTCTGAAGCAGACCCTTGATGAATCTGTATTCGCTCTTACCGAACCATTCCTTTTGTTTCTTCACAATGCTTTCAACGTCTCTGAAAGCTCTCCTCACAAGTCCAACTTCCATTCCTCTTTCCACGAACTCTCTCACCGAATCTATCATCTTATCTGCAATTACCTCAACGGATTCGGCGTAGCTTGTGATCTCTACCAAGTGAATTGCTGCACAGAAGGCACCCACAAACGCCAAGACCCAGCAACTGTTATCTACCAACAACTCTCTTGGTGGGTTTAACCTTGTGATTATCTCTGGGAGAAGACTCTCAACCACAGGAATCACAAACTCTTCATCTTCGAGCCACATTGTTAAACACTGGAAGATATGAACCGCTCTCTGAAACTCTGTTTTGCTTTTCGATACGATATAGTCGCGTAGATCGTACCATATCTCAACTTGGACGTTCATCATCTCATACGCAACGTGGTACACTACCTCACCAAGGAGGTTGAACATGCTCTCTGAGATTCCTTCTTTCGAGAGGCAATAGATGAGCAATGGCTGGAGCTTTCTCATCACAGAAACGTCTATTTCCGCTTTCCTCGAAGTGTGA
Source organism: Eutrema japonicum (assembly GCA_030161315.1). Lineage (NCBI taxonomy): Eukaryota > Viridiplantae > Streptophyta > Magnoliopsida > Brassicales > Brassicaceae > Eutrema > Eutrema japonicum. Next base: position 45,318,775 of record BSQW01000004.1, on the reverse strand, counting down.
TCAGCGAGCAAGAGGTTGAGCCGTCTGATTGCCATATCTCTGAAACTTTCTTCAAGAACATTTGACGCAAAGATTCTCAAGATTTCAAGTGACGACAAGTTGTTCAAACGATTGAACCATTCACGTTCAGAGATGGGTTGTTGTTGTTGTGGCGATGGGCAGAGTTTGATGGCTGGATTGCAGCTAGACTTAATCAACCGATTGATTTCTTCGCAGCCTCCTTTGTGTGTGTTCCGAGCCCTCTGATCTTGAACATGAAGCTCGACACAAAATCGCGTTGCTCCTTGTTGTAGTTATACAAGTTCTTGTCTCGTGAAAGGAACCTCTCGAGATCTCCAAGCCCTCGTAGCAGAAACTGCTCCATTCCCTTCTCCACAAGCTCGCTTGCTGACTTCACAAGAACAGAAAGAAGAATCTTTACCAAATCGAATCTCACCTCTGAATCCAAAAGCTGAACCCCCATTTTAACGACAGTTTCTAAAGCCAAACTCCAATCTCCGACTCTAGCTTCCTCAGGATTAAGCAGCACCATCTTCGCCTTCTCCAAGAGACTCTGCATAAACCTGTAGATGAATCTCCCGTAGACCGGAAGCAAATCGACGAAGACGTGAAAAGCCTTTAGAGGGTCGCTGTTCGCAAGCTCGAGGATACAATCACTGAGCTCGTCCCATCCGCGATTATCTAACATCAAAACATTGTAGGCTACAAAAGAAACGATTCTTCCGAGGATCTTCATGTCGGATTCTTCGGTTTCTCGCATCGTCAAGCACGAAATCAGAACGGGCTTGATCTCGTCGAGTCCGATGAGGTTGAGTTCGAAGCTGCGGCTTCTAAGTTCGGCGAGGGTTAAGGAGAGGAGATAGATCGATCGGAACCTGACGACGACATTGGAGGAAGATCGGTAAAGCTTGAGAAGCTTTAGGGTTAAGCAATTCGCGAAATTCTCGGCGCAGAAGTTGTAGAGAGCAAGCGCCGTTTGAAACTCGGTGGTTTCTTGACGCATGGTGAGTCGATCGAGAACGCTCTCTAGTCCCTCGTGGGTTGGAGTCGCGAGGAATTCTCTGGCTTTGAAGACGAGAATCGAAGATTCCGCCATTGAAGCTTCTGAAGAGTTTTAGGAGAATGAGTTTATGAAGGTGTATTTTTATATACAAGTCGGCGGTTTGTTTCATAGGATTTATCTTCTTCCTAAACTAAATACAAATAGGATAATTAGAAATGATCTCCAACACATTTGGATTTGGATTTATCTATCAATAATAATATATTCATGATGATATTATAAATTTATCTCAAATAGATTCTGTGATTTTCCCGATAAAATTTGGTTTCTTGTCTAACAAATCTTCTCGAGATTGGGTTTTGAAGAATTGTATTTTATTATAGCAAAGAAATCAAACTTTTATTCGACAAACTTAACCGAACCAAACCAAAAAATAAGTATGGTTTCGTTATGGTTTAACCTATAAATTTATTTGGGAATTCTTTTTGGCTGAAAAAAACGGAATCATGTTTTTGGCGGGAAAATGTGAAATTATGTTTTTTTTGGGGAAAATGTGAAATCGCGTTTTTGACGGAAAAATGCGAAATCACGTTTTTGGCGGAAAAATGTGAAATCACGTTTTTGGCGGAAAAATGTGAAATAATGTTTTTTGGCGGGAAAACGTGTAATCACGTTTTTGACGAAAAAACGCGGAATAACGTTTTTGGGTTTTGAGTTTTAAAACCAAAAATAACCGAAGTTTTGGTATTTTGGTTAAAATTTGGGTAAATTTGGTTCTTCAGTTCGGTAAAATCTATATTATTATTTGTGAAGTGATTCGGGCTGTGGTTCAAAGTTCAGATTTTGATGTCGTTTTGTTAAATGAAAAAGAAAGAATATGATTGGTTGGTGAAAACGACTTAATCTGATTGGCTGGTCTATAATTAAATAAGGTAATTAATTATGTAATTAAAAAATGATTTTATGGATCAGTGGTCGGGCCTGAAAATAAAGCGGCCCAAACTAGTTTTGGCCGGTCTACAATATAATATATTCATGACAGTCGATTGTTTTACAAAAAAATATACGGTGGCTGTGTTGGTTCGTGATTTATATTTGTTTTTCGCAAGTGGCAGGTTCGAATCCCCCAAACTTTTTTTTTTTTGGTTACCCCGTTATTGAATTAGTTATTTAACTAAAAACAGATTTTATCCGAAATGGAATTTTTCTGAATATAAAAGAACTCAATCTTTAAGAAATGGAATGATAAATCCGAATCTATGTTTATCGTGTTATATATGATATATATAAATATATGTAACCCGAATCTTTGGGAAATGGAATGATAAACTCTGATCGATTTCGTGATTATCGTAAATAGAAAATAAGGGAATTTCGTATATAAAAATGTAAAAACGCGTTTATGATAAAATAATAAAGGATTATTATGTTGTGTAAATGATTATCGTAAAAGATAAAAAATGGAAAAATACCTAAACTCTAAATCGTTTTCGTATATTCGATCGTGTTCATGATTATCGTAAAGGAGGAAAAAAGGAAAATATATACCTAAACCCTAAATCGTTTTCGTATAAATATATGGTTTCTACTACCGCATTCTTCACGTTCTCTTTTTTTTCTTTTGCATTTTTTAGGGTTTAGGCGATTGTTCTTCGTAGTTAACGTCTTCCGTTTTAGTTTTTGTAGCATGTTTATTTGTTTGGAAGCTAATCTATCTATATGCTCTTCTAGATACGCTTTTTCTAATCCATCAAAAGTTATGATCAGTTGGGAGCTTCCCCGCACGGCATCAGGAACCATTTAATAGTGTCATTCATATGTTAAATCGTTGTTTGATTTGTGTTTTTATCTTTTAGTTTATCGGATGTTTGTGTAATTCGTTAGTTATTTTTAAATTGTTTTTTCTATAGTTTGTTTGGACGCTAGCGGTATCAGATCTCCTCTCTTTGGCTCCGACGAGGCTCATACTAATAGTTTCAACCGTCCTTTCGTGACTCCATACGTTTTTATCGACGTTTCTAAGAAAAAAGGTTTGTGTTTCAGATGTTTGTGTTTTCTGTTGTGTTTTGATTTTTCTAATTGATATTTTGTTTTAGTGGTATCGTGTCGTTTTGTCTGGGATTCGGAGATTCGGTCTTGGATTGTGTGTCAAGGCATCCCGGCGATTGAAGGTGGTTCAAATATCTCTGGTGTATTCTTTGTAATTCTTTCGGTTTCTTACTTATTCTGTTATTTTCTTAAAGATGTGGATCGGGATTCTGCCTTCAATATATGGGTTCTCAACCAACGTTGTTTAGGTTTTGGACCTGTAGCACCGGGTCCACTGTTTCCTAGCACCTTCGTCTGGGACTTTAAGAGCAAGACTTGGATCGTACGCAAGGACTGTTTAGGACCCAAAGGTCTTTATGTCTTTTTTTTTTTTAATGTTCGCGCTATTTTTTATATCGTTGTTTGTTTTGTGTCTTAAGGTTGATCATTGTGTTTTTTTTTTGGTCTTTTTGTTTTGTTTTTTCGTTTCTGTCTTGGATTTTATTTTGTTTGTATTAATGATTATTTTAATTTTGTAGATGATAGTGCCTCGGAAGATAGTGAAACGTTGTCTGGACGTGGCACGGATGATGACGATGGGTTTGCTGATTATATTGGGTCAGGTCATGTTTTGGGATGTGAATCTGATGGTTGCGATGACTCGGAGACCGATGACATCGGCGATGTTTCCACTGATGGAGATGACTCCTCTGATGGATCGGAAGATGTCTCTGTGGATGATTGTGGTGATGAGGATGGCGATTCCGATGATGATTCTGTTGGATCGGAAAATGTCTTTGTTGATGATTGTGGTGATGAGGACGACGATTCTGATTCGTGTGATGAGGACGACGATTCTGATTCGTGTGATGAGGACGATGATTCAGGTTGTGATGAAGATTTAGATGTCGATCTTGATGTTGTTTCTTCTGGAGATGATGCATATACGGAATGCGAAGACGATTTGGATGTTGGATCTGATGCTTCTTCGTTGTCTGGTAAGGGCGACTTGGATAGTGGGGTGTACTTGGTCGATCATCGCAATGTTGATCCCGTAGAGGTTTGTTTGAAAAAGCAAGTAGCTCATTCCGATGGTCGACTACGTACCTGGTCCTATACGGTTCCGGCTAATGTGGATTGTCATGGGGGGTGGTGTTGCGCGATTGAGGCCTTCTAAAGTTGGAAGTCATGTGTTTGTCAAGGTTTTACAAAAGTGGTCGCAGACGTCGGCTTTGAACTGTTGTTCATTGGAGCTCATATTGGCGGACGAACAGGTTGTTATATTTTCACCCTATTTTTGACCTTTTATATTATAGTTTAATTTGGTTTTTTTATTAAGTGTATACGCTGTTCGTTTTCAGGGTTTGAAAATTCAAGCTTCTGTTAGAGGTGAACAAATTGTTGTTTTTGGTGGTCGATTGTCTACGGGGAGTTGGTATGATATTGGTAGCTTTGCTGTAATCGATCAGGTTGGTTGCTGTCGAGCTACTTCGCATCGCTACAAGATAGTGATTCTCCCGTCTTCTACGTTCGATGAGTGTTCGCGACGGTGTGAGAACGGATTTTTCAGTTTTGTTGATTTTCGGAGGATTTTGGATCGTGTTCACGATGATGATTACTTAGTTGGTTCGTTTTGCGTTTGTCATTTTCTTTGTTCGTTATTTTGATTTTGTGACGTTCCAATTATTCTGATGCTTTATTTTCAGATATAATAGGTCAGGTTCTTGGGCTTAGGCGTTCTAAATCTTGGGGTGGTTTGTTCGCGGAACAAAAGTCCATGTCTCGGTTTGAGCTTAGTTGTTCTGGTGTTGCCCATGAGGAGTCTGAACCATGGGGTGAATATTCGATCGTATCTTTTTGTTTGAGAGATTCATGGTATTAATCATTTTTTAAAACTATTTTATAGTTATTGTTTTTATTTGTTGGTGTTAATTTTTTGTGTGGTTTGTATTTGTTAAAGTGGTGTTGACTTGAGTTGTGAATTATCTGGCTCGATGGCTAAAGATTTCTGGATGTCTTGGAATAGATGCTGTGGTGGTGTAGTTGTGTGTGTTTAGATGGGCGATTATCGATTATTTCGCAGGTCGGTTTATTTGAAATTTTTATTTTCTTTAAATGTCTAAATATTTGTATTATAATTTAATTTGTTTGTGTTTCTTATTCAGGGAAGGTGACTATCTCATCTACTCAACCTACTCGGTTTGAGTTGAATTCTTCCGTTCCCGAAGTCGATGATTTTTTGGAGATGTAAATTATCTCTGACTCTTATTGTTTTGATTTTGTATATTTTGTATGAAAAAGTTAATAATATTTAGTTTGTTCTTTGTGTGTTTTGGCAGGCTTCCACGCAAGAAGATAGGTCTAGGCGTCGACTTCAATAAGAGTGAAGATTGAATTATTGTTCGGACCGCGGTCTTCTATTCTTTCGACATTGTTTGATTTAGAGGACGTGTTTTTTGTTTTTTTTTGTTTTTAATGTGATGTAATAGTCGTTATGGATATGGATTCTTAGAAAAATATTTGTGTTTTTTATGTCTCATTGTTTCTCTCACAATAATTATTATTATTTTTCAAAATTATATGCAGATCGTTGCTCTTTTTTTATTTGTAATGATCGATGTTGAGATTTTGAATAGTTATTCTGGGTTCATGATAGTTTTAATGGTGTTTGCAAATATAATTATCGTAAAACAAAATTGTGTTGACGGCGAATGGCCATGCATGAAGATTTCATGATATATTTATTTTATTTTGAACGCGGTTATTGGTATCGTGTTTTATTTTTTCTTTGATTATGAAATACTTTTGTCGTTTTTATATTATTTTTTTTCGATTTATATTTTGGATCTTTGGTTTTGAATTATGTCTTTGTTTAATACATGATGTTTTTGTTTAATATAGAATCTGTGTATTCTTAATATCCGACTAAGTAACACGTTTTTTTAATGATTATCCTGTAAATTATTCAAGCTTTACCCGACTACGTATATATGTCACCAGAATCGATACATCGATAATCAGAAAAATTATCCCACTACATGTATTTTTTTCTCCTTTAACCGATATCAATTATGGATTTCGATAACTACGAAGTTGATTTGTTAGGCTTTGGTATTTACGAAATTGTATAATAGTTTTGTTTTTTTTACAAATAAACGGATAATTATAATATTTCTTTGATGAGTTTATTTATGTATGTGTATATTTTTGTATTAGACTTCCTTTAAATAAATGTGTATAATTGATCTCTTTCAGTTAATTGTTAAATATTTTCTTTGGAATTATTATTGTTTCCTTTTATTATAAAGTGATATTACTAAATATTATTAAAAAATAGCGGTCGATCCGTTCGTTGGAATTAGCAAGTTCTAAGTTTTTTTATACATATATAAAAATGGATAATTACTGTATTTTTGCGATTGATCTCTTTCGCGTGTTTTTAATTCGGGTATATTTCCTTAAGGTTTATGGTTAGATTCCTTAATCGTAATTATTTGGGGTTATCCTACCCTATTATTTTATATTTTTTGGTTTATTCCATTTTTTTGTTTATCTCTATATTGAAAAAGGTAAAATCGTTATACCTAATTTACGCGGTGATTCTTATATCGTCTGTATATATATATTCATGTGTGTTCAACTATCTAGGTCATTCCTCTACTTCTTCGTAGTTTTCGCAATGTCGATTTTTAAAAGAAAATCGTCCTCTTCGGTTCTCATTCGTGATCTTCGGCCGGGTTGCGATAGTTACGTGATTAAAGTTTGTGTCGTTAAAGTTTGGGATGGATACAAAGCGAAAGGAGGATGTTCGCTTGAGATGGTCTTGGTTGATCACGAAGTTTGTATGATATGTTTATAATAACGAAATATTAAAATTGTTTGCTATTATCATATTTTGTTTTGTTAAATTACGTTGATTATCATATTAACTGTTTCGTTGTTGTTATTTTGATTTCAGGGTGACAGGATACAAGCTACTGTTGAAAGAGAATTTGCCAAATCCTTTCGAAAGGACTTAGTCGAAGGGAAACCGGTGATAATAAACACTTTTAAGGTTGTCGATTATAAGAGTGATTACCGAACCAGTCGATCTCCTTTTAAGGTTGTTTTTTACGCGACGACAACAGTAAATAAGTGTTTGGATTTCCCATCGTAAGTTCCCGAAAAATGTTTTAAGAAATTTTCGGAAATATTATCGACGGATTTGGACAAAGGCTATTTGATCGGTAAGCTCTCATTATTATTTTCCTATATTATTTTTAAAATTAGTATTTGATAATATGTTGCGTATTTTTTAGATGCAATTGGTCAGATCATACGTGTTGGTCACGTTGAGGATGTCATGGCACAGGGAAAACGTCGTTCCAGGCTTAAGATTTCCCTCAGGGATACAACGTTGGTCGCCTATATTCTTATAAATTAATTTTATTGATCATTTGCGAGAATAATTCTTTTCGTTAAAATTGTTTTGTGGTACTGTTGCAGAGGCTATTTGACGGATTTGGACAAAGGCTATTTGATCGGTAAGCTCTCATTATTATTTTCCTATATTATTTTTAAAATTAGTATTTGATAATATGTTGCGTATTTTTTAGATGCAATTGGTCAGATCATAGGTGTTGGTCACGTTGAGGATGTCATGGCACAGGGAAAACGTCGTTCCAGGCTTAAGATTTCCCTCAGGGATACAACGTTGGTCGCCTATATTCTTATAAATTAATTTTATTGATCATTTGCGAGAATAATTCTTTTCGTTAAAATTGTTTTGTGGTACTGTTGCAGAGGCTATTTGACGGATTTGGACAAAGGCTATTTGATCGGTAAGCTCTCATTATTATTTTCCTATATTATTTTTAAAATTAGTATTTGATAATATGTTGCGTATTTTTTAGATGCAATTGGTCAGATCATACGTGTTGGTCACGTTGAGGATGTCATGGCATAGGGAAAACGTCGTTCCAGGCTTAAGATTTCCCTCAGGGATACAACGTTGGTCGCCTATATTCTTATAAATTAATTTTATTGATCATTTGCGAGAATAATTCTTTTCGTTAAAATTGTTTTGTGGTACTGTTGCAGAGATTTGCAGTTATCATGCACACTTTGGGGCGATTATGCCACACAAGTATCGGAGTATGTAAACCGTCATTGTGCATCTGTTGTTGTGTTTGTCGTTAGGCTTGCGTGTATCAAAGAATACCGTGGTATGTTTTAAAATTTTATATTTGGTTGGAGTTTATTGTTTGTTTTTATGTTATTGTATATTTGAACATGATCTTATCTGTGTGATAGGTGAGTTGAGTACTTCGAATGCGTACAACACGACCCAGGTTTTACTGGATCCAGTTATTTCATCGGTTGACAAGTTCAAATCCATGTACGTATCAGTTGTATAGATATCTAACAGATAAAAAAAAATTTTGTCTGCGATGTTTGAGGTTTCAAATATTTTCTTTGAATGTTGCAGGTTACCAAAGGATACATATGTTCTCACACCTACTGATGACGAGGCACATAAGGATTCTGAAGAGTCTTTATATGAATAATTATTTGGGAACAATCCTAGGAGGACTCTTAGTGCGATACAATCTGCTAGCATGGTATGCTATTCTTTATCTCATTATATATATATATATATATATATATATATATATATATATATTTTTTTTTTTTGTCTATTTCGCTATTTACCTCCGTGTATCCGCTTTATGCAGTCGGAGAAATACGTGACAATGGCCAGTGTTGTTTCGATTGCGAATAGCAAAAGTTGGTATTACATAGCATGCAAAAAGTGTGACAGAAAAGTTTTTCCGTATCCTGAAAAAAACGATGATCCTAATCCACCGCTTTGGAAGTGTCTTGCCTGCGGTAGAGATGTTTCTGAAGTCGTAGCTTGGTAGTCAAGTTTCATTTTTGTCATATTTATTTATTTATTTTTTTTTTGTTCTGATCGTTTTTATTTTACAGTTTTTTTCTTATGTTGGATGTTACTGATGCATCCGGAGGATTTGCGACGTTTCTTATGTTCGATAAGATTTCTCAGAAATTATTCAACAAAACTGCTGAGGAAGTATACGAAGAACTTGATGAGGTATTTTTATTTATTTTGTTATGATAATGTAATTTTGGGATCGTAGTGTTTATTTATTAATTTTTTTAATTTTTATGCTGTTTTGAATTGAAGAATAATCCCTCGGGGTTGCCTCCTTCTTTGCAAGACCTTAAAGGCAAGGATATGCTTTTCAAGATTACGGTTTCAGATGATAATGTTAAGAAGGTTAAGACATCGTATTCTGTTGACAAGTTTACAACATATGGTCATATGATTGAGATGTTCCAGGATCAGGTCTATTCACAGGTCTGTGTTCAAGTGTTACTTTGTTTTGGTTGTTCCTTTGCAAGTTTATATAGTGTCTTGACGGTTTTCGGTTTTCTTTGCAGCCCCCTATCACGGTGTCAAGCTCTGATGGAAATACTGACGTTTCGCCGGTCTCGACGCCTACTTCTACCTCTAAAAGACAAAGTGATGATCTCGGTTCGAGTTCTACTCCACCACAAGACTGGGTCACTAAGAAGAAAAAGATTTAGGCAATATCATAGGCTATCAATTCGTAGAATCTTTTTTCAGCCCGATTTTTTTATCTCTATTTGGGGCTATTATGAGACTTATTTTCTATTTTTTAGTTTTTTTAGTTTTTTTATCCTTTAAAACCTTTTGTGGTTTGTTATCTATTTTATATTTTTGTTTCGTCTTATTTCGTTATCGAGATTTGGTTTTTATTATTATCGAGCATCCTTTATAATTGTTTTTTGTTGATGCGTATGTTTTCTGATTTTATAAATATCTTCGATGATTGTACGTATATAATTTCCATATATGTTGTTGCATTGTTTTGTGTAATGTTGATCTGTCTTTCATGATGTATGTATCGTGTCGACTTTATGTCGAATCAGATCAGTGTTTCCTGATGGCTGCTGTCGACTTTGTTTTTGTTTTCTTTTTTGACGTACGTGTGGCTTATCGATGTGTTGCCTGCGTTGGAGAAGTAAATGATATGCCATAAATATATTTTTCGCTTGAGTTGTCTTATCGTTGTTTGTTTCTTTGCTATGTTAAAATTAGTATATTGGTTGCATGACGTGGTGTGAATATTTGTATATTTTACGATTTCGATATAATAGTGTTTGATTTGATAGTTAGATGAATTTCTTTTTAGACGTTTTAGATAAAACCAGCCTTTGGTGTATTGTCGAGTCGTATCAAACCAATATAATGTATTTCGAGGTTAGTGATTGTCGTGTTGCGTATATGTCTTATCTTTGGGTGTGCATGTATATAAATATGCATGGTTCTTGGTTATGCTTGTATGTACAAGCGACTTAATGGACAAAATTTTACGTTATTATATTTAGTTTTACTTACCGAAAATATGAGCATACCACGTTGTATATCGCTCTCTGATATTCAGCCATGGAAATTGGATAGTCGAATTCAGGTGAAAGTATTGAGGAAGTGGCGTCAGAGGGATGGTGGGCGTCGCGAAACATTGAAGATGGTAATGGTGGATAGAGACGTAAGTTCAAATCTTATACTTATTTATATTTATTCACTGAAGTCGTTTAGCTTGCGTATTGTCCAGGTGTCTATAATATATGTTTTTTTGTAGGGTAATAAAGTTCAGGCATCTGTTGGAAATTTATATCTTGGTCTTTTTGATGATGAATTCGAAGAAGGCGGGTGTAATTTGATTTATAACTTCAAAGTCAAGATTGCCAATGGTTCTATCCGAACAACTGATCATTTGTTCAAAATTAAATTTGATGGTTCAACTATTTCTATACGCCTGCGTAACCTTAGCGATGATCGTTTTTGTAAATTTACTAATTTTGGTGATATTCTCTATGGAACTCTTGATCCCGTTTTTTGTGTTGGTGAGTTATAATTTATCGGATTCTTTATCGTTATTTTAAGTAACTTAATGCATAGGCCATATCGGATGGGTAACGCTAATGGTAATGGTCAACTTTCGTGACGTATAGATGTGATTGGCGTCGTTGTAAGAGTCGGAGAATTACAGATCCGTGACGAAGACAAAACAAATGATGATTATGCCGTTATGGATTTTGATTTGCAAGATGAACAGTAAATTTATATAGTTAGTCGATGTGAAGCTGATTTCGTTTTTTAAAAAACAACTGGCTAACAGTGTGTTAGTATTTGTTATTTTTATTAGTAAACGTGAGATAAAGTGTTTTGCGTTTGGAGAAATCGCCGAAGAATTCAATCTAAAATGGAAACAAACCCATTCTCGACCTGTTGTCTGTATCTTGAGGTGGTGGCTTATTGACAACGCCGGAGGTCGTTATTCCGTTCCATAATTATTATTTTCCTGTCTGATGCTATGATGTGTTTTGTTTGTAAATTTAATGACGTTGGTATTTTTTTTTTTTGAAGTTATAAATAACCTTATTGCTGCGAAGAAATGTTGTCAGGTTTTGTTTAATCCTAATGTGCCTCCTGCGATTTCATTTAGAGCAATGTAAGTCACTGTTGACTGGTATATTATCGGTGATTACTTTATTTGTCTCTGAGACGAAATTCTGACTAAAACAATCATGTTATTCCGTTTTCTATTTTCAGGTTAGTCGGTTCGAGAGATGGTTCCACGTTTCTTTATAGCTGATCTGTTCGGTTGTGTCTGGTTTATTTGCCTTTTATAGTAATCTGTAATGCTTTAATAAGTGTTTTGTTTGTTATGATGACATTTAAACGTTTAATTTTAAACGATTGCTTTTATCTTGATAATGAGCGTGCCGGGTCAGAAGAAAATATGTTGTTTTTCGACGCAATTGTCTAATCTGTTATATTTTAATAAACTTTTACAATATATCTCTTGGATGGATATTTTGTATAATTGAGATCATCTATTATATTATGTGAAATGTCGATTTTGAAATCGTATCTTTTGGTTCGGTTTAGGTCAAAGTGACATTTATTTGTGTCTTCTATTTATTTATATTCATTTTAAATTTTTTGCGAATAAACCCTTGCGAATATTTCGTAAATCGCATGTATATTTCTGTAGCTATCCGTATAACCGAAAAAGGAATAATTTGCGGAAACCCTAAATTTATCGGGGGTATATATATATATATGTATTAAGTATACTATTTAGTTCAAGGTGACAATTGAGTTTATTGCGGCTTGCGTGGATCCTTTTCTACGGTGTTCTACCATGAGATCGATAGGTAATCGTTTTGCATATATCTGATTTTTTATTATCCTGTGTTTAGTTTGTTTAGTTTATTTTGTTTCATAGTATTAGTATATTTTGTTCTTCGTAGAACTTGATTGTTGTTAGTTTGTAAGTTACTCTTATTTTTATCTTAATTGTTATGTTTTAGGAAGCGGCGGTCGCACAACTAGATTGCAATTTTGCCGTTTCATCTCCCTTCGTCCCAAATTTCGAATTCTTTAGGTGACAGTCCACCTGTTAGTGCTAGAAAAGTTAAATTTCTTGCTTGGATGAGATGTAATCAGATCTTTCCGGAGGCCAGAATGCTTTCCTATACGGAGGTTCCTTCTAAGTTTGTTTGGGATAATAAGAAGAAAGAATGGAGACTTCGTATGAGAGGTTTAGCGCCTCCATGTGCTATCGAGGATTGTCCAGTTCTTGATGACGAGTCTTATTATCTTCGGGTTTTGTTGGATGTCGTAAGGGGACCGTGCTGTTTTGAGGGTATTAGGACTGTTAACGGTGTCTTATACCCTACTTTCAAAAGTGCATGTTACGCCTACGCGTTTGACCTATCTACAATCCAATAATGAATTTCGTTGATTTATTTTTATTTATTTTCTTATCATATTTATCTTTTCGTTAATAAGGACTCGAGAGTTGTAATGGTTTAAATTTTTGGAATAAAGTGGGTTTTGTTTTAATTTTATAGTTTTTGTGTTCTACGACGGTTATTATTACAATCATGTTATAAAGTACTTTTTGTTCTGCCTGTTTATTTGTTTACAGTATTTGATATGCTTTTTATAATATTAACTACGATCAGATAATGTCTCCGTAATCTAATTTACTTTCAATTATATTATTTATTATTACACTTAAAATAGAAATATACATGTTTAGAATGTCGAAAAGGAATATTGCCTTTAATATAATTACTTATGGGAATGGAGAAAATAATAATTATTGTATATGTATTATGTGATATATAAAAAGGCAACGAATAAGGTTTATTCTCTAGAGTTTTTTCTTGCAATCGTTACTGTGTTTTGATTTCGAGAATTACCTCATGACTCATCTTATTTCTTATGCCATACATAGATCATATGATATATATATGTTTGGTATTTTTGAGCTTGATCCTTTGGCTTATGTGTGGAGGATTAGAGCGAAGGTTTTACGAATATTCACGCTAACATCTGCAGCTGGTGGATCCTTAGATTTTATATTGGCTGATGAAAAGGTGTGTGCTTGATTTTTATTTTTATTGGTATTCGTTTGGAATTGGATGAATATTTTGGTTTCTATCTTTCTGTCTCATAGGGCGATAAAATTCATGCGACGGTTCAAGCTGAATACGTTGAAAAATACTCTTCGTGTTTCGTCGAGGGTGAGTGGATGAGTTTAATAGGTTTTGACCTTTTAGCTGTTAGCGGAGAAATCAGGCCAACTGCACATCCTTATATGATACAGATTACGGGTACCACTCGGTGTACGAAATGTTTTTCGAGAGGACCCATTAATTATTTTTCTTTTGTCGATATAGAGAATGTTTTGAATGGATCTCTTGATACAATCTGTTGTGTTGGTGAGTGGCTTCTATCAAATAATTTACCTGCGTTGAAGCTACAAATCGTTAACTGATTTTGATTATTTTGTCTGTGATGTATTAGATTTGATTGGTAAAGTGGTCAATGTTGGTAATCCACCGGACAGAATAATTTTTTTGGGTTGTTCCCAACGGAGGGTTATACGATTTGAACTTGAGAACGAGAGGTAATGTACAAATTTTTTTTTTTTATTGTTTTGGTTTAACCGTGATCATATTATATTGTAGGAACTACCGTTTGTCGTGTTGTTTGACGGGTGATTACGCGGAATATTTCCTTAATGACTTGGAATGTTGTCGAGGAAACATTGTCGTCTGTGTCGTGAGATTTGCTAGAATATTGGTTCGCTGAGGTATTGTATGCACTGTAAACCTCTATTTAGTACTATTAGGCATGTTTATTATTGTGGTTAGTTCTAATCCAATTAAATAAAATTGTTTTTTTTTAAACTGTGTTTGCTAGGTTCTTTGGTTGCCACAACAGCTTATGATTGCACACAAATTTTTTTGGATTCTCCGTGCTACGAAATAGATCGATTCAGATATTTGTTGTCCAATCTTGCGATAACTTGATTGTTTGTTTGACTACCAGATGTATTTTTTATTTTGCGAATCTGTTATGGATTTATATCACCGTGTTTATCATCACATTTTTTTAATTAGTATTTTCGAGAATTAGTATTGGGCAATATCCTATGTTATCTTCTAATCGTTTTAATGTGTATATATAATATTTTGGTTTGTTTCATGTCGAGATTACGATGGAACGCATGTGTGGTAATCAATCAGTGTGTTTGTGATTATCTACGTGTTTATTGCATCATTTTTATGAAATAATACTGATAATCATTGGACGACCAACCAAAACCATATTCGTGTGATGAAGAAAAAGGTATATTCCGCAAAAGAAAAACGTCGAGCCATATCGAAGGTGGAGACAATCGAAGTGAGATAAAGGTGAAATCTTGAAGGCCGTAACCAATCATATATTATCGAATAAATATTATGAATAATTGCCAAAAATAAGCTATATATTAAAGATGGAATCTTATTAAGTAATTTTGGTAAATTTACATTTTATTTTGGGTATTTTTCTGATTAATTTATATTGCCATTATAATAACAGGAAAAATTATTTAATGATTAGCGCGGATATTTATTGGGTTATTTAAGATTGGTTCGTATCTTATTTTAAAGTATTGATATATCTCGCCTTTATATATATAAAAAAGTTTAGGTATATCTTGCCATTGAAAAAATATAAAAGTTCGTTTGTAAATGTTAAATTTGTTTTTTTATTATTATATGAAACTAATACACCATGGTATATTCTGCATTTGTTTGGGGTATATATGGATGCGAATTAGCAAGTTTGGTTTTGGGGTGGTGTTGTCAAACTGTTCCAATGAAACGCAAACTTCTTACTAGAGAAAGTATATCTTTTGCTTCGTCTTTTGATTATGCAATTCGTATGTTGTCCTTAGTCGAATCTAAAGTCAAATCTATTAAAAATCGCAGGTGTCAATAGAAGGAATGAACGATATGCTCCTCGCAACGTTGTTGATGATTACCTAACTGGTAGTATGGTCCATCGTCCATACTCACATGAACGAGACTTATCTCAAGAAGGTTGTCGGGTTGCACGACATTGAAGAATGCAAATTATTAGAGCCAAACGAGCTGTAAAACAAGATATTGGTTTGTGTTCTTTTTAATTGTCTTGAATATATGTCTTAATATATTACATGTTTAATGGTTATTGATAAACTTTTCATAATTGTGATATCGGAACTAGACTTTTTGACTGATTCTATCAACGCCAAAGAATTTGTTTGTTTTATCGCAACCGATTCTGACTCCGAAAAAGAGGATGATGAAGATTTGATGTATCAACAAGAACGTGTGGAGAGTCGTTCAGGTGATCGAAGAAAGTCAAGATCAAAAAAAAGGAAAAAGGTGTCTGAGAATTCCGTAGAAACTACGGACACAGTAGTTGTTAGAACGGACTTGGTTGCCAGTATTAAACCCCGATTAGTAGATGGAGGTTAATATTTATATTTAAATATCGATATTATACTGTTTGGTTTTTTTTTTTTTTTCTATTGATAAATCTTTTAAACCATATATCTTAACCAGGTTACTATGATGATGGTGATCCTATTTATGTGTGCGGATATTGTAAAGCTTATATGTGGTATGGAGAAAGGTTGGGTAAACGAGCCGAACGTGTTAAGCCCATATTCTCGCTGTGTTGCATGCAGGGTAAAGTCGTCCTGCCACTGCTTAAATCTCTACCAAAATCGTTATTAGCGATGTTTTACAATGACGGTGAAACAAGAACACATTTTCGTGAGTTTATCCGAGCGTATAACATGATGTTTTCTTTCACGTCACTCGGAGGAAAGATAAACTCTTCAATCAACGATGGCAACGGACCTTATTTGTTTCAGTTGTGTGGTGAGAATTATCACAATATAGGTGATATTCTACCAGCTCCCGGTGAAAATCCATCATTTTTGCAACTTTACATATATGATACCGCAAATGAAACTTCTAACAGGATAACTGCTTATGGGTATGATTTTTTGTATAACTTATTACAATTTTTTCCTATTTTTTAAAATAAATTTACGTTGTCGTTGTAACATGTTATATCAATGTCCATTGTTAATATAGGAAAGCGGGACGAACTGATAAGCTTAGGGAGTCAATAGTTCGGAGATTACAAAAAACGTTGGATAAGCATAACCGGCACGTAAAAGCTTTCCGAACTGTGCGAGATAGGTTTGGTCCGAACGGTGATACCAGTGGTCTACGGTTGTTTTTGTCGTATGATAGGAAGTCTGATGGAAGGACTAACAATCTCCCTACCGCTGACGAAGTCGCCGGTTTGATACCGGGTGATTTCAATATCGGGATGGATACACGCGACATTATTATTGAGAGTAAAACAGGAAAGTTGAAAAGGATCAGTGAATTGCATCCAGCTTATTTGCCTTTACAATATCCATTGTTGTTTCCTTACGGTGAAGATGGTTTTAGGCTTGGTATTGACATTGGATTTGTAGACACCGGCGGAAGGAAAAGATTGCAGATTTCTATGCGAGAGTTCTTTGCATTCCGCATACAAGAGAGATAGGGAGAATCACCGATTATCCCGATGTCCGGGAGATTATACCAGCAGTTTTTAGTGGATTCGTTCACGATGATCGAGACTAACAGAATACGTTACATTTCGCTGAATCAGAATAAACTTCGTTCTGAAAAATTTGATCAAATACAGAAAACAGTCGATAAAGGTGATACTGATATCTCCGAAAAGGGTAGGAGAATTTTTATACCTTCTTCTTACACAGGGGGTACAAGGTATATGTTGCAACATTATCTAGATGCGATGACCACGTGCAAGCACTTTGGTTTCCCTGATCTGTTTATAACGTTTACGTGCAATCCAAAATGGCCTGAGATTACTAGGCATCTACAAAGACACCACTTGAAGCAAGAGGACAGACCAGATATATGTTGTCGAGTGTTCAAGATAAAACTAGATGATCTCATATATCAGTTGACGAAAAAGGATGAGTTGGGGGTCGTAAGTGCAGGTCTGTTATTTTAACCTAAAAATGTATTTTTGTTTGTTGTATTTGAGAAGTATTGTTTAACGTGGTTTTTTGTATTTTTATTGTGTGGCAGCTATATACACAATCGAATTTTAGAAAAGAGGTCTTCCTCATGCGCACATCGTTCTTTTCTTGCGGCCGGAATATAAGCTACCCACTGGTGATGATATTGACAAGATAATTTATGCTGACATTCCTGATAAAGTCCTCGACCCATATTTATACGAAATTGTTGGTGATGTGATGATGCACGGACCGTGTGGCCCTCTCAACATGGAGAGTGTGTGTATGGTTGAAGGAAAGTGTTCAAAATATTTTCCAAAACAATTCAGCCCAATCACCAAAATTGATGATATAGGGTACCCTATATACAGGAGGCGGGATGATAATAGATTTGTTACTAGAAGAGGGTTTAACTGTGACAATGGTTACGTTGTCCCGTATAATAGAAATCTCACCCTTCGTTATCGCGCTCATATCAACGTGGAGTGGTGTATACAATCACGTTCAGTCAAGTATCTTTTCAAGTACATTCACAAAGGTTCAGATTATGTTCGGGCAACGGTTGCAACTGATGATAAGGAAAACGAAGTTAAAAAAATTTTCAGTTGTAGGTATGTATTTCACAAACACGTTGTTATTTAACGGGGTAGTTTACTGCGATTGACTTATTTATTCACGATCTTTTATACAGGTATATATCGGCCTGCGAATCTACGTGGAGGATTCTGTCTTTTCCTACTCACTATCGTATAGTATCAGTAATGAAACTCCCGTTTCATTTGCCGAATCAACAATTGGTTATATACAATGAAGATGATCCTGCTGATGAGGTGGTAAATCGTGTTTCCGTTGGTACGTCCAAGTTCATTGCATGGATGGATTGTAATAAGATGTATGCGGATGCTAGGCTTTTAACTTATGCCGAGATTCCTTCGAAATTTGTTTGGGATGGTCCAAACAGAATATGGAAACCAAGGTCTAGAGGGATCGTTATTGGCAGGATTACGTACGTACCCATGTCTGTAGGCGATGCATATTATTTGAGGCTTCTCCTCAATATAGTAAAAGGTCCAATGAGTTTTGAGGATATAAAAACAGTTAAAGACCATCTATATTCTTCCTTCAAAGAAGCTTGCAATGCATATGGCTTATTAGATGATGATAAAGAATACATTGACGCTATCAAAGAATCTGGTTTGTGGCTTCCCGCGAGATACATTCGTCGGTTATTTGTGATCATGCTGACTACGAATAGCATAGCGATTCCTTCTAGAGTTTGGGATGCTACCTGGGATATTCTATCCGAGGACGTGTTATACAATCAGATGAAGATCACCGGAAACCGAAGTAATACATATATTTCTTGCCTATCGTATATTAGGATTTCTATTGTTTGTGATACTGATTCTTTTATCTAAATTTGCGTAGGTCTGAGACTATCTGTAGATCAGGTTAAAGATTTTGCTCTTTCTGAGCTAGAACTGCTTTTACGTATCGGTGAGAGATCTTTGAAAGATTTCTCTCCTATGCCTTTTCCAGAAGATCTCACTATGGATACATGTGGTAATCCTCTTATCCGGGATGAAAAAAGTTATGACCGCGAATCATTGCGTATTAGGCATGATGAGATGATGGTCACCATAACGGATGAGCAAAGGCGTGTGTACTATGAGATATTACACGCTGTAAATGCTGATGTTGGAGGTTTGTTTTTTGTTTATGGTTCTGGAGGTACTGGGAAAACTTATTTGTGGAGTTTATTGGGAGCTGCTCTACGATCAAAAGGTCAGATCGTTCTTAATGTTGCATCGAGTGGAATTGCTGCTTTTCTATTGCAAGGAGGTCGGACTGCCCATTCGAGGTTTGCGATCCCTATTGTGGTGAATAAATTTACGACGTGCAGTATCAAATCTGAATCAAATCTTGCAGATTTAATTCGAGACACTAAACTCATTATATGGGATGAGGCACTGATGATGAGCAAAGATTGTTTTGAGACCTGGATAGAACGATGCATGACATATTAAAATGTAGTGAACCTTTCGGTGGTAAAGTTGTAGTCTTTGGAGGAGATTTCAGACAGATCTTGCCGGTGATCCCTAATGCTGGCAAGACGGAGATCTTAATGGCTACTTTAAATTAGTCGCCTCTTTGGTATAGTGTCAAAGTGCTGCGGCTTACACAGAACGTGCGGCTTATTGCTGGAGATAATAGTCGTGAGATGCTTGAACTCGCAGTTTTTTCCAAATGGATATTGGATATTGGTGATGGAACGATAGATGGGAATGATACCGGGGAATCTGAGATTGACATTCCCGAGGATTTGTTAGTCACGGACTGCGAAGAACCTATCAAAGCAATCGTTGCTGAAATTTATGGGGGTTCTTTTTTCAAAGAGACTGATCCTAAATTCTTTCAAGAGAGGGCGATATTGAGCCCAAGGAACGGCGATGTAGAAATAATAAACGACTACATGCTCTCTCAGTTGCCGGGTACGTTTGAAATTATTAGTGTTATGCTTCATCTGATTAATAGTTATCGTTGTTTTGGTTCGATGTTCAAAATGTTAATTATTGTTATTCACGTGTTAGGTGAGTCGAGGATCTATCTAAGTTGTGACAGCATTGATTCATCTGATCGAGTACTCGATGTTAAAGATGCATCTGAAGTACCGTCTGAGAGCGTCGAGTCAACCGATAATCCTGGTTATGGTAATATGATCTATACCGAAGAGTTTCTTAATAGTGTAAAGGTAGCTGGATTACCTAATCACAATTTGCGTTTGAAGATTGGTACCCCTATCATGTTGTTAAGGAATATCGATCCCAAGAATGGTCTTTGTAATGGGACAAGGCTACTTATTACTCATATGGCTAATTATGTTATCGAAGCTAAGGTAATAACTGGTGATAAAGTTGGCCAAAAAGTTCTTATTCCTAGGATATTTCTCTCTCCCGCAGAGATGAAGTTCCCTTTCAGGATGAGACGCAAACAGTTTCCGATCACTTTAGCTTTTGCTATGACGATTAACAAGAGCCATGGATAAACACTTGCAAAGGTTGGTTTGTATCTACCAAAACCAGTTTTTACTCATGGCCAGCTGTATGTTGCTGTTTCAAGGGTTACATCCAGAGCGGGGCTGAAGATTTTGATCACGGACAAAGATGATAAGCCACAAAGAAAAACACTAAATGTATTGTACAAGGAGGTTTTCGGAAATATATAGAATTTTCTGTGTTTTACACCATAACATTTTATTTGTGTTTTTTGTCTTTCGTATATCATTGCAACACATTGGTTTTGTTTTTATTTTTTTTAATGTTATTGTTTTGAATTCGTGGATTTCGATTAGATACAAAAATGGGGACAAGAGAAATACTATTTTGAGGGTTTTGATTATTCCTTCGGTCGGCATTGTAATCGTTACAATTTTGTATGTTAGCAAGATTTAAATATTTCCTGATTCATTAGGGATTTCGTGAAGTGATTCGGGCTGTGAATAAATATACTAAATTGTTATTTGTGGTAAGTTATTTTGAGCTGTGACAAAAAGGGTATGATGTTTATGGATAAATACCTTTTCGTGAATATTTTGACATGAGAAATATATGGATAATTTCTACAGTTTAGATTTGTGAATATCCCAAATACAATTAAATATTTTAATAAATAAAATTTGTTTGATTTGAAAAGGAAAATGTGTTTGATTTGAAAAGTAATTATAAAATCTATATAATACCACGCGACTGGGAAGTTATCTCTTGATAAGGTTGTCCATTGATTATAGATGGCCTTGGGATATTCTGGTGTAATGAATCTCGATAAGCTAGATTTTACGTATGTTAATGATTTGAAGCCTCCAGGTTCTTTCTCACATATTCGAGTTAAAGTACTTCAGATTATTGAGCGATGCGCTTGCACTGGATGCGATGGGCCTTTGGAATTAATTTTGGTTGATACAATGGTTGTTTATATGTTTCTTGCTTTTCTCTTTTATCTATATATATTGTTATTTATTGATAAACTGTTATTTTCCTTTTCTGTAGGGGGATAGAATACAAGAATCAATATCAGCTGACTATGTGCATCACTTTTCATCTGAAATATTTGAGGGAGACTCTATTTTCCTTTATCGATTTGGTCTTGTGGCTGAGAGTGGTGATTTGAGATTGACTTTGCATGATTATCGACTCTTATGGAATACCCAAACCTTTTTTGCCAAAGTTGCTAGCATTGAAGATAATTATTTCGATTTTACTGGATTTGAGGATATACACCGTGGTCTCCGAGATATTCGCTTTTATGTAGATTGGTTCGTCTCTCATTTGGTTATATTTAGTAAATATGTTGTAACATTCTAACCTTAGATTTTTAATAATATCTAATGTGTTTATGTTAGATTTAATTGGGCATGTTGCGCAGATTTGGACTTTTACTTCTCTAAATCGTTCGTTTGATCATCAGAACTATTGGAGGAATGTCTATCTGGAGCTTAGGAACGCGCAGTATGTTCCTTGCTTTAATTGTTATTTATTGACGCTGTTATTTTTGTGTTGGTCTGAGTTTTTTTTTTTTTCTAGCGACGTAAGTTTACAACTCATCATGCGTAAGGATTATGCATCGAGGTTGAAGGATTCTTTGTCTCGGAGTGGACATGAAATCAATATTTTTGTTATTAGATTTG